>CM042172.1:18387491-18389991 GCA_023376005.1 Doryteuthis pealeii
TTTCAAAATTAGGTACGACTTCAATTAAGCACATATTCACCAAAAATTGACGGCTAAAAAAAGCCATATCAAAACACATCGCTTGTGTATTTACTTCTCATATATATATATATATATATATATATATATATATATATATATATATGGTTTTTGAGAATGTCAGCTGAACAGGAAATTGTTTATACTTTGTATCTCTTTGTTAAAATTAGAATTTCATCTTTATACTTGCTGTCTGACCTGATTTTTCTGGTGAAACTGTCTTTAGGTGAATCCCTTCATTTTGTATTCTCCGTCCGAAGAGGCCAGACTCTCAAGGATTTATAAAAAAAAATTGTAAGCATCAAAAGTCTTTGAGCTTTTGGTCGAAATAAATTCATTACGGAATGATGGTTTATTAAGTTTTTCCTTTCTTTGAAAATTAAATATAGCTCTGTATTTAATCTAATTTATTGATTACTATACATTGAGCTCTCTTTAGGGATTCAAATAAACCTTGTATGAATATATGTTTGCACCTACAGGAGAATACAGTATGGTTATACAGTGAGATTTTGAGGATCCCAGGTGGAATCATCCCTTACTACGCTTTTTGGAACAACAATCCTTCCGATTTGAATTCAAATTATTTTCTGCTTCTCACTCGATGAGTCCGGATTAAAAACAAGCTCTGATGATGATTTTTATAAATCGAAATATTGTTCAATATTAGCTATGGAATAAAATATTTTCATTTTTAACAATATTGTGTGTTTTCATACCTTTATATATATATATATATATATATATATACCGTCGGATTCATTTCCTTTCTCTTTACTCATATATATATATATATATATATATATATATATATATATATATATATATAAAGGAGTAGCGTATGTTTTGGTATGTACGTATGACTAACGAAGAAAAGTGATTGTCATTGAGCATGAAAATCGTACATATACTTTGATATGTTTTTAGTAAGAAAAAGTACAAATTTAATTAGTCTTATCGACTGGGGCTGTAGAATACACCGTTTACAACACATAGGAGTAAGACCCTTCCAAAGGCGACTCGTGATGCTTAAGGACGAAATCCTCGTGGCTGAGCAGTCCATGAATGCAACAATTCACTTGGGCCTGTAAAGATGGTTTAAAGTTCAACATGCTTTAAATACAAATAACTCCGACAAAGGTTAATAGACAAACATTTAATAACACAGCACATGGATAACAGTAGATACAACGTTCATAATAAGGTAAACAGAGTTACACAAATAAAGATACACATTCATGAAAGATACAAAGTATAACATAAAAGAGTACAGACATGAGACTAGCGATAGTCCATGCTGTAAAGAACTTACAGTAATGTAAGGGGGGCGGAGCCCCACGAGAGGGTTTAGATAGAATCTACCCCATGGTGGTACGTAGTTGCTGAAGACTATAAAGAGAAAGCGAAGGTTTTGAAACCGGCGCTTTTATACTGGTGCCCTAGCGAGCATCATCAAAACTAAAAGGGGCAGACAACTCCACCCGGCGAACACAAACTAACGCCACAGGCCCTTACTTAGTCTAGACGGACGGTTGGAGAGACTCCTTTTGATCAATCGGCTGGTCATGTCAATCCCTAGCACCTTGATGATTTTTCCCGATCCTATTGCCCTTATGACACCCCCTCCTAAGTTATTCTTATTATATATGGGCTAGAAGGCAGTGGCTGAGGGTTTAGTGTCTTTGGCAAGACGTTAAACTGCATCTAACGTTGAAATTCTAATTCTTGAGCTTTGGGGAATGTTATAAATTGATCCCCCATTTCTTAGATCTAATTGATTTTTATAACTACTAGCAAATATATGCACCCTCCGGGTGCAAGTATTTAAGTTTAAATGTAATAAAATATTATATTAAATCAGAAAGGCTAATGAAACTAATTAAGAATTCAGATAAAAAGATTTGAAACGGAGGGGTATAATCGGAAAATAGAACAACGAAACTTACTCTTTCATCACTTCCGTTTTTCAATGCTAAATTTTCCTAATTTAACTATTTAGTTAAAATAGGAAGTAAAGAATAAAATTACAGTTATTCCTTCTTGTTAATGAATTTCTTTTAGGATTTATTGAAGAGATTTTTAATCATATTCATTAAGATAAAACCAAACAATTAGAAATCAATAATACCAAGCACATTTTTATTAAAATCAGTTTTTTTAATATCAATATGCAAATTACCTTTACGTTTACACTGAAAACTGGTATTTTGTTGTATATATAAGTACAATTGCATGTTATTAGTATTTAGGTAAGGCCAAGAGTATTAATAATGTCAAACAGTTTTATTATTAATTGAGGTTTAAATAGAAATAGAATCACGGGAATGTGACGTAAATAACTAAGGAAATTGTGACTTGAGTAGTAATATAGTTTCGGTTACAGACAGAAAAACACACAATCTCCATTATAATAAGATATATTCCCGCTAGATCACTGAAGTAAGCAACGATTAGCTTGTTC
>CM042172.1:18394991-18424991 GCA_023376005.1 Doryteuthis pealeii
CAAGACGTTGTTGTTTTTTTATTAAATTCTTTATTAAGAACCTATAGCTCAAAATGGTTTCTAACCGCATGGTGAGAAGCCGACATCTTGGGAGCAACGATCCTATTGTCTCACCCCATTTACATTTTTTCAGGTCAGTTAACTTTGAACCACCTATCTTTGAGGCGTAACACAGATTCTCAAAGATACGTGGTTCAAAGTTAACTGACTTGAAAAAATGTAAAAGTTTTTAAATAAAATAACTGGTGCATTATATCTTTTATTCATTAATATATCAACACTGAAAATTTCATTAAATTCGATTAATTCCCTGATTTTTTTTTTGGGGGGGGGGGGGTCTTTCGGCGGGCTGATATACGATGGTTGAATTTAGGTTTAACCCTTTATTGTCCAAGCAATTTCTAATAGCAACAATACAAAAGAGGATAGGAAAATATTCTTTGTAGACTTTTTACTTGCGTCTCGTTTTTAGCCTACTTTAATGAAACATAACAACTTCCTTGAATGTTTTCGATTTTTTATATACCCGACAAAGAATGATATACATCTTATTATAATGGAGATTATGTGTTTGTTTGTCTGTAACCGAAACTATATCACTACTCAAGTCACTATCCACTTAGTTATTATACATCACATTCTCCATGAATCATTTTTATTTAAGCCTCAATCATTAATAAAATTGTTTTTCATTATTAATACTGCTGGCCATATCTACATACTAATAACATGCACTTGTATTTATATGTACAACAAAAAGTGGTTTACTGTGTGAACGGGAAGGCTAATTTGCATATTGATATTTAAAATTTGATTTTAATAGATATGTGCTTGGTATTGTTGATTTCTAATTATTTGATTTTATCTTAATGAATACGAGCAAAAATCTCGGAGATAAATCTTAAAAGAAATCAATTAACAAAAAGAAATAACTGTAATTTTATTCTTTACTTTCTTATTTAACTAAAAAGTTAAATTAGAAAAGTTTAGCAAGGAGAGACGGGGGGGGGGGTGATGGAAGAGGAAGCTACAACTGTTTTATTTTTCGATTATACCTCTTTCTGTTTCAAATCATTTTATCTGCATTCTTATTTAGTTTATTTAGACTTTCTAATTTAATATGATATTTTCTGACATTAATACTTGCACCCGGAGGGTGCATATATTTGCTAGTTTATTTTAAAATATTTATTTATCTATCGATTTCTATCATATGCAAGTAACGGCATGAATGCAGAATAGCGCGCAATATTATATACTGAGGCTTTCACAGTGTAGCGTTAGTTTGTGTTCGCCGGGTGGAGTTGTCTGCCCCTTTTAGTTTGATGATGTCCGCTAGGGCACCAGTATAAAAGCGCCGGTTTCAAAACCTTCGCTCTCTTTTATAGTTTCAGCAACTACGAGCCACATGGGGTAGATTCTATCTAAACCCTCTCGTGGGGCTCCGCCCCCCTTACATTACTGTAAGTTCCTTACAGCATGGACTATCGCTAGTCTCATGTCTGTGCCTTTTATTGTACATTGGTATCATTCATGAATGTGTTTTATCTGTATTTGTGTAACTCTGTTTACCTTATTATGAACGTTGTATCTACTGTTATCCATGTGCTGTATGTATTAAATGTTTGTCTATTAACCTTTGTCGGAGTTATTTGTATTTAAAGCATGTTGAACTTTATACCATCCTTACAACAGTACCAAATCTTCTTATTATAATGGAGATTGTATGTTTTCTGTCTGTAACCGAAACTATACTACTACTCAAGTCACAATTCCCTTTGTTATTGACATCACATTCTCAATGATTTTATTTTTATTTAAACCTCAATTATTAACAAAATTGTTTTACATTATTAATACTGTTAACCATATCTACATACTAATAACATGCAATTGTATTTATAGATACAACAAAATAGTGGTTTTCAGTGTGAACGGGAATGCTAATTTGCATATTGATATTAAAAATATGATTTTAATAAATATGTGCTTAGTATTATTGATTTCTAACTGTTTGGTTTTATTTTAATGAATATAAGCAAAAATCTCTTCAATGAATCTTAAATGAAATCCATTAAGAAGAAAAAAATATCTGTCATTTTATTCTTTACTTCCTCTTTTAACTAAATACTTAAATTAGAAAAAATAACAATGAAAGACGAGAGTGGTGGAAGAGTAAGCTTCAGTTGTTCTATTTTTCGATTATACCCCCTTCTGTTTCAAATCTTTTTAACTGCATTCTTATTTAGTTTCATTAGCCTTTCTAATTTAATATAATATTTTATAACATTAAAACTTAAATACTTGCAGCCGGAGGGTGCATATATTTGCTAGTCGATATAATGTTATATACCCTTTTCTTACTTCTTTACTTCTAGTCGTCTCTTCTTCTGTCTGACTTTGGTTCTATCTTCTAATATCTTGGTCTGGTTTCTTCTAACGTCTTCTATTGCTATGTTCCTGCTGGCTGGTCGTCCTGGATTCATTTCTTAGTCTTCTTACCAAGACATTCATCAACCACAAGAACATATTACTTATATAAACTTTTATTTCCTTAACTATACATTTCACGTAACTAAATATCTGACTAACATAGCGAGCGCGAGTTCCAGCCTGAGGCAGAGCACAAAATGGCCGATTGCTCTGCCTGACGTCCAACTGCAAACTGGGGACTCTGAAAAAGGTCCCACGTGACTTCACATATTTGGCGGGCTTCTGTAATTTTCCATAGAAGGACCCGGCCATGGTATGAAAGGGGTCATCCCCTCAGAATTACAGGGGATTGACAATAATCTTATGCAACCGCATAGATTATGTAACAGCAAGAGATATTGGTAGACTGTGAATTCAGGGGCGTAATTTTTTATTATAGTCTAATTAAGGGAATTGAGGTTATAAACTTATCAAGTCATATCATATACAAAATATAAACTGAAAACTACTATTCGCTGCTAATTTTGCCGAGTACTTAACAATATTTATATTTCAGATTGGACTTTTTGATACTTATATACACTTTTACTGCAAACTCTTTTGAGTTTTTTAATGATAAAAATGCTTATAATTTTTAAAAATAAAATTTATTTTATTTTTAACATAAAATACGCATTTTTAATTTTTTTTTGAAAATTCCGGTACTGATCGAGAGCGTTCTGTGCCTCGTGATTAATGATATATTTATTTAGTTTTTCCGTTTACAATGTTGCTTTGATAATGACCTTTCATATGGTCGAAACAGATTTCTGTCAGCAAAACTTTTAACATCTTGTTGTTTTTTCTACAAACTTTCTACACATTTCAGAGTAAGCATAAAAAAAACTTAAAACAGTCCACTTTCGCAGTTCTGAGGTCTTGAGACTACTAAATGGAGAATTAGTATTGTCACTTACTGGGTAGAAAGACTATTGCCGAAAAAAGACGCAACTTGTGCGTGGACCTCTGTGAAACCATTGGATGTAGAAAGGCCCGTGTAACAAGTACATAGTGCCTGTTGCTAAAGGACACAGACACAACTTGTGTGTTACCTCTGACGGCTAGAAAGTCTAAGAGAAAGATTTGATTTTGGCTGTACTGTCTTGATATACTACAGGTAGTCTCCCCCTCCTCTCTCTCTCTCTCTCTCTCTCTCTCTCTCTTGGTCTGGCATTCATAAAAGATGGACTAGACGCATGGTGTCTCTGTCCATTAAGTGGGGAGGCTTAGCTCTCAACTATCAGTAAGTGACTCTCATATTGTTCATGAACTCTTTCTTACTTCCAAAGGACATTCGTCCTATCTATGTTTGTATCTTGTCATGTACGTCATTTTCCACGTGCTCAGTATCGGACAAACCGATAGAGAATTATCCCCCCTGCCGCTAGGGGGCGAATCGCCAACATACGATGTTGGCGGCAAAACCAAACCCCATCACTTATCTGAAGCTGTCGACCTGAGTAGTCACCTTAACAAGGGCTCCATCCACCGCCCACTTAAAAGGGCAGTTAACTAGGAGAGTCGCTAGAAAAAAGCACTCCTCAACACTTTTACTTATCGGACGAGAACCGACTAAGACGGACGCGTCTCTACAGCACACTACAACCACAGCGAGTAGAATCCTTTCTAGCGCTAATTCACTTACGAGCTGTAATTTCACCTCTCATATAAATCGTGTAGCAAATGCCATCAAATTTGCAACAATTTTGTACCTTTGTTAATATATGTGGGTAATTTTCAATCGTGTTGTTTTTCTTCTTGCTGAGATATTTCTGTATATAAGGTGTGTATATAACGCCTGCTTTTACTTATAAACTCGGCAAGAACCATATGATCTCTCTTGGCCAATCACTGGCAGTACTCTGCTGCTGATACAATACTTAACCAGGCAGTACTGCTAATAACTACTTGACACTCGTGGACGACGGACATAGGATTAAATCACTGGATCTTTAACAATACGCAGGATAGGACTTATTCACTTACCAAAGGATTCCATAACTTAGGACTTACTTACTTTTAGCCCTTTCCAACTGGCCAACGATGGCATTTAAAAACTTAACACTTTTTTCGTCCGGAACAATAGTCGACCACCGGGAGATTAAGAGCTCCCTACAACCCCGTAATTCCACGTGCTCAGACAATAAAGTCTTTACTGTTGTTATGTAATACTTCTTTGTTCGGATTTATATATACACCTACATACACACACACACACACACACATATATATATATATATATGTGTGTGTAGGTGTATATATTATATATATGTAGGTATATATTTACCTACGTTGAGCCTTCTAAGTATTATAGTCATTCATCACATCATCATCATCAATGACGCGCAGTTTGCACGGATATCCATGACAATCTCTCGCCAACCTTCCCTATTCATTCATCGACTCTGGGAGCTCCTCCGTGTAGCGCCCGATCCTTACATAGTTGGTCAATGTATGTCCTGACTGGGCGGCCCCATTAGCGTGCCCATGTGCTGGCTTCCACAGTAGTACGTCGCTTACGATCTCGCCTTACTTCTCCAGCAGTGTCCTGCATGTCTAGCCCGTCTTACTCGTATCGTTTGTGAGATGGGGGGCAGGTGTCATACAGTTGCTTCTTGTGGGGTGCTGCTTCAGCGACTTATTCAGGACCGCTCGCAGCATTCTTGTGCAGCTCCCATCTAGCTTATTCTCAGGCGCTTCGTTAGGGTCCAGGGTGGTACAGCCATACAGCAGCACGACACAACCACAGCCTGGAATAATCGTCTCTTTAGCTTGTCAGGGAGATCGGATTTCCATATGACTGAATAATTTTGTGGCAACCATGCCTTTCCTATTCGAGTGTTAACATCGCTTTCTGTGGATGAAATTATTACTACCTAGGTATGTGAATGTTTTCTTACTGACTTAAGAGATTTACCGTCAAGTGTGGAGATGTCTCCTTGCTTTTTGAAGCTTTGACCCCGATGTGATCTGAACACGCAAAGTTTGGGGAAAATTTTTCGAAATCGGGGTTTGAAGGGCTTTTTCTTTACTTCCAAACACGTTATTAAAAAAACTATAAAAAAAACCGTGGTAACACTATCGAAAATTAATAAAAATAACATTGAATTGGTATTTTTAGCAAGCCCTAACGGGTCTAATGATGCCTGATAGTTTGCACTTTAAAATTTTGGTTAACTTTTAAAATTTTGCTTAAATTCATATACTCAATATATGACCTTCAAAACTGATGAAAAACACGTCAAAACAGGGCATTTTTCAGTTTGTTTGACGCATGTAAAAAAAAAAACTTAAAAACGCCTACCGGACCCTTAAAAACTATGAAATTAACATTCCAACTGTTGTTTTCAGTTAGGGCCTTGCCCGTACATCTTACCTGATGGTTGGTACGTTGGGAATTTTCGAAATCGGGCGGTTGAAGGCTTTTTTTTACTTCCAAACACGTTATTAAAAATTTTTAAAAACTGTGTAACACTATCGAAAATTCTGATCCAGGTATATGGGGAGACAAGAACTTGGCCCCGGTAGCCTCTCCCGTGAACAATAAATACTGATTCAGATTTTTCAAGCTTCACCCACCCGTCAAACAAGCAGTCTGGTTTTCTGTCGAGGAGTATTGTGGCAAAAGTTAAGCAATATATTTCGATCCTTTGGTTGTTCCTTGTGCTCCTCAGTCTTGCAGCTCCTTCGTCAATAATTGCAAATGGACGTCTGTCTGTATCAGCGATTAAGTAGTTAACAGCCACGCATTCGGGCTGTTGATTGGGTGGGGTTTTAACACGTGACCTCGCTTAGTCTATAAATTTAAGTGGTGTATTCCAGAACACCAACATTGCATCATTTTCCATCCGATGGTGAGGCTTCAGTTCTCGGAAGTGTGGAGTCGCCCTTTCGTTGCCTTACTCCCAGGTCCACTCTGATCGGAGTGGTAGTGGCTGTTATGCTCACACCATGATCAAAAAATGTTGACAATCATTAGTATTTTTGTTGGTTGTTTTTTATGGCTATGTCAACCCTTGGGTTGGGTATTTTATGCCGAATACGTTTTTTGTTCTATCATTCTTAATTCTTCCCCCCTGTCGTACTGGGGCGTTAGAATGCACCGACTGCACTCCTGCAGAGGGGTAAACTCCCCCAATGTGGCCAGCTGTTGGCTGTGGGTGGCGACCCATGATGCTTAAAGATGGAGTCATGGTGGCAGTGAGCAGTCCATGACCTGCAACACTCCACTTAGACCTTACTTAGGCTAGACGGGCGTCGAGAGGACCCCTCTGATCAATCGGCTGTCACATCAAGCCCTAGCAACCTATATGATTGCCCCAACCCTATTGCCCTTATGGCAATCCCAATCCTTTTAATCATATGGTGCTAGAAGGCGTGGCTGAGGTTACATGTCCTGGGAATGACGTATTGCTGATGGTGAGGTTCCAGTTTTTGGAGGTTTGGAGAATGTGGAGCACCCCTTTCATCGCCATTGCTCCCTGGTCCACTCTGACCCGGAGTGATAGTACCTGTTAGGGTCCCATATGGTTAAATAGAAAACATGAGTTTATAAACAAAATTGTATTATCCATTAAAAATTAAATTTCAAAACTTTGTTAGCATTAAACATTTTTTTTACCAAGAAGTATTCGGCATAAAAATAACCCAAGGGGTTGACAGGTGAGTAAAACCCAACCAAACCAAATCATTCTTAATCGGTATTCAAATTATTTAAAACTTATCTTTTATCTACTTAATGCATAGATGGTATCGCTAACAGGTACTACCACTCCAGGTCAGAGTGAACCTGGGATATAGCAATGAAGGGTATTCTGCATCCCCAGAGCTCCGGAATCGGAACTTCACCACTAAATGTAGTTTAACCAGGACACTAACACCCTCAGCCACCACCTTCTTGCACATATATGATAAAAAGAGTTGGAGGTTGCTCTAAGAGCAATAGGGTCGGGACAACCATATAGGTGCTAGGGCTTGATGTTGTTACATGATCCAAGCATAGATTATTGTCAACCCCCTGTATTTCCGAAAGGATGGCCCCTTTTGCATATCACATGTTCATAACATAGATAGAATAAAACAGATGAATGATAAGACTAGTCAGAAATTAATAAACATCTCACAAACAAAACTTACTTTCTATTTCAATATTACCGCGACGCGATACTTTTCTTAAGTAGGATGACCAAAAGGGTAATAATCCGTGTTTTTTTATCTAATTTGATATTTTAGCAAGCTTTTAAACTACTTTACTGTCAAAACAAAATAAAGTTATAATAGTTCTAATACATTTCAAGAGCTTGTGTTCTTATAAAACAGTTGCTCAGGATTCGAAAAATGGAGTATGATTTTTGATTCATCGTAAAAAAACTGCCTAAAGTCAGCTATTATATTATTAACCTTGAAAACATTTAAGGCCATTTTAATTATTAAAATAAAACTGCCAAAATATATGCACCCTCCGGTGCAAGTATTTAAGTTTTAATGTAATAAAATCGTATTAAATTAGAGGCAGACAAAAAGATAAGCAAAAGGGGGTATAATAGAAAAATCAGAAATGAAACTTATCTTCCCACTGCGTCTTCATTGCTAATTTTTACTTATTTACAATTTAGTTAAAGTAGGAAAGTAAAGAATAAAATACAGTATTTTTCTTTTAATGGATTCATTAAGATTCATTGAAGAGATTTTGCTTATATTCATAAAATAAAACCAACAGTTAGAAATCAATAAGTACTAAGCAGCATATTAATAAAATCAATTTTAATATCAATATGCAAATAGCCTTACGCATTCACACTACAAACCGCTATTTTTTGTATATATATAATACTTGCATGTTATTTGGTATGAATATGGACAACAAATAAGTGAAGAAATTTTTATTATAATTAGGTTAAATATAAATAAAATCATTGAAGAATGTGTGATGTAAATAACTATGTTAATTGTGACTCAATTTAGTAATATAGTTCGGTTACAGACGAAAAACCGCACAATCTCATATATAAAATAATAGATTGTGTGCATTATCAAATGTAGCGGTTTGATACGATACCCTACATATCTCTACAGCATTGTTTGATAAATATGATATTGTTCTTTAGATTTCAAATAAGAACTTGTATCTTTAAGATTTGATCTGATTCGAAAAAATGGTATGATTTTTGATGCGGTAAAATGAAAACTGCCTTTAAGTCAGCTATTTATATTCAACCTTGAACAAATAACAGGCATTTTAATTATTAATATATTGTTACTCATTGTCAAGATGTTCTGTTTGATGTGATTCCTTGATTCAACACAATGTTTGATTTAACACAGAATCAAAGGGAAAGAACAACTTTAGGCCGAAAAATGAAATAAATAAAATCAATCTCTGATAAATATTTTATAAACAAGTTTAGCCATTTAGGAAGACCAGATGTGGTACCGGAATCGCCTAGGAAGTGAGAGGTGGGGAAAATCCCTAGTGTATGAGAATTTAGCAAAGTGGACATTTCTAAGTAAATTTTTTTACGGCTAATTTCTATATTTAACTTTTAAATGATCCTGAAAATAATCATGAATTTTTGGGCACAAAAAGCAAAACTGGTGATAATTGCTATTTCTATAGTATATTTAATTTTAAATTATCTTCGAAATAAATCAAAATGCTCATATTTACAAATGCTGGACATTTTTAAGTAGAATTTTAATGCTATTTCTATGTATATTTTAATTTTAAATATCTTTGATATAAATCAAATCTTCATAATTTACAAATGCTGGACATTTTTACGTAGAATTTAATGCTATGTTCTAGTAGATTTTAATTTTTAAATATCTTTGAATATAAAATCAAATCTTCATAAATTTCAAATGCTGAGCATTTTTACGTAGATTTTAATGCTATTTCTATGTATATTTAATTTTTAAATATCTTGAATATAATCAATCTTCATAATTTACAAATGCTGGACATTAAGTAGAATTTTAATGCTATTTCTATGTATATTTTAATTTTTAAATATCTTTGAATATAAATCAAATCCATAATTTACAAATGCTGGACATTTTTTACGTAAATTTATATGCTATTTCTATTTATTAATTTAAAATCTTTGATATAATCAATCTCATAATTTAAATGCTGGACATTTGTAGAATTTGCTATTTCTATGTATATTTTATTTTAAATATCTTGAATATAAATCAAATCTTCATATTAACAAATGCTGGACATTTTTACGTAGAATTTTAATGCTATTTCTATGTATATTTTAATTTTTAAATATCTTTGAATATAAATCAAATCTTCATATTTACAAATGCTGACATTTTACGTAGAATTTAATGCTATTCATGTATATTTAATTTTAAATATCTTTAATATAATCCTATCTTCATAATTTGACAAATCAAGAACGGTGATATTTGGGGGATTAAAATAAAAACAACAAAAAAAAAAAAGATTAAAATAAAAATGATTAAAAAAAACAACAAACTCCCATAGGTCCTTGACCGAAGAACCTTTGCCGCATGTCCAACAAAAGGACTGACCCCTACCATCAAAAGGATACCTCAGTCATTGAACTGAGGCCGCAACTAAGTGTGGTCGTTTCCTTGCCAGGGGTCATGTCCCCTCGCTGCAGACGACGATGCCCCATTCAATAAAGCCTAAGTCGTAAAATTATCTCTTGCTTTGTCTCGTTCCTTAAATTCCATTTCAGCTGACAAGCCCACAAGATCTAAGAACCAGTTTTTTTTTGGCCAAGATACCAGTACAAACGAACGTAACTTACCCCATATATTTAATGTTTATATATATTTACTTTGTCGTTATTTGTTTTATTTTCGAGGTTTCCTCCGGACATACATACACAGCAACTGCCCTTTATATAGTATAGATTACCCCGGCATACATACCCACAACCCTTTATATATGTATAGATTACCCCGGACATACATACACACAACTGCCTTTTATAATGTATAGATTACACCCGACATACATACACACAACTGCCCTTTATATATGTATAGATTACCCCGGCATACATACACACAACTGCCTTTATATAGTATAGATACCCCAGACATACATAACACAACTGAACCAAATCCAAGATGGCATCATCCATTTTCAAATGACAATCATCTAAAATTAGCTTGACAATTCATATAAATTGGTAGCATATCTCATCTACTGAAAGCCCTGTCAACTTACGAATAGAGGTGGGACCATAACCTGGTTTATGATTTGTTTACTTTGAGTTTTACAAACGTTGGATATTTTTAAGTAGAATTTCAATGCTATTTCTATGTATATTTTAATTTTTAAATATCTTTGAATATAAATCAAATCTTCATAATTTACAAATGCTGGACATTTTTAAGTAGAATTTCAATGCTATTTCTATGCATATTTTATTTTTTAAATATCTTTGAATATAATTCAATCTTCATAATGTTACAAATGCTGGACATTTTTAAGTAGAATTTCAATGTTATCTATGTATATTTTAATTTTTAAATATCTTTGATATAAATCAATCTTCATAATTTACAAATGCTGAATGTTTTTAAGTGAATTTCAATGCTATTTCTATGTATATTTTATTTTTTAAATATCTTGAATATAAATCAAATCTTCATAATTTACAAATGCTGGACATTTTTAAGTAGAATTTCAATGCTATTTCTATGTATATTTTAATTTTTAAATATCTTTGAATATAAATCAAATCTCATAATTTACAAATGCTGGACATTTTTAATTAGAATTTCAATGCTATTTCTATGTATATTTAATTTTTAAATATCTTTGAATATAAAATCAAATCTTCATAATTTACAAATGCTGGACATTTTTAAGTGAATTCAATGCTATTTCTATGTATATTTTATTTTTAATTATTTTCGAATATGAATCAAATCTTCATAATTTTTGCACAAAATTCAAGAACTGTGATATTTAATGTGTATATATATGTCTACTTTGTCGTTAATTTTCATTTTCGTACTTAATTCGGACATACATTCACCTGCCCATACATACACTCAACTCCCTTTATATATATACTAAAAGTGGCTACCCAGTGTCGCCAGGGTAAAGGGGGGGGTCAGAAAAGAGTAGTCTCGCAGATCCAGTATTACTGAATCACGGGTTGAATCCTCGCAGGATGACCCATTAAAATCCTACGTAAAAAGACTTTATGTTTTATCCGTCTTGGTGGGGCACCAGAAAAAAGTGCACTGAAACTCTGAAAAGAAAATTACTGTCTCCTATTTAAAATGTTAAATGAAAAAAAAAAAAAAAAAAAAAGAAATGGAGAGAGAGGGTGTGAGAATGCTAGAGAGAGTATAAATATATTATAAATATAATCAGATGCTGCAGTGTTTCGATCTATTAATTAGATCATCTTCAGGGCATTTGTTGGTATAAGGAAGGTGATAAAAAATTCTATCACAGAATAACGAGAAAAGCAAGCGATAGTCCTTGTTTATCAGTCTGTTCAAAATTTGAAATCTGAAGAAACGACGCTGAAAAATGGACGGTTTGAAATATGACGTCAAATATTCTCTTTTACCGGTGTGAGTGTGTGATGTGTGTATGAAAAAAGGCATTGTGCATTTTTATGTGTTTTATGTGTGTGGTTGCGCATGTGTGTATAAATCTTTTGCGATAAACGACATCGAAAACAACCTCAAGGTTGTGTGTGTGTGTGTGTGTGTGGGAGAGAGAGAGAGAGAGAGAGAGAGAGAGAGAGAGAGAGAGAGAGAGAGAGAGAGAGTGAATGTATATTCATTAAGAAAAATGTTTGTTTCAGTAGAATGGCGAGAAAATATTCTTTTAACTTTTAAACTTATTCAACCTGTGTTTTTTCAATTTTCTTATATACTACACACACACACCACACAAACACACACATATATATATATATATATATATATATATATATATATATATATAAATTTATTGTGTAATAAACTTTGTTCTTATGAACGTTGTTTTTTTTTGGGGGGGGGTATTATGAAGCATAGAAAAAACAGAACAAAACAAAACAGAACAAAACAAAAACAAAGTTATAATATCCAGCTGTTGTTCTGTCCCTGGTTCGATTAATTCCAATATTTTGGGTGAACCTTCACCCTTCGTCAAGGTTATAAAGACTGTGTGAAGAAAAGTGAAATCCAGTATATGTGAGAGAAAAAATTGTATTTGGGCAGCATTTTTCATTTATACATGTTGAATTAAGCAAAAGACACATCTCCTGTTTAACATTTTTTTTTGTGATTTTTTCAAGTTTTCTGGCAACTTTTTAATATTCGCGGATTAGTCACCAAAGTAATAGCACTCAAAAAATAATAATTCGGAATAATGTTACTGCAACTACGCCTGATAATAAAGTAAAATTGATTATTTTTAACAAAATTCAAAACAACTAACTCATTGTCACGTCGTCTAACTCTCCATTTAAACAGATAATAGCTCAATTTCACAACACCTAAAATTACATGCATGCCCACTCTAAGTACTGAAATATCTTAACAGAAAATACATCATTCGGCACAAAGAAAAAAATAAACAAAAACTCCAAATACTAGAAGCTTTATACATAAAACAATACAAACCATCCTTAAATAAAATTAATTTTCAATGCAGTACACACATTTTAAAATGCCTATAGCACCTTTCCCATCAATTCTCCTCCTTCCAGCCTCCACATTCCATCACTCCCGTCTTTCATTGTTATTTTTTCTAATTTAAGTATTTAGTTAAAATAGAAGTAAAGAATAAAATGACAGTATTTTTTTCTTGTTAATGGATTTCATTTAAGATTCATTGAAAGATTTTTGTTATATTTATTAAAATAAACCAAACAGTTAGAAATCAATAATACTAAGCACATATTTATTAAAATCATCATTTTAAATATCAATATGCAAATTAGCCTTCCCATTCACACTGTAAACCGCATTTTGTTGTATATATAAATACAATTGCACGTTGTTAGTATGTTGATATGGTCAACAGTGGCTTCGGCCTCTGGACCATTGATATAATTAACGGCGTCGATCCCAGGGGGCCATCCCCCAGGCAACACCTGCCCCTTGATTTAAAGGGCAGGGCTGGGTTTATTGCCCAGTGCCCGAGGCGCCCCCTTGAGGGGGAATGCGACGGGATCGACGCAATTTTTTCACCTGCCATCCATGAGCTTCGGCTTGTGGTGGTCCACGTTAATAGGAACTTTGTGCCTGACCCGTACAAGTGGGGTACGCGGTAAATATGTAGATATGGTTAACAGTATTGATAATGTAAAAACATTTTATTATAATTGAGGTTAAAATTAAAATAATTCATGGTGAATGTGACGTCAATAACTAAGGGAATTGTGACTTGAGTAGTGATTTAGTTTCAGTTACAGACAGTAAAAACACACAATCTCAATATAAAATATATATATATAATATATATATATATATATATTATAATGGAAATGTGTGTTTTTCTGTCTGTAATTGAAACTATATTACTACTCAAGTCACAATTCCCTTAGTTATTTATGTCTATATATTTTAGAAGAAATACAGAAAGAAGAAATTCCCCAGCTACACTAAGAACAGAAGATAATAAGAATAAAACCAGTTACTTTAACAATTAAGTAGAAGATTGCTGTGGGAGTTATAACCACGGATGTCTCCCAAAGAGTAAGTAAACTATTAAATATATATGCACCCACCTCAGAATATATACCCAGACAGACGGCTATGCAATATTTGGAGCTGAAATCATTAGTTCAAGGGTCTCCAAGCAGCAGAAATGACTCCAGACTTATTGACAGATATATATATTTATCTACCACCCCTCCGCACGAAGCAGGATGCGGCACAAAGTCAATTTCTTAAGCGGAGTTCACAGGTTGAATTCAGAGTTTCCTTCTCTCCTAGACCGGTTGCCTAACCAAGGTTAAAGAGCCCGGTCTGCCCTACTATTTACCCATAGCTGGAGGGAGAGTAGGATTCATACCTTTCCCAAGGATATTAGCGCTAAATGAAATGCAATTACCACATCCCGGATTTGAACTCGGGGCGACAAGTCCATTTCCCATGATTGACAGATATAGAAAAATTTCAAAGTTAATCATCTGATAATGACTTATTTTAAAGTAATTAAAAAAAACCATGTAAACAGAGCCGAGGTTCAGTGGCCTGAAAAATTGTGTTTATACATACCCCAATAAAGATGAAGGACAACAGTCCAAAATATCAAAATTCTAACCTGTTGCTTCACAGAGTGTACAATCTACTGCAGTATTCAGTCGTACTTCATTTGAAGCAATATATCCTTTCCGTTGTGAGGGTCCTTTGCTCCCTCAGCCACTTGCCAGATTTTAGGGTTCCACTCCTGCATTTGGAGGTCTATAGGCTGCTAGATGATGGTATACTATATTCTGCCGCTGTAGCAGTTTGGAACAATCCTACTGCAGTATTAGTCTTCTCATTTGAAGCCAATATATCCTTTCCGTTGTGAGGGTCCTTAGCTCCCTCTACCACTTGCCAGATCTTAGGGCTTGTTTCCTACTGGATATACATAGTATCCCTCTCCCCTTAATCGAGGGCTTCACCACTGTCAAATTCCTAACACAATCTATAATCATACTAAAGATGAGTGAATTAAGTGATTGTTTGCTAAAGGCTTTTTTCCTATTTAGTTTAATGACATAAAATACATCCCAAAATATTCCTTAGTTTTGGGATTAAATTATGTTTTTAAAAAAAAATTCATTTTATTTAGTTCTGATTAGTCATAATTGGTAATTAAGTAAAAAACTCACCCATCTCTTATCCCTCATAGTGCCTGTCACTTTCCCCTTTCTATATATATCTTGATTAACTACTCTTTGTATATGTTAGTTTTCTCTGTGAGCGTAAAGAGAGAGATTGGAGAGTGTGAACAGTAGATTGAACTTCCCAGTTTATTCATATGTTAATTTTCAACAGCTAATGGCTGGCTTATATATAAGACAAGTCAGACAGACCGAGAGAGAGAGAGAGAGAGAGAGAGAGAGAGAGAGAGAGAGAAAGAGAGAGAGAGAGAGAGAGAGAGAGAGAGAGAGAGAGATCAGACAGCAGAGTTGAGACTGGTTTGTTACTTCTTCCTTTGCTGCTTCTGCTAAGTTCTTATCTGGCCGTTTCATCTTTTACTTCTAAGGACTTCTTCTGGGCTAACTCTTTTCATCATGCAATTAATTAACCACAAGAGTTATTTTCTTGCACAAGATTTATTTGCCCGTAAATCAACGCGTGGAGTGAGTCCAGCCATCGTAGGACACGTCTGTCCTGCATCACATCTCGGCTGCAACTGCTTTTGCTGAGTCTGGCTGTTTTATCTTTTACTTCTAAGGACTTCTTCTGTGCTAACTCTTTTCATCATGCAATTAATTAACTACAAGACGTATTTTCTTGCACAATATTTATTTGCCTGATACTCAACGCGTGGAGTGAGTCCAACCATCGTAGGACACGTCTGTCCTGCATCACATCTCGGCTGCAACTGCTTCTGCTGAGTCTGGCTGTTTTATCTTTTACTTCTAAGTGCTTCTTCTGGGCTAACTCTTTTCATCATGCAATTAATTAACCACAAGAGTTATTTTCTTGCACAAGATTTATTTGCCCGTAACTCAACGCGTGGAGTGAGTCCAACCATTGTAGGACACGTCTGTCCTGCATCACATCTCGGCTGCAACTGCTTCTGCTGAGTCTGGCTGTTTTATCTTTTTACTTCTAAGGACTTCTTCTGTGCTAACTCTTTTCATCATGCAATTAATTAACTACAAGACGTATTTTTTTGCACAAGATTTATTTGCCCGTAACTCAACGCGGGGAGTGAGTCCAACAATTGTAGGACACATCTGTCTCCCTCAAATAAAATGTTGCATGCATCTATTAAATATTAATTTAATAATTATTTTGAATATTTTACATAATATTATATTATATTATATTATAAATTTGAGTTTTAATTTATGACCCCTGGTATTGATATTTTGAGCAATGTTTAGTAGATCAAAGTTTGTTGAATAAAATCCATGGGTATATTTGTAGACTTCAATCATATCTCCCTCTTGAATGTTCCCAGAAGAACAAAAGAACCAAAGCTTTTATATGGGGCTAAAATACCAGCACCCCAAAAAACATTAAAGTAGCCCCATCATTTTGAGCAAGCTTGGAATAGAGACTTGTGAAAATACTAGAAGAATTGATTAATTTATTTATTGATTGATTTTAACAGCATGTCAAACTGTCTCGGATTATTTTATACTTAGAGGTTAGGGAATTGCATTCATATTTACCAGAGACTCTACCAACTGAGCTAAACCGATTTCTATGAATTCAGTAAAATAATTATATTTCAACAACAAAAACAAAAACAAAGAAAAAAAAACAGTGTTTTCCTCAACATCTTTGCTACTTTTTCTTTCTTTTTTTTCATTTTTTTTCTTTCAAAAAAAAAAAAAATCGAAAAGAAAGAAAAGTAAAAACAAAGACCACTCGTTCTAAATGTCAGGTCATGAAGATCCATTTTTTTTTCATCATCACAATTCACACATCGTTATATTTTGAAAGGTTATAACATTTCAATTTCGATGAATTTTTTTCCAAAAGAATATCAGGAAGTGACAAGCACTTCTTGTTTAAAAAAAACAAACAAACAAAAAACAAAAAACAAATTTAAATGATGAAAAAAAGAAAAGGTATAAAATGTTCCTTCATTTTCTTTTTCTTTTTTTCTTCTTTTTAATGATGATAAAACATAAAGGTTAACTAAGACTCCATATTGGATTGTTGGTATCTTACTTTCTCTTTCTTTTTATTTCTTTCTTTTTCTTATTTATCCTTTTTATTTCAGTCTTTTTTCTTTTTTTTCATTGCTACTTCTTTCTTTTTTCTTTCTTTTTTTTTTCTCATTTATCCTTATTATTTCATTCTTTCTTCTTTCTTTTTTTCTTTTCTCATTATCCTTATTATTTCATTCTTTCTTCTTTCTTTTTTTCTTTCTCATTTATCCTTATTTTTCATTCTTTTTTCTTTCTTTTTTTCTTTTCTTCATTTATCCTTATTATTTCATTCTTTTTCTTTCTTTCTCTTCTTTTCTCATTTATCCTTATTATTTCATTCTTTTTTTCTTTTTTTTTTTTTCTCATTTCTTATTATTTCATTCTTTTCTTTCTTTTTTTTCTTTTTCATTCCTTATTATTTCATTCTTTTTCTTTCTTTCTCTTCTTTCTCATTTATTCCTTATTATTTCATTCTTTCTTCTTCTTTTTTTTCTTTTCTCATTTATCCTTATTATTTCATTCTTTTTCTTTCTTTTTTCTTTTCTCATTTATCCTTATTATTTCATTCTTTCGTCTTTCTTTTTTTCTTTTCTCATTTATCCTTATTATTTCATTCTTTTTCTTCTTTTTTTTCTTTTCTCATTTATCTTATTATTTCATTCTTTCTTCTTTCTTTTTTTTCTTTTCTCATTTATCCTTATTATTTCATTCTTTTTTCTTCTTTCTCTTCTTTTCTCATTTATCCTTATTATTTCATTCTTTCTTCTTTCTTTTTTTCTTTTCTCATTATCCTTATTATTTCATTCTTTTTCTTTCTTTCTCTTCTTTTCTCATTTATCCTTATTATTTCATTCTTTTCTTCTTTCTTTCTTTCTCATTTCTTATTATTCATTCTTTTTCTTTCTTTTTTTCTTTTCTCATTTATCCTTATTATTTCATTCTTTTTCTTTCTTTCCTTCTTTTCATTTCCTTATTATTTTCATTCTTTTTTCTTTCTTTCTTTCTTTTTCTCATTTTTTCTTATTATTTCATTCTTTCTTCTTTCTTTTTTTCTTTCTCATTTATCCTTATTATTTCATTCTTTTTTCTTTCTTTTTTTCTTTCTCATTTATCCTTATTATTTCATTCTTTTTCTTTCTTTTTTTTCTTTTCTCATTTTATCCTTATTATTTCATTCTTTTTTCTTTCTTTCTCTTCTTTTCTCATTTATCCTTATTATTTCATTCTTTTTTCTTTCTTTTTTTTCTTTTCTCATTTATCCTTATTATTTCAATCTTTTTTCTTTCTTTTTTTTCTTTTCTCATTTATCCTTATTATTTCATTCTTTCTTCTTTCTTTTTTTTCTTTCTCATTTATCCTTATTAATTCATTCTTTTTTCTTTCTTTCTCTCTCTTTTCATTTATCCTTATTATTTCATTCTTTTTTCTTTCTTTTTTTTCTTTTCTCATTTATCCTTATTATTTCATTCTTTTTCTTTCTTTCTTTTTTTTCTTTTTTCATTTATCCTTATTATTTCATTCTTTTTTCTTTCTTTCTCTTCTTTTCTCATTTATCCTTATTTATTTCATTCTTTTTCTTTTCTTTTTTTTCTTTTCCCATTTATCCTTATTATTTCATTCTTTTTCTTCTTTTTTTCTTTTCTCATTTATCCTTATTATTTCATTCTTTCTTCTTTCTTTTTTTTCTTTTCTCATTTATCCTTATTATTTCATTCTTTTCTTTCTTTTTTTTTTCTTTATCCTTATTATTTCATTTCTTTCGTCTTTCTTTTTTTTCTTTTCTCATTTATCCTTATTATTTCATTCTTTCTTCTTTCTTTTTTTCTTTTCTCATTTATCCTTATTATTCATTCTTTTTTCTTTCTTTCTCTTCTTTTCTCATTTATCCTTATTATTTCATTCTTTCTTCTTTCTTTTTTTCTTTCTCATTTATCCTTATTATTTCATTCTTTTTTTTTTTTCTCTTTTGTCCTTATCATTTCATTCTTTTTCTTTCTTTCTCTTTTCTCATTTATCCTTATTATTTCATTCTTTTTCTTTCTTTTTCTTTTCTCATTTATCCTTATTATTTCATTCTTTTTTTTTCTTTTCTCTTTTATCCTTATTATTTCATTCTTTCTTCTTTCTTTTTTTTCTTTTTTTCCTTATTTTTCATTTTTTCTTTTCTTTCTTTTTTTTCTTTTCTCATTTATCCTTATTATTTCATTTTTTTTCATCTTTTTTTCTTTTCTCATTTATCCTTATTATTTCATTCTTTTTTTCTTCTTTTTTTTCTTTTCTTTATCCTTATTATTTCATTATTATTTTTATTTCTTCTTTTTTCTTTCTTTTTTTTCTTTCTCATTTATCCTTATTATTTCATTCTTTTTTTTCTTTTTCTTTTCTTATTTATTTCATTCTTTTTTCTTTCTTTCTCTTCTTTTCTCATTTATCCTTATTATTTCATTCTTTTTTTTTCTTTTCTCTTTATCCTTATTATTTCATTCTTTTCTTCTTTCTCTTCTTTCTCATTTATCCTTATTATTTCATTCTTTCTTCTTTCTTTTTTTTCTTTTCTCATTATCCTTATATTTCATTCTTTTTATTATTTATTCATTCTTTTTTTTCTTTTCTCATTTATCCTTATTATTTCATCTTTTTTCTTTTCTTTTTTTTCTTTCTCATTTATCCTTATTATTTCATTCTTTTTTCTTCTTTTTTTTTTCTTTTCTCATTTATCCTTATTATTTCATTCTTTCTTCTTCTTTTTTTTCTTTTCTCATTTATCCTTATTATTCATTCTTTTTTCTTTCTTTCTCTTTCTTTTCTCATTTATCCTTATTATTTCATTCTTTTTTCTTTCTTTTTTTCTTTTCTCATTTATCCTTATTATTCATTCTTTCTTCTTTCTTTTTTTTCTTTTCTCATTATCCTTATTATTTCATTCTTTTTTCTTTCTTTCTCTTCTTTTCTCATTTATCCTTATTATTTTCATTCTTTTTTCTTTCTTTCTCTTCTTTCTCATTTATCCTTATTATTCATTCTTTCTTCTTTCTTTTTTTTTCTTTTCTCATTATCCTTATTTATTCATTCTTTTTTTCTCTCTTTTATCCTTATTATTTCATTCTTTTTTCTTTCTTTTTCTTCTTTTCTCATTTATCCTTATTATTTCATTCTTTTTTTTTCTTTCTCTTTATCCTTATTTTTCATTCTTTTTTTCTTTCTTTCTCTTTCTCATTATCCTTATTATTTCATTCTTTTTTCTTTCTTTTTTTTCTTTTCCATTTATCTTATTATTTCATTCTTTTTTCTTCTTTTTTTTCTTTCTCATTTATCCTTATTATTTCATTCTTTTTTCTTTCTTTCTCTTCTTTTCTCATTTATCCTTATTATTTCATTCTTTTTTCTTTTTTTTTTCTTTTCTCATTTATCCTTATTATTTCATTCTTTTTTCTTTCTTTTTTTCTTTCTTCATTTATCCTTATTATTTTCATTCTTTCTTCTTTCTTTTTTTTCTTTTCTCATTTATCCTTATTATTTCATTCTTTTTTCTTTCTTTCTCTTCTTTTCTCATTTATCCTTATTATTTCATTCTTTTTTTTTTTTCTTTTTTTCTTTTCTCATTTATCCTTATTATTTCATTCTTTCTTCTTTCTTTTTTCTTTTCTCATTTATCCTCATATTCATTCTTTTTCTTTCTTTCTCTTCTTTTCTCATTTATCCTTATTATTTCATCTTTTTCTTTCTTTTTCTTTTCTCATTTATCCTTATTATTTCATTCTTTTTTCTTTCTTTTTTTTCTTTCTCATTTATCCTTATTATTTCATTCTTTTTTCTTTCTTTTTTTCTTTTCTCATTTATCCTTATTATCATTCTTTCTTCTTTCTTTTTTCTTTTTCTCATTTATCCTTATTATTTCATTCTTTTTCTTCCTTTTTTTCTTTTCTCATTTATCCTTTTATTTCATTCTTTTCTTCTTTCTTCTCTTCTTTTCTCATTTATCCTTATTATTTCATTCTTCTTCTTTTCTTTTTTTTCTTTTCTCATTTATCCTTATTATTTCATTCTTTTTTCTTCTTTCTCTTCTTTTCTCATTTATCCTTATTATTTCATTCTTTTTTCATTCTTTTTTTCTTTTCTCATTTATCCTTATTATTTCATTCTTTTTTCTTTTTTTTTTTCTTTTCTCATTATCCTTATTTTTCATTCTTTTTTCTTTCTTTTTTTCTTTTTCTCATTTATCCTTATTATTTCATTCTTTTTTCTTTCTTTCTCTTCTTTTCTCATTTATCCTTATTATTTCATTCTTTTTTCTTTCTTTTTTTTCTTTTCTCATTTATCCTTATTATTTCAATCTTTTTCTTTTTTTTTTTCTTTTCTCATTTTCCTTATTATTTCATTCTTTCTTCATTTCTTTTTTTCTTTTCTCATTTCTTATTAATTCATTCTTTTCTTTCTTTCTCTTCTTTCTCATTTTATCCTTATTATTCATTTTTTTCTTTCTTTTTTTTCTTTCTCATTTATCCTTATTATTTCATTCTTTTCTTTCTTTTTTTTCTTTTCTCATTTATCCTTATTATTCATTCTTTCTTCTTCTTTTTTTCTTTCTCATTTATCCTTATTATTCATTTCTTTTCTTTCTTTCTCTTCTTTTCTCATTTATCCTTATTATTTCATTCTTTTTTCTTTCTTTTTTTTCTTTCCCATTTATCCTTATTATTTCATTCTTTTTTCTTTCTTTTTTTCTTTTCTCATTTATCCTTATTATTTCATTCTTTCTTCTTTCTTTTTTTTTCTTTTCTCATTTATCCTTATTATTTCATTCTTTTTTCTTTCTTTTTTTTTTTCTCATTTATCCTTATTATTTCATTTTCGTCTTCTTTTTTTTCTTTTCTCATTTATTATTATTTATTATTTCATTCTTTCTTTTTCTTTTTTCTTTTCTCATTTATCCTTATTATTTCATTCTTTTTTTTTTCTTTCTCTTTATCCTTATCATTTCATTCTTTTTCTTCTTTCTTTTCTCATTTATCCTTATTATTTCATTCTTTTTCTTTCTTTTTTTTCTTTTCTCATTTTATCCTTATTATTTCATTCTTTTTTTTTCTTTTCTCTTTTATCCTTATTATTTTTCATTCTTTCTTCTTTCTTTTTTTCTTTTTCTCATTTTCCTTATTATTTCATTCTTTCTTCTTTCTTTTTTTCTTTTCTCATTTATCCTTATTATTTCATTCTTTTTTTCATTCTTTTTTTTCTTTTCTCATTTATCCTTATTATTCATTCTTTTTCTTCTTTTTTTCTTTTCTCATTTATCCTTATTATTTCATTCTTTTTTCTTTCTTTTTTTTCTTTTCTCATTATCCTTATTATTTCATTCTTTTTTCTTTCTTTTTTTCTTTTCTCATTTATCCTTATTATTTCATTCTTTTTCTTTCTTTTTCTTCTTTCTCATTTATCCTTATTATTTCATTCTTTTTTCTTTCTTTTTTTTCTTTTCTCATTTATCCTTATTATTTCATTCCTTATTATTCTTTCTTTTTTCTTTCTTTTTCTTTTCTCATTTATCCTTATTATTTCATTCTTTTTCTTTCTTTCTCTTCTTTTCTCATTATCCTTATTATTTTCATTCTTTCTTCTTTCTTTTCTTTCTCATTTATCCTTATTTATTTCATTCTTTTTTTTTCTTTCTCTTTTATCCTTATTATTTCATTCTTTTTTTCTTTCTTTCTCTTCTTTTCTCATTTATCCTTATATTTCATTCTTTTTTTTCTTTTCTCATTTATCCTTATTATTTCATTCTTTTTTCTTTCTTTCTCTTCTTTTCTCATTTATCCTTATTATTTCATTCTTTTTCATTCTTTTTTTCTTTCTCATTTATCCTTATTATTTCATTCTTTTTTCTTTCTTTTTTTTCTTTTCTCATTTATCCTTATTATTTCATTCTTTTTTCTTTCTTTCTCTTTTCTCATTTATCCTTATTATTTCATTCTTTTTTCTTCTTTTTTTCTTTTCTCATTTATCCTTATTATTTCATTCTTTTTTCTTTCTTTTTTTTCTTTCTCATTTATCCTTATTATTTCATTCTTTCTTCTTTCTTTTTTTTTCTTTCTCATTTATCCTTATTATTTCATTCTTTTTCTTTCTTTCTTCTTTTCTCATTTATCCTTTATTATATTCATTTATTATCCTTTATTTCATTTCTTTTTTCTTTCTTCTTCATTTATCCTTATTATTTCATTCTTTTTCTTTCTTTTTTTCTTTTCTCATTTATCCTTATTATTTCATTCTTTTTTCTTTCTTTTTTTCTTTCTCATTATCCTATTATTTCATTCTTTTTCTTCTTTTTTCTTTCTCATTATCCTTATTATTTCATTCTTTCTTCTTTCTTTTTTCTTTTTCTCATTTATCCTTATTATTTCATTCTTTTCTTTCTTTTTTCTTTTCTCATTTATCCTTATTATTTCATTCTTTTTTCTTTTCTTTTTTTCTTTTCTCATTTATCCTTATTATTTCATTCTTTTTTCTTTCTCTTCTTTTCTCATTTATCCTTATTATTTCATTCTTTCTTCTTTCTTTTTTTCTTTATCCTCATTTATCCTTCTTATTTATCCTTATTATTTCATTCTTTTTTCTTCTTTTTCTTTCTCATTTATCCTTATTATTTCATTCTTTTCTTCTTTCTTTTTTCTTTTCTCATTTATCCTTATTATTTCATTCTTTTTTCTTTCTTTTTTTTCTTTTCTCATTTATCCTTATTATTTCATTCTTTTTTCTTTTTTTTTCTTTTCTCATTTATCCTTATTTATTCATTCTTTTTTCTTTCTTTTTTTTCTTTTCTCATTTATCCTTATTTATTCATTCTTTTTTCTTTTTTTTTTTTCTTTTCTCATTTATCCTTATTATTCATTCTTTCTTCTTTCTTTTTTTTCTTTTCTCATTTATCCTTATTATTTCATTCTTTCTTTCTTTTTTTTCTTTTCTCATTTTATCCTTATTATTCATTCTTTTTTCTTTCTTTTTTTTTTCTTTTCTCATTTATCCTTATTATTTCATTCTTTCTTCTTTCTTTTTTTCTTTTCTCATTTATCCTTATTATTTCATTCTTTTTCTTTCTTTTTTTTTTCTTTCTCATTTATCCTTTATTATTTCATTCTTTTCTTTCTTTTTTTTTCTTTTCTATTTATCCTTATTATTTCATTCTTTTTTCTTTCTTTTTTTTCTTTTCTCATTTATCCTTATTATTTCATTCTTTCTTCTTTCTTTTTTTCTTTTCTCATTTATCCTTATTATTTCATTTTTTTTCTTTCTTTTTTTTTTCTTTTCTCATTTATCCTATTATTTCATTCTTTTTTCTTTCTTTTTTTTCTTTTCTCATTATCCTTATTATTTCATTCTTTCTTCTTTCTTTTTTTTCTTTTCTCATTTATCCTTATTATTTCATTCTTTCTTCTTTCTTTTTTTCTTTTCTCATTTATCCTTATTATTCATTCTTTCTTCTTTCTTTTTTTCTTTTCTCATTTATCCTTATTATTTCATTCTTTTTCTTTCTTTTTTTTCTTTTCTCATTTATCCTTATTATTTCATTCTTTCTTCTTTCTTTTTTTTTCTTTTCTCATTATCCTTATTATTTCATTCTTTCTTCTTTCTTTTTTTTCTTTTCTCATTTATCCTTATTATTTCATTCTTTTTTCTTTCTTTTTTTTCTTTTCTCATTTATCCTTATTATTTCATTCTTCTTCTTTCTTTTTTTTCTTTTCTCATTTATCCTTATTATTTCATTCTTTTCTTCTTTCTTTTTTTCTTTTCTCATTTATCCTTATTATTTCATTCTTTTTTCTTCTTTTTTTCTTTTCTCATTATCCTTTATTATTTCATTTCTTATTTATCCTTATTATTCTTTTTCTTCTTTCTTTTCTTTTCTCATTTATCCTTATTATTTCATTCTTTCTTTTTCTTTTTTTTCTTTTCTCATTTATCCTTATTATTTCATTCTTTTTCTTTCTTTCTTTTCTCATTTATCCTTATTATTTCATTCTTTTCTTCTTTCTTTTTTTTCTTTTCTCATTTATCCTTATTATTTCATTCTTTCTTCTTTCTTTTTTTCTTTCTCATTTATCCTTATTATTTCATCTTTTTTCTTTCTTTTTTTTCTTTTCTCATTTATCCTTATTATTTCATTCTTTTTTCTTTCTTTTTTCTTTTCTCATTTATCCTTATTATTTCATTCTTTTTCTTTCTTTTTTTTCTTTCTCTTTATTTCATTTATCCTTATTATTTCATTCTTTTTTTCTTTTCTTTTTTTTTCTTTTCTATTTTTCCTTATTATTTCATTCTTTTTCTTTCTTTTTTTTCTTTTCTCATTTATCCTATTATTTCATTCTTTCTTCTTTCTTTTTTTTTCTTCTCATTTATCCTTATTTTTCATTCTTTTTTTTTCTTTCTCTTCTTTTCTCATTTATCCTTATTATTTCATTCTTTTTTCTTTCTTTTTTTTTTTTTTCTTTCATTTATCCTTATTATTTCATTCTTTCTTCTTTCTTTTTTTCTTAAATATCTTTGAATATAAATTAAATCTTCATAATTTACAAATGCTGGACATTTTTAAGTAGGATTTCAATGCTATTTCTATGTATATTTTAATTTTTAATTATCTTCGAATATAAATCAAATCTTCATAATTCTTGCACAAAAATCAAGAACCGGTGATATTTAATGTCGCAGTTGTTCTATTTTTCGATTATACTCCCTCTGTTTCAAATCTTTTTATCTGCATTCTTATTTAGTTTCATTAGCCTTTCTAATTTAATACGATATTTCATTACATTAAAACTTAAATACTTGCACCCGGAGGGTGCATATATTTGCTAGTATATATATATATATATATATATATATATATATATATAATATATCTTTGAAAGGAAGGAAAAACGCAACACCGCTATTCCATAATAAATTTATTTCGAACAAAATTGGAGCCTTTATAAATCTAAGTTGATTTAACAAAGCTCCCCAAATCAAGTCTAATTATCCATCTGATGAGACTTGATTTTGGGGAGCTTTGTTAAATCAACTTAAATTTATAAAGGCCCCAATTTTGGTTGAAAATAAATTTATTATGGAATAACGGTGTTGAGTTTCTACTTCATTTCAAAGAAAAATATTGCTCTGTATATAATCTAAAAAGTTTATTATACATTGAGCTCTCTGTAGTGATTTAAAGATTCCCTGTATTTGTACATACTGGATCATACTATAATAATACAGTGTGTCTTAGAAATCACATATAGAATCATCCCTTACTACCAAGTTTTGGATACCTCACATCTATATATATATATATATATATATATATATGAGGGTTATTCAATAAATATGGGGAATCTATTTTGAAAAAAGCAAAATGATATTTTTTCTAATTCTTTTTACATATATGTAAACTCTGTATTATTTGGAATTGGTTTATAACAAAAAATATTTTAATCTTGCAAAAATATTTGTTTAGAGTATTATTTGTATTATTCGGACTATTGTCCTCATCTTCATTGTTATCTGTACAATGTTTCGGTTGATGTGCCCTGCAGCCTTCTTCAGGTATTTCTTGTCGGATTCAAGAACCATCTAGGATTCAGGAACCTCCTTTTCGAACTCGGGAACCTTCTTGTCGTAATCGGGAGCCATCACAAAACTTTTGAACCAAACCCTTTATTCAGTCCGCGGGGGTATCCTGTTCTCATTCGACTAACCATAGCTTGGGTACAGGTGTTAAGCTGTGTTGATTATTATTCTATGTTACTGCTGCCTCTGAACAGGATTGAACCTGCAGTCTAGACATGACTGTCATTTAGAACTGTCTTAACCTAACTCCTTTATCCACTTGGCTATGTGTCCAATTGGACAATCCAGTGTGCATTTTGGGAACTTATAAACCTCATGTCTTGTTTTTGGCTAGAATATCTACCTATTCACTTATGTATGATTTTTTTTACCTAGACTCATATTGGGTGTTTTTTTCTTCTAACTTCTTGTTCTGGTCCTTCAAGATGTTTGTCTGGTAAGATACTCTGGTTATGATGTGAGAGACTCCAGGGAGGATTGGATTCCTGCCTTTTTAGTGTAAAAATGTGAATATAAAGCAATCTCAGGTAGAATTTTGACATTAAATAACCCATAAGGACTTGATATGCCTTTAAGTGAATAGACCAAATCAAACCAAACTAGAAACATTTGTTTATTTAAAAGACTCCAGGGAAGATTGGATTCCTGCCTTTTTAGAGTAAAAATATGAATATAAAACAATCTCAGCTAGAATTTTGACATTAAATAACCCATCAGGAATTGATATGCCTTTAAGTGAATAAACCAAACCAAACCAAACTAAACTAGAAACATTTGATGATGTGAGAGACTCCAGGGAGAATTGGATTCCTGCCTTTGAAATGTAAAAATGAGAACATAAAGAAATCTCCAACCATATGACCTTTAGGCACCCCTTTTGCGATCTCGATTCATAAGGACATTTTTTCCATGTACACCGTCAAAATCCGGTTAATTGTTAACAGACGATTTTTAGAGTTTTTTTTAAATTATAAAACTAACCCTAACCCTAACCCTAACCCCTATCAAACAACCGGATTTTGATGGTGTAAATGAAAAAAATGTCCTTATGAATCGAGATCGCAAAAGGGGTGCCTAAAGGTCGTATGGTCCGAAATCTCAGCCAGAAAGTTTTATTGGTCACATTTTCTTCAGATGTACTTTATTTCATTTTACCTCAGCACTCAAAACCAAATTCAAAACTTGGAAATTATGAACCTCAGTCCCTTGCTGCAACAACTAAGCTAAACCTGCAAGTGACCGTACAGTTATGGTGTCCCTTGATGTGCGTATGTATCTAAGAATGCATCGCGTACACACACACACACACACACACACACACACACATATGTGTACACAAGCATGAGAATGAATGCATAGCAATAGCATAATCTTTACATATCACTGCCGTCCCTCACAATCCTATAACCCCACCACCAGAACCTTTCCTCTCATGAGCCCTCAAAGTTTGATAAAAATATGGCATAGGAAGGACGTCCTTCTTGTTGTATCAGATGATAAAATTTTATGCATATTAATGAATGCATAATCAAATACATACGTACATGCAAGCGTATGAATATGGAACTAGCTTAGTGTGGCATAGGGCCGGAAGTATTGAGCGCCAAGTCACTGTGTCCAAGACTCTGTGCACATTCACATACAACTTTAAACCAGCAAGTGACTGTACAGTTATTGTGTCCTTTGATGTGCGTGTGTGTCCAAGACTTCACACACACACACACACACACACACACACACACACGTGTATATATATTTACCAACCCCTCCGCACGAGCAGGATGCGACACAAGGTCAATTTCTTAAGCGGAGTTTAACAGGTTTGAATTCAGAGTTTTCCTTCTCCTAGACTGGTTGCCTAACCAAGGTTAAAGAGACCAGACTGCCCTACTATTTACCCATAGCTGGAGGGAGAGTAGGATTCATACCTTTCCCAAGGGTATTAGCGCTGTGAAATGCAATTACCACGTCCAGGATTTGAACCCGGGGCGACGATTCCATTTCCCATGACTTTAACCATTACACCACGTGTATATGTGTGTACACATCCATGAGAATGAATGCATAATCAAATACACATGTACATGCAAGTGTATGCACATGGAGTGAGATTAGTTTGGCATAGGACCTGAAGTATTGAGCACCGAGTCATTGTATGTATGTGTGTGTGTGTGTCTCCAATACTGTGTGCACATTTACACACAACTTATTAATCACGCACCTTAGTCTCTTGTTGCAACAATCAAGTTTAACCTGCAAGTGACTGTACAGTTATTGTGTCCTTTGATGTGTGTGTGTGTGTGTGTGTGTGTGTGTGTGTCCCCGAGGCTGCACACACACACACACATATACACACGTATACGTGTATGCGCACACATGCTCAACAACGCATGCAAAATCAAATACATATATATGCAAGCCTATTCACATGAATATTAGCTAAGTCTGGCATAAGGCCAGAAATATTGAGCACCAAGTCAGTGTGGGTGTGTGTACGTGTGTGTATGTGTGTGTGTGCAATTATGTGCACACGTGTACACACACATACACCGACAACATAGTAATCATTCCCCTCAGTCCCTTGTTGCAACAATCAAGTTAAACCCGCAAGTGACTGTACAGTTATTCTGTCGTATGTGTGTATGTGTGTGTGTCCAAGACTGTGTACACACGTACACATACACATACACGTGTGCATAAGAATGCGTACAAATTCAAATACATGACTTGCAATACTCCACTTTGGCCCTATCTTGGGCTAGACGGGCGGTTGGAGAGGCCCCCTCCGATCAATCGGCTGGTCACGTCAAGCCCTAGACCTATATGATTTTCCCAACCCTATTGCCCTTATGGCAAGCCCCAACCCCTTTTTATCATATGGATGCTAGAAGGCGGTGGCTGCGGGTCTATATGTCCTGGGAATGACGTTAAACTCTATCTGATGGTGAGTTTCCTGTTTTGGAGGTTTGGGGAATGTGGAGCACCCCATTCATCACCATTGCTCACTGAGGTTGATATGCCGTAAAACAAAACAAACCAAACCAAACCAAACCAAATTCTAATACATGAGTACATGCAAGCATATTCACAGGAATCTTGCTTGTTT
>CM042172.1:18429991-18450807 GCA_023376005.1 Doryteuthis pealeii
CCTAACAACAATGTCCTTATTATTCAAATTCCACCCTAGCAAATATTTGAAATGGATTTATATTTATTTATCTATCACTGTATGTATGTATGTATGTATGTATGTATGTATGTATATGTCGATCTTGTTTAAAATTGAATTTAAAAGAAATTTTAAAAAAAAAAAAACTGTGTGTGTGTGTGTAAAAAGGTCAAAATTATTTTTGTGTCGATAAAATTAATTTTTTAAATCTATTGTAAAATTAATGTTTTTGCTTTTAACTATATTTTCTATAAACTTTGAAAAAATAGTTTTTAAAGATATGGGGAAAAATAAGACAAGTCAGATAAAAATGATTTAAAATTTTTAAAGAATCTTTGACAAGTCTCTGTATGTATATTATAATATAAATATATATATATATATACTTTTATTATTGTGTAGAGAAAATATTGCCTGTGGTTAATAATAACCTTAGGTGTATATATATATATATATATATATATATATATAGACACTAAAATGTCATGTATCTAATAACAAAAAGAGAAAATAAATATATTAAAGGAAAGGACAGAGACTATGAATAAAAAAAAAAAAAAATAATAAATGACTTTTTAGGTAGGTAAAAAAAAAGACTCTTACTACTAAGCTCTTTTTTGTAACTAAAATACAAGTTTTTAAATGCCTGTAAAAACAAATCTACAAACACTGGATTTAAACCGAGAAAATAGACTTAATGTATTTAGTAGTTTATTTATTAGTAGAGACTGTTAATTGGTAAGTTTATAAAAGTATTATAGGTAAAAAAAACACAAAACAAAACAAAACCTAAAAATGTAGTGGGTAATCTTTTTTTTTTTTTCTAGTTGGAAAGTCCAACATTTTCAGATTTACTTCATCTTCCCTCGTTCGTCTGTCTGTGTGTCTTGTTCTCTCGTTTTGTATATTTCAAGCTTTTCTTTAATAAAATGAAATAAAATTAAAAAAATAAACTAAAATAAAACACAGAAAAAACTTCTAAAGAAATCGAAGTTCTTAAAATGTTTTTATTTTGATTAATTAGATTTTTATTATCTTCCTAATTTTGAGCTTCTTAAAAATCCACCTGTCTTAATTACTGTAGTTGTAGGTCGGTACATATAATGTTTAAAATGTATTAAAAATAAATTACATATGTAATATTATTTTGCTTTATTCTTTAGTGATGATGGTTATATTACTACTTTTCGACTTAAACAAAAATTTTACCTTAAATAATCGATTTAATTAATTTTAATTCGTTTTTTAAATGAAAATCGGCACACATTTTTGGTGGTACCTAAAATAAAACAAAAAAAAAATCTCTTGTCTATTATTGTTTTTTATTTTTATTTTTTTTTCAAATGTCCATAATAAATCTTCCTCGGTATTTGTAGAGTTAGATTTGTTAGCTTTTAATCCATCTATAATCCAGTATCGTAAAATTTACAGACCTTGGGGGCTTGTATTAAACAGGAAATACTTATGTATCTCTGAAGCAATCCTATCTATATCTCAAGGTTTGTTCCTCTAAATAAAAAAAAACCTTATGAAGAAAGAGAAACTTAATCAAGGATTCTTCATCGACATGAACATAAACTTTGGTTTATATTCTAATTTCAACTGTGTGTTTTTAAATTAGAAAATTTACATAATAGTTTCATTTGTATAATATATCTATATCTATCAATCTATCTCAGTCTGTTGAAATTTAAGGCAATCAGTTTACTTACCTACCTACCTATCTATCGATATCTAAGACAATCAGTTTACCTATATATATATATATATATATATATATATATTTATCTATCTCACTGTCTATCTATCTATATCACTGTCTGTCTATATATCTATCTATATCACTGTCTATCTATCTGTCTATCTATCTATATCACTGTCTGTCTATATATCTATCTATATCACTGTCTATCTATCTGTCTATCTATCTATATCACTATCTATCTATCTATCTATCTATCTGTCTATCTATCTATATCACTGTCTATCTATCTATCTATCTATATCAATCTATCTATATCATGTCTATCTATCTATCTATCTATATCTATCTATCTATCTATATCTATCTATCTATCTATCTATCTATCTATCTATCATATCTATCTATCTATCTATCTATCTCTATCTATCTATCTATCTATCTATCTATCTATCTATCTATCTATCTATCTATCTATCTATCTATCTATCTATCTATATCTATCTATATCACTATCTATCTATCTATATATCTATATCTATCTATATCTATCTATCTGTCTATCTATCTATATCACTGTCTATCTATCTATCTATCTATCTATCTATCTATCTATCTATATCACTGTCTATCTATCTATATCACTATCTATCTATCTATATCACTATCTATCTATCTATATCACTATCTATCTATCTATTTATCTATATCACTATCTATCTATCTATCTATCTATCTATATCACTATCTATCTATCTATCTATCTATCTATCTATATCTATCTGTCTATCTATCTATCTATCTATCTATCTATATCACTGTCTATCTATCTATCTGTCTATCTATCTATCTATCTATCTCTATCTATCTATATCACTGTCTATCTATATCACTGTTTATCTATCTATATCTGTCTATCTATATCATCTGTCTATCTATCTATCTATCTATCTATCTATATCACTGTCTCTATTATCTATATCACTGTCTATCTATCTATCTATATCTATCTATGTCTATCTATCTATCTATCTATATCACTATCTATCTATCTATCTAATATCACTGTCTATCTATCTATATCACTATATATCTATCTGTCTATATCACTGTCTATCTGTCTGTCTATCTGTCTATATCACTGTCTATCTGTCTGTCTATCTGTCTATATCACTGTCTATCTGTCTGTCTATCTATCTGTCTATATCACTGTCTATCTGTCTATCTATCTATCTATCTATATCACTGTCTATCTGTCTGTCTATCTATATCACTGTCTATCTGTCTATCTATCTGTCTATCTATCTATATCTATATCTATCTATATATCTATATCTATATCTATCTATATATCTATATCTATCTATCTATATCTATCTATCTATCATAATTTAAAATTTGAATGTCTATAATAAATCTTTCTCTGTATTTGTAGAACTAGATTATTTAGCCTTTAATCTGTCTTTAGGATTATCCAATATCATAAAACCTTACATACCTTGGGGGATTATATTAAACAGGGAACCCAGGAATACTTATCTTTCACTTTCTTATATCTTATTTATTTGCTTAAGCATTCCTAGAACTTTACAAACTTACATATTAGTTTAATTTATAATTCATTTTACTGATTTAAAGATGATCGTGTTATAATACCTCAGAAATAATTCACACTTGACTTTTCTGTGACTTTTTAGAAATTCGTACAACATTTTTGATAATCGGGTAAAACGTGTTGTAATCAGATATTGAAAAGAAAATCAGAAAGTTTTGAAATAAAATAACTGATGCATTATAAAATTCATTCATTGATAAATCAACACTGAAAATTTCATTAAAATCCGATAATTACCCTGATTTTTGGAGATTTTTTTTCAATCGTGGAGTTAAATTTATTTTGTAAAATAAATCAAAATTGGCAGATACTCATATCTATCTATCTATCTATCTATCTGTATCTCTGTCTATCTATCTATCTGTATCTCTGTCTATCTATCTATCTGTATCTCTGTCTATCTATCTATCTGTATCTCTGTCTATCTATCTATCTGTATCTCTGTCTATCTATCTATCTATCTATCTATTCCTGTCTGTCTCTCTATCTCTCTGTCTCTATCTCTCTGTCTATCTATCTATCTATCTATATCACAGTCTGTCTATCTATCTATCTATATCACAGTCTGTCTATCTATCTATCTATCTATATCACAGTCTGTCTATCTATCTATCTATCTATCTATCTATCTATCTATCTATATCACAGTCTGTCTATCTATCTATCTATATCACAGTCTGTCTATCTATCTATCTATATCACAGTCTATCTATCTATCTATCTATCTATATCACAGTCTGTCTATCTATCTATCTATCTATCTATCTATCTATCTATCTATATCACAGTCTGTCTATCTATCTATCTATCTATCTATTTATATCACAGTCTGTCTATCTATCTATCTATATCACAGTCTATCTATCTATCTATCTATTTATATCACAGTCGATAGAGGCACGTAGTCTAAAGGTTAGAGTCGTAGGAAATGGACTCGTCAAAGAGAGTTCAATTCCTGGACGAAGCTGTTTGCATTTCACATGGCGCTAATATTCTTGGGAAAGGTATGAATCCAATTCCCCCTCCAGCTATGGGTAAATAGCAGGGCAGACTGGGCTTTTTAACCATGGCTAGGTAACCAGTCTAGGAGAAGGAAAACTCTGAATTCAAACCTGTTAAACTCCGCTCAAGAAATTGACCTTGTGTCACATCCTGCTTGTGCGGAGGGGTTGGTATATATATATATATATATATATATATATCTCACAGTCTATCTATATCTCAGTCTATCTATCTATCTATCTATCAGTCTATCTATCTATATCTCAGTCTATCTATCTATCTATATCTCAGTCTATCTATCTATCTATCTATATCTCAGTCTATCTATCTATCTATCTATCTATATCTCAGTCTATCTATCTATATTCAGTCTATCTATCTATCTATCTATATCGCAGTCTATCTGTCTATCTATATATCTCGCAGTCTATCTATCTATATCGCAGTCTATCTAATTAAGAATTAAGAAAAATAATAAAAGAAAGAAATTTACTTATCTCGTTCCCTTTTCTTCTTCCTTGTTATTCCTAGGTCTCTTCTTTTTTTTTTCATTTATTCATAGATTTTCTTTCTTTACTCTCAGACGCCTGTATGGATTATTTCTTCAAAACAATTATTTTTTTCCATTATGATTAGTTACTCTTAAAATATTCATTTGTCTTTTCAAAGCAAATTATAAGATTTAAGCTACTCTAAACTTCTATGTCAAATTTTTAAAAAGCTAAGTCTATCTCAATCTGCTCTTACCTATCACACACACACACAACACACACACATATATATATATATATATATATATATATATATATATATAATAATAATCTCAGGCTGGTCATATATATGTCAATCAGTCTACCTATATATATCATTCAGTTCATATCTATCAATATCAGTCTATCCATCCATCCATCTATCTATATCTCTTAGTCTGTCCATATCTATCTATATGACTGTCAATATCTATTTATGTATCTATCTATCTATCTATATCTATCTGTCCATATCCCTCAGTCTCTATCTTTCCATCCCTCAATATCTATCTGTCTATCTCTATCCATATCTCTGTCTCTATCTTTCTATCCCTCCTCCCCCCTCCCATCTATCTATCAATTTATCTATCTATATATATATGTCTATATGTATCTATCTATCTCTCAGTCTGCCTGTCCATATTTTCTATCCCCCCTCTCTCTCTCTCTCCATATCTATCTCTCAGTCTGTCCTTATCTTTCTCCCCCTCTCTCTCAGTCTGTCCATATCTTTATATCCCCCCTCTCTCTCAGTCTGTCCATATCTTTATATCCCCCACTCTCTCTCCATATATATATATCTATCTCTGTCTGTCCATATCTTCCTTTCCCCTCTCTCTGTGTCTGTCCATATCTTTCTATCCCTCCCTCTCTCTCTGTCTGTCCATATCTTTCTATCCCTCCCTCTCTCTCTCTGTCTGTCCATATCTTTCTATCCCTCCCTCTCTCTCTCTGTCTGTCCATATCTTTCTATCCTCCCTCTCTCTCTCTGTCTGTCCATATCTTTCATCCTCTCTCTCTCTGTCTGTCCATATCTTTCCTCCTCTCTCTCTCTCTCTGTCTGTCCATATCTTTCTATCCTCCTCTCTCTCTCTCTCTGTCTGTCCATATCTTTCTATCCCCCTCTCTCTCTCTGTCTGTCCATATCTTTCTATCCCCCCTCTCTCTCTCCATATCTATATATCTATCTCTGTGTCTGTCCATATCTTTCTATCCCCCCTCTCTCTCTCCATATCTATATATCTATCTCTCTGTCTGTCCATATCTTTCTATCCCCCTCTCTCTCTCCATATCTATATATATCTCTGTGTCTGTCCATATCTTTCTATCCCCTCTCTCTGTGTCTGTCCATATCTTTCTATCCCCTCTCTGTGTCTGTCCATATCTTTCTATCCCCTCTCTCTGTGTCTGTCCATATCTTTCTATCCCCTCTCTCTGTGTCTGTCCATATCTTTCTATCCCCTCTCTCTGTGTCTGTCCATATCTTTCTATCCCCTCTCTCTGTGTCTGTCCATATCTTTCTATCCCTCTCTCTGTGTCTGTCCATATCTTTCTATCCCCTCTCTCTGTGTCTGTCCATATCTTTCTATCCCCCCCTCTCTCTCTCAGTCTGTCCATATCTTTCTATCCCCCTCTCTCTCTCAGTCTGTCCATATCTTTCTATCCCCCCCTCTCTCTATGTCTGTCCATATCTTTCTATCCCCCCTCTCTCTCCATATCTATATATCTATCTCTCAGTCTGTCCATATCTTTCTATCCCCTCTCTCAGTCTGTCCATATCTTTCTATCCCCTCTCTCAGTCTGTCCATATCTTTCTATCCCCTCTCTCAGTCTGTCCATATCTTTCTATCCCCCCCTCTCTCTCTCAGTCTGTCCATATCTTTCTATCCCCCCTCTCTCTCCATATCTATATATCTATCTCTCAGTCTGTCCATATCTTTCTATCCCTCTCTCAGTCTGTCCATATCTTTCTATCCCCCCTCTCTCTCTCAGTCTGTCCATATCTTTCTATCCCCCCTCTCTCTCCATATCTATATATCTATCTCTCAGTCTGTCCATATCTTTCTATCCCCTCTCTCTGTGTCTGTTCATATCTTTCTATCCCTCCCTCTCTCTCTTAGTATGTCCATATCTTTCTATCCCCCCCTCTCTGTGTCTGTCCATATCTTTCTTTCCCTCCCTCTCTCTGTGTCTGTCCATATCTTTCTATCTCCCCCTCTCTCTTAGTATTTCCATATCTTTCTATCCCCCCCCCTCTCTCTCTCTGTCCATATCTTTCTATCCCCCTCTCTCTGTGTCTGTCCATATCTATCTATCCCTCCCTCTCTCTCAGTCTGTCCATATCTTTCTATCCCTCCCTCTCTCTCAGTCTGTCCATATCTTTCTATCCCTCCCTCTCTCTCAGTATGTCCATATCTTTCTATCCCTTCCTCTCTCTCTCTCTGTCTGTCCATATATTTCTATCCCTTCCCCTCTCTCTCTCTCTCTGTCTGTCCATATCTTTCTATCCCTCCCTCTCTCTCTCTGTCTGTCCATATCTTTCTATCCCCCCCCTCTCTCTCTCTCCATATCTATATATCCCCTCTCTCTCTCTCCATATCTATATATCCCCTCTGTGTCTGTCCATATCTTTCTATCCCTCTCTCTGTGTCTGTCCATATCTTTCTATCCCCTCTCTCTGTGTCTGTCCATATCTTTCTATCCCCTCTCTCTGTGTCTGTCTGTCCATATCTTTCTATCCCTCTCTCTCTGTGTCTGTCCATATCTTTCTATCCCTCTCTCTCTGTGTCTGTCCATATCTTTCTATCCCCTCTCTCTGTGTCTGTCCATATCTTTCTATCCCCTCTCTCTGTGTCTGTCCATATCTTTCTATCCCCTCTCTCTGTGTCTGTCCATATCTTTCTATCCCTCTCTCTGTGTCTGTCCATATCTTTCTATCCCCTCTCTCTGTGTCTGTCCATATCTTTCTATCCCCTCTCTCTGTGTCTGTCCATATCTTTCTATCCCCTCTCTGTGTCTGTCCATATCTTTCTATCCCTCTCTCTGTGTCTGTCCATATCTTTCTATCCCCTCTCTCTGTGTCTGTCCATATCTTTCTATCCCCTCTCTCTGTGTCTGTCCATATCTTTCTATCCCCTCTCTCTGTGTCTGTCCATATCTTTCTATCCCCTCTCTCTGTGTCTGTCCATATCTTTCTATCCCCTCTCTCTGTGTCTGTCCATATCTTTATCCCTCTCTCTGTGTCTGTCCATATCTTTCTATCCCCTCTCTCTGTGTCTGTCCATATCTTTCTATCCCTCTCTCTGTGTCTGTCCATATCTTTCTATCCCCTCTCTCTGTGTCTGTCCATATCTTTCTATCCCCTCTCTCTGTGTCTGTCCATATCTTTCTATCCCCTCTCTCTGTGTCTGTCCATATCTTTCTATCCCCTCTCTCTGTGTCTGTCCATATCTTCTATCCCCCTCTCTCTCTCTGTCTGTCCATATCTTTCTATCCCCCCTCTCTCTCTCTCTCTCCATATCTATATATCTATCTCTCAGTCTGTCCATATCTTTCTATCCCCTCTCTCTCTGTGTCTGTCCATATCTTTCTATCCCCTCTCTCTCTGTGTCTGTCCATATCTTTCTATCCCTCTCTCTGTGTCTGTCCATATCTTTCTATCCCCTCTCTCTGTGTCTGTCCATATCTTTCTATCCCCTCTCTCTCTGTCCATATCTTTCTATCCCCTCTCTCTCTGTCCATATCTTTCTATCCCCCCTCTCTCTCTCTCAGTCTGTCCATATCTTTCTATCCCCCCTCTCTCTCTCTCTCTCCATATCTATATATCTATCTCTCAGTCTGTCCATATCTTTCTATCCCCTCTCTCTGTGTCTGTCCATATCTTTCTATCCCCTCTCTCTGTGTCTGTCCATATCTTTCTATCCCCTCTCTCTGTGTCTGTCCATATCTTTCTATCCCCTCTCTCTGTGTCTGTCCATATCTTTCTATCCCCCCCTCTCTCTCTCTCAGTCTGTCCATATCTTTCTATCCCCCTCTCTCTCTCTCTCTCCATATCTATATATCTATCTCTCAGTCTGTCCATATCTTTCTATCCCCTCTCTGTGTCTGTTCATATCTTTCTATCCCTCCCTCTCTCTCTCAGTATGTCCATATCTTTCTTTCCCCCCTCTCTCTCTCTCTCAGTATGTCCATATCTATCTCCCTACCTATATATCTCAGTCTATCCATATCTCTTTGAAATACCATTTCATTAAAAATAAATAAGTATGTGTGTAATGTTACCAACTACCAAAAACCTTTCTTCAACTTGAAGTGTCTTCTTCCTTTTAAACACCAAGTGTTCATTTACATTGACTTCTTATTTTAGATTTAATTCCTCAAACAAATCCTTCAGATAATTCTCTCTTCTTTGCACCAATACGATAATAAAATTTAAAAAATTAAAAGATTTTTTGGTAATTTTTGAGGAAGTGCGTCCCGGTCTCCTGCCTCAAAAATTGCTACCCGGTAACTATTAAAATAACCACCCAGCTCAGTCTATTCAAAACTATCCATCTTCCTATCTATCTATCTATCTATCTATCTATCTATTTATTCATATTTATCTATATTACTTTAAATACTAAGATTTTTTTATTCATGTTTGTTTAATGTCTTGTTTTTAGTTTAAATAAACAAGAATTACGACAAAAAATGCGACACCCCCCCAAATACATTTACTTGTCGAAAATATCTATCTCCATTTGTTCATATCTATCTATATTATTTTGTTTGTCTATCTATCTATCTATCTCAGTCTATTCCAAACTATATATCCATCTTCATATCTAAACAAGAATTACGACAAATTACGATAAATAAACAAGAATTACGACGACCTGGGGTTGTTATTTTGATAGTCACCGGGTAGCAATTTTTGAGGCAGGAGACCGGGACGCACTTCCTCATAAATTACCGATTTTTTTTCTAACATTCAATATATAATTCGTATCTTAGATACGTAGATATCGGACATCACACCATCTTTTTACTATAAATTAAAAATCGATTTATTTCGTTCCTTTTTTTTTTTTTTATTTAAAAAAAGAAAATCTCACTAGTCCTTTCCTTGTCTGTGTTAATATATCTGTGTTATTTTTGTCTATTTAAAGGCCACCCCACCCCCTCTAAACCACCCCTTACGTACATTTCTATTTTAAAGTTAATATTACAACCCATAAATATACTTGTGTGGTCATCTTATATGTACTACAAATTTTACACACAAATCTTTTCTTTTTTTTCTCTCTTTCGTCTGTGAAGAAGTCAGTGGTTGTTTTTTGCAAGTTCTTTAAATTCATTTTATCGTATTATTAAAAAGTGCCTTTTAATAAATGGTTATAGTAAATTGTATTGATATAATTAATGATAGTAATTACGATGTTTAATTTTCGCCCTTTGTGTGTGTGTGTCTGTATGTGTGTCTGTGTGTGAAGTCGGTGTGTAAAAATGACCAATCTCGTTGTTGGTCGACTGTAAATCTGTGGAGTTTAGTAGAAAGTGGTTTGGAGAAAGTGAAACGAACAAACCACCACAACTCAATCAGATGGGGAAAAGAAAATGTGTAGTCGATTTTAGGTTCCCTTATAAATTTATAGATTTCTTTTGTATATACTAAGAGGTTAAGTCTCTCTGTCTAAAGTAAAGAAATAACAAAAGACTTAGAGATTTGCATTGTAGTCTATTTCAGGGAGCTTAGACAAAGTGTCTAACTCTCCCGACTCATCAGATGCGAATGATGAATTCTTTATTACTTTAAAGGCATTTGAAAACAGTTTTTTTTTCTTTATTTTTTTTAATTTAAAAAAATTATATATGTATTTTTTAAAATTATATAAAAATAATAAATAATAAAATAATATATATATTATAATAAATAATAAATTATATATATATATATATATATATATATATATATATATATATATGTAACGGAAAAAATTAGAGTTATTAGGTAAAATATATTGAAAGGGACCGGATTCTAAGAATTCAAGGAATAAGCACGCCAAAACGCCGCTCAGAGGTGACCCTATGTTCGGGTTGCCTATGGGGTCATGTAATATATATATATATATATATATATATATATATATATATAGGTAAAGAAGAACAATTTTCTCGTAAATTCCTACCATAAACTGAACCCTCATTTTATGTCAGTGTTTTTGCAATAAATGTTTTATTTTTCTTGCACCCGTCATTTTACAATACTAAATATATTTTATTTATTTAAAAACATTTATTGCAAAAAATACGGACATAAAACGAGATAAATTCTTAATGGGTACCCATTTTGGTAAAGAAGAACAGTTTTCTCGTTTATTCCTACCATAAAATAAACTGAACCCTCATTTTATGTCCGTGTTTTTGCAATAAATATTTTATTTTTCTTGCACCCATTATTTTACAATACTAAATATATTTTCTTGATTCTTTATTCTTTAACAAATAAAGAAAATATATTTAGTATTGTAAAATAACGGGTGCAAGAAAAATAAAAATTTATTGCAAAAAACACGGATAAATGAGGGTTCAGTTTATTTTATGGTAGGAATTTACGAGGAAATTGTTCTTCTTTACTAATATTACCTGTATCTTACGATAGTGAGACATTTTTCTTAGCTAATGAGCCCTTCTTCAGGTGTGAGTAACTTAAGTACTTAAGACAATACCTCAGACTTGATTTTTTTTTCCTTTCTTTTTTTTTAATTATTCACAATAAATTTCGGTTAAAAACCACACACACATTTAATTTGATAAATCATTTTCCTCTTATTTTCTCTCTTGCTCCTGTTTTCTCCTTACTTACTCTCTGATGTTCCTAATTTTTTTTTTAGTCCGGCCATGAACCGGGTACTTTTGCTAGTATATTGACACTTCGAAGATAGTTTTCATTGAATTAAATCAAATTATTTTTCTTACGAATTATTTGTGTAAATTTTTAAAAAAATTGAATTTTTAATTAACAATATCTTTACTTATTTGATATTATATTGTGATCTTGCATTGTCAGTTCTCCACACAAAATGTAAAAAACAAACTATGATTAGTATCGTTACTATTTTGTTAATTATCCTTAATTGTAGAAGAGCTTAACCAGAATAAGTAGGAAGATCAAAATACTTATTATTAGTAACGCTCTTTAAGTGTTTTATTTACCAAGTAAATTCTATTTGGATTGTTTGGATTGTAAAACATACTTAAATAATTAACAAAAAGAAAAGAAAAAAAAAGACATTTAATGTACGTACTAATTGAATTTTTAGTAAAATGTTCTATAAAATGATAAATAGTATTTAATAAATACTATTTATCATTTTATTGGAACATAATAATGATATCTTAAACTTAATGAATTTTATATATTAATTTGTTAGTTACCACCAATTTTACCCTGTGAAATTTAACCCCCCCCCTATATTTAACACAATGAAACTTGCAGAAAAATTAATATTTTCTTAAATTTTTTTCCATTCGAAAGCAAAAACATTAAACAAACTCCTGATGATTTTTAAAAATTTTTTTTCTGCTTACGAAAATAATGAAAATTATGATTGAAAAACAGTGTTTTCATTTTTGCAGTGTTAAATCAACTGAAATTTAACGTAACTAAAAACAAGTTACGATAAGAGTTTTTTTTTTTTAAATTCTATGAAAAATCAATTAATGGACCGATTTTCACGAAATTTTCCATAAATGTTCACCATTGGATGTAAATACATCTGAAATAGTTTTTTTCTAAAATATATTAGAAATATTTTTTTTTACGAGGTCTATCACCCCCCCCCTATTTTATTTTATGAGATAAAAAAAATGACGCGCTAGAAAAATGTTGTACTTTTTTTTCTATAAAGATAAGAGTCTGAATAACTATATCAATGAAATTGTATAACGTACCAACCTATAGTTTTTTTTTAGGAAAAATTAATGAAATCGGAAATAAAAGGTGTAAAAAAATGTCATAATATTAATATTTGAAAACTTTTTTTTGCTTTTAATTTTTCTATGATAAATTAATTTATCATAGAAGAAATACTTAATTAAATCAGAAAGTTTTGAAATAAAATAACTGATGCATTATAAAATTCATTCATTGATAAATAAATCAACCCTGAAAATGTTATTAAAATCGATAATTCCCTGATTTTTTTTTTTTTTTTTTTTTTTTTTACAATCGGGAAGGTTAAATTATTTTTATAACACGGATTTTAAGTCATGTTTAAACAGCGTTTACGTCCATATTTGAGCAAAGTTGACCGAAAAATTTTGTTTAAAATGTATTAAAAATAAATTACATGTGTAATATTATTTTGCTTTTTAAAAAAAATTTTTTTTTCTCTTTTTTTTTTTTTTTTTTACTGATGTTTATTATGTTACTACTTTTCGAATTAGACAAAAAATGACCTAAAATAATCGATTTAATTAATTTTAACTCGTTTTTAAAATGAAAGCAGACGAAAAAATGGGTATACCTAATAGTATTTATTATTTCATTGGAACATCTTAGTATATTTATTAAATACCAATATATTTTATGGTTTCTTGTATGCTGTTTTTTTAATATTAGTATGTACCAACGGAACGTACAGTACAAATTTATTATTTATTTTATTGCAACATCTGACTAAAATATTTAAATCCTCACTAAATGCAAAAAATAAACGATTGAAAAAAAAATGTAGTAATAGTTAAATCATTTAACTATTACTTCAATTTTTTTATTTTTTTACAAAGACTCCCAATTAACTTAAATGTATTTCCTCGTAAAAAGTAGCAGAATTTTAGAGGACATAGTACAATAGTAGTAGTAGTATTGTGTTAAGTAGTAGTGTAGACTATCCATGGTATTTTGATAGGTTTGGTATTTAAATCGAGGAATTTATTAACATTTCCATGATTATAAATTTAAGTTGGAATTCCACAAAAAAACACCGAAAAAATTTCGTTAAATGTTTTTTTTATTATTGACAAGACATATGGTGGAGTGATTCACTCGTTTCTCTCTTTCTTTCTCTTTTCTTTCTATCATGTTTTTTTATTTATTTTTTTTGACACACACTCCCCACATTTATTCTGAATAGTGTAGTAATCATATGAGTGTGTGCATGTATCTCTCTCGGTCTGTTGTGTATATATATGCGTGTGTGTGTTTCCCGGTTCAATCGTGTGTGTGTTTCCCGGTTCAATCGTGTGTGTGCGTGCGTGCGTGCGTCCGTCCGTCCCGGTCTGTGTGTTTGTGTGTGTTTCCCGGTCTGATCACATGCGTGTGTCGTTTTCGGTCTGTGTGTGTGTGTGTGTGTGCAGCTGTGTGTGTCTATGTCTGTGCAGCTGTGTGTATATATCTGTCTGTGCAGCTGTGTGTATGTGTGTGTCTGTGCAGCTGTGTGTATATATCTGTCTGTGCAGCTGTGTGTATATATGTGTGTGTGCGTGTCGGTCTGTGCATCTGTGGTGCGTGCAGTATGTGTGTGTGTGTGTCTGTTTTTCCAGTCTGTATGTGTGATCATCTGCACTTCTGCATCTGCACTTCTGTGTGTGTGATGTGTGTGTGTGTGTGTGTGTGTGTGTCTCCCTAGTTTGATAACTTGTGTGTGTGTGTGTTTCCCTCTCTCTTCTGGCCAGTCTGATCATCTGTCTCTCTCTCTCTCTCTCTCTCTCTCTCTCTCTGGTCATCTGTCTCTCCCCCTCTTCTCCCTCTGTCATCCACACTGATCCTTCCACAAATACCTTAGTAAACCCCCCGTTTTCTTGGCCTTGAACCATCCTTTTGTCTATTAATTTTAACATGGTCAGTCATAATAGGTGAATCTAAAATAAAAAAGCAGGATTTAAGCAAATAAATTCAATTATAATAGTTTAGATATGTTCTTATCTATGTAAATTGAATGTTTACAATGAACCAGTGACCCTGACCCTCAAATCATGACAGAGATAATCAACTCCCATTATTCAAGCTAGGATCCGAGTAGGGGTATTTACCCAACCCATTCACCATAGGTAGGATGGGACACAAGATCACAAATATGAGCCAATCACTATTCAGTAGTAATAGATCTTGCTCATCTATATATCTATATATATAAAAGAAAGTTTGGTATGTACATGTCGACTTATAACTCCAAAAAGAGACGTCAATCAGATTCGAAATCTTGCATACACCTTAATACCTTCTAAGAAACACACCAAATTTGGTTATTGATTTTTCTGATTAAGGGATATAATTAATTAATTAAACAAAAATAAAATGATTTTCAGAAAGTGTCTTATAGCTGCTGCTGTTGTATCAGCAGGGTACTTTTGCTAGTATATATATATAAGAAGCTAAGAGGTCACTAGAAGCGGCTGTCCCTATACCCCACCAAGGAGGTCACGGATAATACCACCAACATCAACGAAAGAGTATATATAGATGCCAAAAAAGACAGATCAGCCATTCTATTCATCCTGAAGAAGGAGAATAACATCCCCGAAATATCTATGAAATAAAAAGAAACTTAACATTCAAAAACTGAGTTTCTTATATTTCATACTTAATGCTTCATACTAAATCCCAAATAATATATATTATAGACACTTACAAAATAAAACAACGCCCTCTGGGCGACGTAAAATAAATATTGTCTGAGGGGATGGGAGTTGAAAATTTAATATCAGAGAGTTTGTATCATAAGTAAAGTAAAATCATCAAATTTATTAAAGGAGTAAAAAATAAAATAAATTTATTAAAGGAGTAAAAAATAAAAAATTTAAAATGGAAACTTAGTTCTTATAACTTTAAATATATATTAAAATTTAAAACGAACTATATATAGATAGATAATACCAGGTATGTATTTATTAAAACTTGTTTAAAAAAACCCAATGAGGACTGTCTAACATTGCATGCTCAAATTTTGAGTGTATTCTATTTATGACGATTTTAGGCAGTGTGATGTAGGCAGTGATGTAGTTTTTGTTACAGACAAAAAACGGAAGCGAATCTCCATTATTAATATATATATATATATATATGTATGAGGAGTGAAAGACACACTGACCTCACACATTTGACCCACTCTCTGAACATAAAATTTCTCTTCAAAGTCAACTGACTGACCCCCAAAAAATGAAAACACCATTTCCACACATACCAAGCCCTCCCGACTTTCTTCTCATTCCCCTAGACTACCCACCAATAACCCATCCCCCTTTTCTATCCCTCACCCCACCCATTTACCTTTTCACTATAAAAACAGAATTTACAAGCACTTAAATCAATAAACTTCTGAGGAAGTCTCAACCAATAATGAGATGAAATATCAATTGAACGTAGTCGTTTGTGTTGTTATATCCACTTTTTCCTCTACTCTCAACACCACACACACACACACACATATATATATATAAATGTAAGGTATCCAAATGACTGGTAAGTAAGGGATGATTCCACCTGGGATCCTCAAAATCTTATTGTACAACCATACTGTATACTCCTGTAGGTGCAAACATATATTCATACAAGGATTTTTATAAATCCCTAAAGAGAGCTCAATGTATAATAATCAATAAATTAAATTATATACAGAGCAATATTATTTTTTAATTATTTTATTATTATTATTATTATTTTTTTATTTTTTTTTTTTACTTATTATAAAAAATATATACATCTACATATCTTATTTTGTTTTTTGATGATGTCAGCTGAACAGGAAACTGTTTATACTTTGTATCTTTTTATTTGACTTAGAATTTTAACCTTATACTTGCTGTCTGACCTGAATTTTCTGCTGAAACTGTCTTTAGATGAATTCCTTCATTTCGTAATTTCCCTCTGAAGGGGCCAGTCTCTTAAGGATTTTTAAAAATTAAAAAAAATTAAAAAAAAGCCTTTTGAGCTTTTGGTCGATATAAATTTATTACGGAATGACGGTTTAAGTTTTTTCTTTCTTTGAAACATATATATATATATATATACACAAGTTTTGTTGAACTGTACAGACAATTCTTGTTGGACAAGTTTTTGGTCGATCCTTTCTAATTTTCGGGACATCTTTTGGTGTCGGAGTGGAACTGGTGAAACAGTCCATCAATAGGTTAAAAATTCTAAGTCAAATAAAAGATACAAAGTATAAACAGTTTCCTGTTCAGCTGACATCATCAAAAAACAAAATAAGATATTAGATGTATATATATTTTTATAATAAGTAAAAAAAAAAATAAAAAAAAAATAATAATAATAATAAAAATAATTAAAAAATAATATTGCTCTGTATATATTAATTTATTGATTATTATACATTGAGCTCTCTTTAGGGATTTATAAAATCCTTGTATGAATATATGTTTGCACCTACAGGAGTATACAGTATGGTTGTCAATAAAGATTTTGAGGGTCCAGGTGGAATCAATCCCTTACTTACAGTTCATTTGGATCCTTACATTTATATATATTATATGTGTGTGTGTGTGTGTGGTGTTTGAGAGTAGAGGGAAAAAGTGGAATATAACAACACAAACGACTACGTTCAATTGATATTTATCTCATTATTGGTTGAGACTTCCTCAGAAAGTTTATTGATTTAAGTGCTTGTAAATTCTGTTTTTATAGTGAAAGGTAAATGGGTGGGGAGGGATAGAAAGGGGGAGGGTTTTGGTGGGTAGTCTAGGGGAATGAGAAGAAAGTCGGGAGGGCTTGGTATGTGTGGAAATGGTGTTTTCATTTTTTGGGGGTCGTCAGTTGACTTTGAAGAGAAATTTTATGTTCAGAGAGTGGGTCAAATGTGTGAGGTCAGTGTGTCTTTCACTCCTCATACATATATATATATATATATATTAATAATGGAGATTCGCTTCCGGTTTTTGTCTGTAACAAAACTAACATCACTGCCTATCACACTGCCTAAAATCGTCAATAAACAGAATACACTCAAAATTTGAGCATGCAATGTAGACAGTCCTCATTGGGTTTTTTTTAAACAAGTTTTAATAAATACATACCTGGTATTATCTATCTATCTATAGTTATGTTTTAAATTTTAATATATATTTAAAGTTATCAGAACTAAGTTTCCATTTTAAATTTTTTTATTTTTTACTCTTTAATTTTTATTTTATTTTTTTACTCCTTTACTGAATTTGATGATTTTACTTTATGATACAAACTCTCTGATATTAAATTTTCAACTCCCATCCCTCAGACAATATTTATTTTACGTCGCCCAGAGGGCGTTGTTTTATTTTGTAAGTGTCTATAATATATATTGTTTGGGATTTAGTATGAAGCATTAAGTATGAAATATAAGAAACTCAGTTTTTGAATGTTAAGTTTCTTTTTATTTCATAGATATTTCAGGGATGTTATTCTCCTTCTTCAGGATGAATAGAATGGCTGATTTGTCCTTTTTGGCATCTATATATACTCTTTCGTCGATATTGGTGGTATCATCCATGGCCTCCTTGGTGGGGTATAGGGACAGCCGCTTCTAGTGACCTCTTAGCTTCTTATATATATATATATATATACTAGCAAAAGTACCTGCTGATACAACAGCAGCAGCTATAAGACACTTTCTGAAAATCATTTTATTTTTGTTTAATTAATTAATTAATATCCCTTAATCAGAAAAATCAATAACCAAATTTGGTGTGTTTCTTAGAAGGTATTAAGGTGTATGCAAGATTTCGAATCTGATTGACGTCTCTTTTTGGAGTTATAAGTCGACATGTACATACCAAACTTTCTTTTATATATACTATGATATATGAATGTTAGCAAAAGATCTAATTAACTACTGAATAGATGATTGGCTCATATTGTGATTCTTGTGTCCCATCCTACCATGGTGAATGGGTTTGGGTAAATACCCCTACGATCCTAGCTTGAATAAATGGGAGTTGATTATCTCTGTCATTGATTGAGGGTCAGGGTCACTGGTTCATTGTAAACATTCAATTTACATAGATAAGAACATATCTAAACTATTATATTGAATTTATTTGCTTAAATCTGCTTTTTATTTTAGATTCACCTATTATGACTGACCATGTAAAATTAATAGACAAAAGGATGGTTCAAGGCCAAGAAAACGGGGGTTTACTAAGGTATTTGTGGAAGGATCAGTGTGGATGACGAGGGAGAAGAAGGGGAGAGACAGATGACCAGAGAGGAGAGAGACACACACACACACAGACAGGACAGATGATCAGACTGGCCAGAAGAGAGAGGGACACACACACACACACAATGATGAACAACACACAAGTTATCAAACTAGGGAGACACACACACACACAGAAGTGCAGATGATCACACCACAGAAGATGATCACACACACAGAAGTGCTTCACACATGATCAGACATACAGACAAAAACAGACACACACACACATACTGCACGCACCACAGATGCACAGACCGACACGCAACACACACATACATACACACAGCTGCACAGACAGATACACACACACACACACATACACACAGCTGCACAGACAGATATATACACACAGCTGCACAGACACACACACTGCACACACACACACACACACAGACCGAAAACGACACACGCATGTGATCAGACCGGGAAACCACACAAACACACAGACCGGGACGGACGGACGCACGCAACGCAACGCACACACACGTTGAACGGGAAACACACACACGATTGAACGGGAACACACACACCGCATATATATACCACAACAGACCGAGAGAGATACATGCACACACTCATATGATTCTACACTATTCAGAATAAATGTGGGGAGTGTGTGTCAAAAAAAATAAATAAAAAAACATGATAGAAAGAAAGAGAGAAAGAGAGAAACGAGTGAATCACTCCACCATATGTCTTGTCAATATAAAAAAACATTTAACGAAAATTTTCGGTGTTTTTTTTGTGGAATTCCAACTTAAATTTATAATCATGGAAATGTTAATAAATTCCTCGATTTAAATACCAAACCTATCAAAATACCATGGATAGTCTACACTACTACTTAACACAATACTACTACTACTACTATTGTACTATGTCCTCTAAAATTCTGCTACTTTTTACGAGGAATACATTTAAGTTAATTGGGAGTCTTTGTAACAAAAAAAAATTGAAGTAATAGTTAATGATTTAACTATTACTACATTTTTTTTTCAATCATTTATTTTTTGCATTTAGTGAGGATTTAAATATTTTAGTCAGATGTTGCAATAAAATAAATAAAAATTTGTACTGTACGTTCCGTTGGTACATACAATATTAAAAAAACAGCATACAAGAAACCATAAAATATATTGGTATTTAATAAATATACTAAGATGTTCCAATGAAATAATAAATACTATTAGGTATACCCATTTTTCGTCTGCTTTTCATTTTAAAAACGAGTTAAAATTAATTAAATCGATTATTTTAGGTCATTTTTTGTCTAATTCGAAAGTAGTAACATAATAAACATCAGTAAAAAAAAAAAAAAAAAAGAAAAAATTTTTTTTAAAAAGCAAAATAATATTACACATGTAATTTATTTTTAATACATTTTAAACAAAATTTTTCGGTCAACTTTGCTCAAATATGGACGTAAACGCTGTTTAAACATGACTTAAAATCCGTGTTTATAAAATAAATTTAACCTTCCGATTGTAAAAAAAAAAAAAAAAAAAAAAAAAATCAGGGAATTATCCGATTTTAATACATTTTCAGGGTTGATTTATTTATCAATGAATGAATTTTATAATGCATCAGTTATTTATTTCAAAACTTTCTGATTTAATTAAGTATTTCTTCTATGATAAATTTAATTTATCATAGAAATATTAAAAGCAAAAAAAGTTTTAAATATTAATATTATGACATTTTTTACACCTTTTATTTCCGATTTCATTAATTTTTCCTAAAAAAAAAAACTATAGCTTCGGTACGTT
>CM042172.1:18450907-18533407 GCA_023376005.1 Doryteuthis pealeii
ATGATTTTCAATGAATTACGACTTTAATAAATTGTGTGTAGGTTGATAGGTATTATTAACGGTATGATGAGACAATACAGGTCGCAAGTATGGGGCATCACACTGGTATCTTTAATTAAAACTTACTAGAAAATTTAAAACAAGAACAATTAATATTTGAACAGGCCTTACAAACCCTCTTCGTGTCATTTTAAGGCCAAACCAAGTCATTTTGATAAAAAAAAATAAGGACAAAAAGTTGATTACAGTTACCTGCTGTTGCTTGACACCTATCTTTGTATTAAATAAGCTCGATTGCTGCTTAATTTTGATGATCTCCCAGAACCTTTCCTTTTTCTGATCACCACACGATAAGAAAAGGTTTTACTTTCTTCTTTTTTCATATGTTTTCCTATTGAATACGACTTTATAAAGTTGCAGTGTAGGTTGATAGGTATTCACCGGTATGATGCTGCACACAAGGTCGGCAAGTATGAGCATTCATTGCTACTGGTATCTTTAATACCATTAACCCGATACGGTAACCGGTAAAACTTACTAATATCAAGTATTATAAGAAATAAAAAGACAACAGACGATGCGTGGTGAGTGATATGCGTAAAATTAATTTCTACGGTGTAAATTAGAAAAAATAAAACAAGTAGCAATTACATTGCTTTATCGTAATTTTATCAACTGTGCGTCCGTAGTGCGTCCTTTCATCGTGTAGTGGTTAACAAGCTGCTTGCTTGCATGTTTTTTTGTTTTTTACGGCATATCAACCTTTTTGGGTCATTTATGCCAAATCAAATCATTTTTTTGATAAATAAAGGATTCAGGTTGCATACAGTATAAAAATACACGATAAAAAACAGTTCGTTTTTTATTTTTTCATATGATTCTATGAGATATGACTTTATGAAGTTGATGTAGGTGATAGGTATTCAACGGGGTATTGATGTGACACAGGTCGCAAGTATGGCATTCATCACACTGGTATCTTTAATACACTACTAGATACGGTACCAGTAGACTACTCAATATCAAAGTATTAAAAATTATTGAAGTCAGTAAGTCTACTGTTGGTTTGACATAACAGTAGCTAACTTAAGTACACTAAGCAGTGTCCAAGACAGTTGGTATATATAGAATATCAAGAATGACCCCATTCATGAAAATTTGGGTGATCTTGGGTCATTCCATTCCTTGAGTTTCTGCTTTGACTGCTTGATATTGAATGCACATGTGGAGTCTTATATATATCCCTGTCATTCTTGCAGTAACTTTGTGACGTTGGGTTTGTATTTAAGTTACAACCGTTTGTTGGCTTGTCTCTCCCAGTTCAACGCGTAATTGGAACTTTAATTATTCTTCAAAAAATGACTGCTAGAATGAAAAGTGTTTTCTTTCTTTGTTTTATTCATTTCTTAAGTATTTTAATTTTTTTTAAATATTTTTTCTTTAAAACACATTTTTAAAACTCATTTTTTATATCTATTTATTCATAGATTAGGACCGTAAACAGCTACACCACTCCAGGTCAGAGTAAAATTGATTTTCATGTTTTCTTATTGAATACTTATTTATGAAGATAACAAGAAATGGAGTGGAGGCTTACTAGGCTATCATACAACGTGTTAGCCATGAGTAGGATGTGGGACAAGGTTACAAAGTAGGGGGCAATCGAGTGCAACTTTGGTGTCTTTAACACACTACGAGATACGGTACAGTAGACATACTAGTATCAAGCTACTAAACTAACACGAGAATAAAAAAGTGTTTGGCCTTTTTTGGTTGTTGTACAATTAACCCTGATGATCCTTTTTGTTGAAAAACTTAAGTAGGTATCTCTATAATACATTATACTAATTATATTATATATACAGTGATGCTGATAGCTGTTTGATTTAGTGATCCTGGGGACACACATAATTTGCTTTGAAGGAGTTCCCGGGAAAATATATGGCCCCAACTAAAGCCATCTAACTCCTACCGTTGTAACCTATCCTGTGTAATTAATTTCTAAGAAAACTATTAAAAGAATGTATTTACAGTTAGGTCGAAAGGTGAGGAAAGAAAAAAATAGATATACACAGCGGACGCATAAGATATGATTTTACTGCGTCCTTTTAGATTTTTGTGCATCAAGACGCAGGACACATACCTACAGCATCTCTGCATATATATATATATATTTATTATTAATGTCGACGGGGCGCCTAAAGTCGGTATCAGCCAGTCAGCGAGGGAGCCAACCCTTTCAAAGCGCTAGACCAAGGAGATTGTTTTAGCATCTTGAGGGTGAGCGCCACAACCACCAAGCTCCTTACTTTACCGCACAGATCCCTGTGCTACTCATACGCTGAGTTGGCGGGGACCGGTATCGAACTAGGAACTTATGAGTAGCACAGGGATCTGTGCAGTAAAGTAAGGAGCTGGTGGTAGGTATGGCGCTGCACCTCAAAAACAATCTCCTTGGTCTAGTGGTTAGTGAAAAGGGGATAGCTCCCTCGCTGATTGGCTGATACCGACTTTAGGCCACCCCGACAACTTTACTTACTTTTTTGTGTGTGTGTGTGCTGTTGTGTGTAAATTAATTCCTACAATGTAAAATTAAAATTAAAACAAGTAGAATTTACGTTGCTTTTATTGTACTTTACTCAACTGTTGCGTCCGTGGTGCGTCCCATCATGGTTAATGGTTAACAAGCTGTTTGCTTGCATGTTTGTTTTGTTTTATGGCATATCAACCCTTTCCGGGTCATTTAATGCCAATCAAATCATTTTTTGATAAACAAAGGGTTCAGGTTGCATACAGTACCTGCTTTTGCTTAAGTGGTCAACCCAATTAAGTATTGAACAGGCTTATCAACCCTAAAGCAGCCAGCCAAGAAGATAGAATCCAGAAGTGGAAATATCACTTCAAGAAATTGTTTGGGAAAATACTGTAAATACCATAGACCAGTGGTTCTCAAAACTTTATACAGTCTGGCGCATTTACAGTACTACAGATACTTGATAGCGCACTGTATACAAAATAGTACTAATATGTTATTAAGTTAACTGTTAAAATATATAAAAAAATAACACATTTAACAAAAGCAAACTTAACATACCTCTATAAAGTTTATTCATTCCTGTGTTAATGAGAAACATGAGCTTAATGAGACCTTGCGATTTCTTCAATATTTAGTCTTATGTTTGAGAGAAACTCATTTCCTCAACAATGCATTGAAGAGTTCCTCTTTTTTTACACTTAATTGTTGCGAGGGCTGAAAAAATCCCAGTTCACATAAATATGAGGTCGAAAATTGCAATAAAATAATTTTCTCATAAAATTGTTTAAATCTTGTGTTTTTATTTAGTTGCAAGAAAAGTAACTTATAACTATCATAATAATGGTCACAACGAAACAAGCAGAGCGTTCGTAAAGAAATGTATGATATAGTAACTTAGTATACATTTGCTTTTCATATCTGGATAGATTTTTCAAGATACTACGGGGTGCTCATCAGCGCGCCCGGGTGCACTGTTGAGAACCACTGCCCATAGACTATAAACATTTTAAAATTGCTGATAGTCAACAACACATTAAGCAAGGACACTTTCACAATGGACGAAGCTCAATAAAGTTTTAAAAAAGTTGAAAACCAGTGTGGCCGAATCAACAAGAAATACATCCATCAGCTCTTTGCAGTTCTGTATGCCATACAGAAACCAGCCAGGAGGAATGACCAATAGGGACGGTTGGTGAGAAGGAGTCATGGGTATCCATTGCTAACAGCATGACAAGCAATGATTGTATGTTAATGAAGAATAATAAAGTTCCAATTACCGTAGAACTGGGAAGACAAGCAAACAAACGGTTGTAACTTAAATACAAAACCCGAATGTCACAAAGTCTACTGCAGATTGACAGGATATATATAAGACTCCACAATGTCATTCAAATCAAGCAGTCAAGCAGCCAATCATAACTCAAGGAATGGAAAGTACTCATTAGGCCCAGTGATGCTGCCTTTCGAGACCTTATCAAAAATGACTCCCAATTCGCTTGGAATCAAAGTCTTGAGAACGCTTTTCAAGACTCCAAGCGAGTTATAGTTGATCAAGTCAAGAAAAGGTGTGGCTACATTCGACAAGGACCGAGTGACTTACCTCACCCCTGATTGGAGCAAAGAAGGGATGGGGGTTCCTACTGCTACAAAAGCATTGTCAATGCACCACCGAAAAAAGCCCCAATCTGCCGCCAGCAAATATCAGGTGCTAACCCTCAGGACAGCAGATTGGGGTTGTTGCCTGTCTTCCCAGTTCGACGCGTTAATTGGAACTTTAATTATTTTTCAGTTAATAGATATTCACCCAAACATGTTAGCCACTTGTAGGATTGTGACACAAGGTTGCAAGTATAGGACCCTCATTACACTGTATCTTTAACACTACTAGAGACGGTATAGGAACCTCACCACTAGATGCAGTAATAACTCATGTATCAGCACTGGTATCTTTGATACACTAATAGATATGTTTGTTTGGTTTACGCATATCAACCTCAGAGGGTTATTTAATGCTGACAAAGTTTTGAAATAAATTCATTCTTAATGGATACTCAAATTATTTTTATAAACACATTTTTCTATTTAACCCATAGATAGGACCCTAACAGGTACTACCACTCCAGTTCAGAGTGGACCTGGAGCAATGGTGATAAAGGGGTGCTCCACATTCCCCCATACCTCCAGAACAAACACTTAAAATAAAGACTTGAGACTTATCTATCTTTTTTAATACCAAAAAAACAAAAAAGAATTTGAATACGCATCAAGAATGAATAAAACAAAGGTTTTTGCATAAAATAACCCAATAAGGGTTGACATGCCAATAAATTCCAACCAACCGAAAACCAACTCAACCTATAGGCATGAAATAACCCCGTATGGGTTGAATGCTGTTAAAGTCAATCAATCTTTACATTTATTAGCTTTTCCTTATTGTCACTAGTGGTAGTACATGTTAGGGTAATATCTATAGGTCAGATAGAAAAAAAATGAGCTCAAAAAATTGAGTTTAAAGAAAAGAATTTGAATACTCCTCAAGAATGAATAAAACAAGATGTTTTCAGCATAAAATAACCCAACAAGGCTTGACATTGCCATAAAAATCCAACCATCCAATCAACTTAACCACTATAGGTTAAATAAAAAAAAAAAGTGTTCATAAAAGAATTGAATTTAAAAAAAGAAAATTGAATACCATCAAGAATGAATAAAACAATATGTCTTTGGCATAAAGTAACCCAACAAGGCTTGACATGCCAAAAATCCAACCAACCAATTAACTTAACCCCTATGAGTTAAGTAAAAAAAAAATTTTTTAAAAGTGTTTATAAAAGAACTGAATTTTTAAAAAAATTGATTACCCATCAAGAATGAATAAAACAAAACGTCTTTGGCATAAAATAACCCAACAAGGGTTGACATGCCATAAAAATCCAACCAACCAATCAACTCAGCCACAACACAGAAGAAAAAAAAAAGGTGGATAACGTGCAGCGTTCTAAAACTATCAAGTGCGGCCTCCTATAATCTTGTCAAATGTCCAATTAAAATTATAAATATCTACTTTGAGAATATATATATATATATATATATATATATATATATATATATATATACATACATACATACATACCACATATATATATATATATATATATTATACTTATTTCTTGTGTACTTTACAGCCGATATCCCAATGCTTTCATTAGAAAAAGCAATCTTTAAAAAAGAAAAAAAGAAAAGAAAAAAAGTAATCTAAAGTTTCTAAAGTTTTTCATATCTTTTAAGTAGTATATCTTTCTTATTATAATGGAGATTCAGTGTCTGTCAGTCTGTAACCGAAACCATGTCACTGCTTACGTCACAATACACTCAGCAATTGTGTGATAGCTTAGTCGGTAGAGTGTTCGGCTAGAAACCACAAGATTCCTAGTTTGAAGCGGCCCTCGCCAACTCAGCGTATGAGTAGCACAGGGATCTGTGCGATAACGTAAGGAGCTGATGGTAGGTGTGCCGCTCCACCTCAGACGCAAAAACAATCTCCTTGGTCTAGCGCTAGTGAAAAGGGGATAGACTCCCTCACTGATTGGCTGATACTGACTTTAGGCCACTCCGATGACTTATCAATGAGTATTTAATTTATGGTTAAAATCCATTATTATAATGGTGATTCGGTGTCTGTAACTGAAACTATGTCACTGCTTACGTCACAATACCCTCAGGAATTGCATAAGTTTATCAATGAGTATTTAATTTATATTCAAAATCATTAATACAAAGAATAGAATAAATCTTCTTTATTAATGATGTCTATTATGAAAATCTGAGTAAGATTTGCCTCAAAACAGCCCATGTTATTAATCCATTTAAAATATTGCCATGTGTCTTGTATGTCACTAAGAAATGAATCTTTATGTAATATACTAGCAGCAGCTACCCGCGCATCACCTGGGTAGAGGGGGAAATAATTCATTTGGCTAGAAAGAAAATAAAATAATCTTTCTAAATATGTAATTAGTATGTCTTTTCATACATTGAATTATTTTTTTACAGCGAATTAAATAACAAATCAAACGAAAACATTTAACGATAACTCAACTTTTTTTCCTTAATTTCCGTCGTTCATCAATTGTAAACAAAGCCTTTTGTTTATTTTTCTTAATCGCGTTAATCTAATTATTTTAATATTAGAAATACAAATAAAATCATAATACTAATGCAGAATAGTGCGCAAGAGATAATACCCTTAGATTACCTAATACATTTCACAGAAATACCTGAAAACTCAAATTGTTATCAAATTTATAGTATAGTATACTATAATAATTTGACATTCGATCGGCTACGCTTTGAAGTGATAATGTTATTTTTTTTTTAAGATTATTTTCATTTTACATAAATTTGATTACTTTTTATTTTAGTTTTCTCTATGAAAATCGTATGGAATAGCCCAAGGTGCTTATCAAGATTTGTAAAAACTAATTTATGAGGAAGTGCGTCCCGGTCCCCTGCCTCCGAAATTGCTGCCCCGGTGAATTTTAAAAATAACGACCCCAAGCTTCGGTGCCACATCCGTGTTACTTGAAAGAAAACAACCAGCTTAGGGCGTTAAATGTATTTTAGGGGGGGGTTCTCTTTTTGTCTTAATTCTTGTTTATTTATAGAAATTTGTCGTAATTCTTGTTTATTTATCGGAATTTGTCCTAATTCTGGTTTATTTATCGTAATTTGTCGTAATTCGTTTATTTATCGTAATTTGTCATAATTCTTGTTTATTTATCGTAATTCTTGTTTATTTATCGTAATAAAAAAAAATCTTAGTATTTAATAGATAGATAGATAGATAGATATGAAGATGGATAGTTTTGAATAGACTGAGATAGATAGATAGATAAACAATAGGTAACACCTATTTTACCCCGTGAAATTTACCTCCCCACTATATTTAACACAATGAAACTTGCAGAAGCTTGGGGTCGTTATTTCAAAATTCACCGGGCAGCAATTTCGGAGGCAGGGGACCTGGACACACTTCCTCATAAATTACTGAATCAGCTTCTGGTTTAAATAGCAGCTTGGGCTATTCTACTTTTGTGCACAATGGGCAAGTCTATTTCCAGCATTTTGATTGGCTGGTGGTTTTAGTGTGTATTTTTGTTTTCCATAATATACAGGACACTTGACCATGTCCTCTCAGTTGCTACAGAGTGTATTCAGTTACTGTCTTTTTTTTTGTCTGGTGACTGGACGCTAGTCAAAGCCTTCCTGTGAAGGTGATTATGATGTTCATTCTACACCATCCTTATAGAAGAACAGTAGTGGTACTAGCTGGGGTGGGTTCATACCTTTCCCAAGAGTATTAGTCCAAAAGTGAACATAATAGCACAACTAGAGTTTTAACTAAAATGTCGCAGTCCAGCATGGTCAAGTCTATTTTTAGGATTTTGATAGAAACTGTAGAATAATCATACTAATTCCATTTACCGTCGAATTGGCAAGACAAGACAGCAAGCAATCGTAACCCAATATGATTCTGGTTTACTGCAAAGACTACTGCAAAAATGGCAGGATATTTATGAAGCCTCAGAGGATCATACAAACCAATCAGCCAATCAAGACTCAGGGAATGGAATCACCCAAATGCATGAGTGGACTGTTCTGAATTCCCATAAGTACCAGTTGTCTTGACACTAGTTCAGTTGTGCTTGGCCAGTCACATTGTTCAAACCAATTGTTGACTGACTGACCGACTGACTTCAATAGTCCTCTCAGTTGTTACAGTGTATTCAGTTACTGCCTTTTTTTTTTTGGTCTGGTGACTGGACGCTAGTCACAGCCTTCCTGTGAAAGTGTGTATTATGTTCATTCTACACTGCTATATAAATCACCTACAAACACAGGATTCTGGGAGCAGATTCATACTGATCACAAATTTTGTCTGGTGACTGGATGCTAGTCACAGCCTTCCTGTGAAAGTGTGTATTATGTTCATTCTACACTGCTATATAAATCACCTACAAACACAGGATTCTGGGAGCAGATTCAATACTGATCACAAATTTTGTCTGGTGACTGGATGCTAGTCACAGCCTTCCTGTGAAAGTGAGTATTATGTTCATTCTACACTGCTATATAAATCACCTACAAACACAGGATTCTGGGAGCAGATTCAATACTGATCACAAATTTTGTCTGGTGACTGGATGCTAGTCACAGCCTTCTTGTGAAAGTGAGTATTATGTTCATTCTACACTGCTATATAAATCACCTACAAACACAGGATTCTGGGAGCAGATTCAATACTGATCACAATTTCTACAGAATCTAAATATATTTAGGCATCCAACATCACCTTAGTCATATGGATAAAAGTGAACCAGTTCCTAAATTTATATTCAATACTGTAGAATAATCATACTAAGTTCCAATTTGACGGTAATTGGATCTTAGTATGATTATTCTACTGTCTGCAACGCGATATTGAAGTCAGTCAGTCAGTATACTGTTGGTTTGGACAACAGCAACTGGCTAAGTACGACTGAACTAGTGCCCAAGACAGCAGGTACTTATGGGACTCAAGAATAGTCCATTCATGTATTTGGGTGATTCCATTCCTTGAGTCCTGATTGGCTGCTTGGTTTCTATGATGTTATGAGGCTTCATAAATACCCTGGCATTTTGCAGTAGTATTGCAACAAGGTTAGATTTGTATTGAGTTACAGCTTCTTGTTGCTTTGTCTTACCAATTCAATGGTAATTGGAACTTGGTATGATTATTCTACAAAATAAGAATAAATTTTTGAGAAAAAAAAAAAAAAAAAAAAAAAAAAAAAAAAAAAAAAAATCAAAATTTTGCATCAGGTTTACTCCTAGACAAAGTTATGATTGATAATCTGTCTATAGCAGTCCAAGTGGTGCAGCCATAGAGTAGCACTGCACAGCTAATCTGTCTATAGCAGTTCATGCTTAGGTTAACAGGTTGTAGCTCACCTGACTTTCAGAAACATTTTTTCACACTCAGAGTTGCTGAGGCATGGAATAAACTGCCTGCATCCGTTGTTGGCTGCCAAAACACTGCATCTTTCAAAACGTTCATACTTCCTGTCATTCAACAACACTATACCTGATATCCCCCCTCTGTACACATATGTATGCACACACGAACATATATGTATATTATTACTGTACAGTATTCATTTTCCTAACATTAGTACATTATTCTATGTACTATACATGAGCCTTTGATGAGTTGTGGTGCACCTGAGTAGTGTATACAATAAATTTCATTATTATTACTAGCAAAAAAAAAAAAAAAAAAAAAAAAAAAAAAAAAAATGCACCCTCCAGGCAGAAGTATTTTTTGTTTTTGCCTGGTGCAAAGATCTACTTAAAAATTATTAGTATTAGATGGAAATACTCAAAACTATGTATTGAAGTCAGTTAGTCTACTGTTGGTTTGAATAACAGCGGCTAACTAAGCACAACATTTATTTTGCAAAATATATACAAAAATGTGGCCCAAGCCCTAAAATGGAAGGTGGGGGAGTTGATTATTTCAGTCCTAACTTTTAACTTAACTATTTCCATTCATAACACAATTCATACTACAATTTTCCATTCATCATAAAATTCATACTAAAGTCACCAGAACTTACCAGTCCCTCTATGACAAACCAACACCTAATCCTTTATTCACATAGTTACGGTCTTAACTTTTAACTTAACTATTTCCATTCATAACACAATTCATACTACAATTTTCCATTCATCATAAAAATCATACTAAAGTCACCAGAACTTACCAGTCCCTCTATGACAAACCAACACCTAATCCTTTATTTACATAGTTATGGTCCTAACTTTTAACTTAACTATTTCCATTCATAACACAATTCATACTACAATTTTCCATTCATCATAAAATTCATACTAAAGTCACCAGAACTTACCAGTCCCTCTATGACAAACCAACACCTAATCCTTTATTTACATAGTTATGTCCTAACTTTTAACTTAACTATTTCCATTCATAACACAATTCATACTACAATTTTCCATTCATCATAAAAATTCATACTAAAGTCACCAGAACTTACCAGTCCCTCTATGACAAACCAACACCTAATCCTTTATTTACATAGTTGTTAGGTATTGAAGTCAGTTAGTCTACTGTTGGTTTGAATAACAGCAGCTAACCAAGTATAACTGAAGCAATGTCCAAGACAGTTGGTATATATAGAAATCAAGAATGATCCATTCATGAATTTAGGTGATTTGGGTGATTCCATTCCTTCAGTTCTGATTGGCTGCTTGATTTGAATGATATTGTGTAGTTTTATAAATACCCTGTCATTCTGCAGTAGACTTGGCGACTATTCGGGTTTGTATTGGGTTACAACCGTTTGTTGCCATGTCTTCCCAATTCGACGGTAATTGGAACTTTGATTATTCTTCAGTCAATGATTGGAAATGGACTCTGAAAGTATCAGTGTTTAAGTAGTCAATCGGCCACAGTTTTTGGCTGTTGATTGGTGGAGGAATAGACCACGTGACCCCGCCCAGTCTATAAATTTAGGTGGTGTATTGCAGGACACCATATATACTCAAAAATATTCCAACAATTCTATGTATAATTTTATATTAAAATCAATTAGAATAATTTTTTTATAAACAGAGCAATATAATTAGAAAAGAAAAAAGCTTAAAATTTTCAAGTGGTCTGATGAAATTCATGGGTATATTCAGATACATGTGGGTGGAAATGGTACCATAACTGCATAATAGCCAATTTTTAAGCTTTTTTATTTAGTAATAAATATATATATATATATATATATATATATATATATATATATATGAGGATAGGAGGATTGGAGTAAATTAGATAGAATGTGGTGAAGAATAGAGGGAAAATGTGGACAAAGAACAACTCAAACAAGTAGATGTAGGAGATATATTTCGTCTTGCCTTGAGCAAGACTTCAGTCTTTTATTTTAATAAAAGACTGAAGTCCTGCTTAAGGCAAGATGAAATATATCTCCTATATCTACTTGTTTGAGTTGTTCTTTGTCCACATTTTCCCTCTATTCTTTACCATATATATATATATATATATATATATATATATATATATATATACTAGCAAATATATGCACCCTCCGGGTGCAAGTATTTAAGTTTTAATATAATAAAATATCATATTAAATTAGAAAGGTGAAACTGAATAAGAATGCAGATAAGATTTGGAACAGAGGGGGTATGATTGAAAAATAGAACAACTTTGAAACTAACTCTTCCATCATTTTCCATTACTTTCATTGGTAATTTTCCTAATTTAAATATTTAGTTTAAATAGGAAGTAAAGAATAATATTACAGTTATTTCATCTTGTTAATGGATTTCTTTTAAGATTTATTGAAGAGATTTTTGGTCATATTCATCAAGATAAAACCAAACAATTAGAAATCAATAATACTAAGTATATATTTATTAAAAATCAAATTTTTAAGATCAATATGCAAATTAGCCTTCCCGTTCACACTGTAATCCGCTATTTTGTTGTATATATAAATACAATTACATGTTATTAGTATGTAGATATGGTCAACAGTCTTAATGATGTTAAACATTTTTATTAATAATTGAGGTTTAAATAAAAATAAAATCATGGAGAATGTGATGTAAATAACAAAGGGAATTGTGACTTGTATAGTAATTTAGTTTCGGTTACAGACAGAAAAACCCACAATCTCCATTATAATAAGATATTTATATATATATATATATATATATATATATATATATAGATATCAAGTGTTTCTTTGACACTGGATAGCAACATCTAGTAATGTGGAAAATCAATGATATATATCGAAAAATTAAAAAGCAAATAAAAGAAAACAAGAATAACAATATCGATAACTTGATGACCTCCCTAGGGCAATAAATGATAGGGATGGTTGGCGAGAGAGATATATGAGGATAGGAGGATTGGAGTAAATCTGACAGAATGTGTTGAAGAATAGAGGGAAAATGTGGACAAACAGGACACTAACTCACTTCAACATCTTCAACAAACAAAACCACATATCCCAGAGCCTCCTGCTCCAGCGTTGATCCCAGGGGTCTATCCCCCTTGATTTAAAGGGGCAGGGCTGAGTTTATTGCCCAGCGCCTGAGGCACCCTCCTTGAGGGAGAATGCCGAAGGGATCGACGCAATTTTTGTTCTTTCCCACCCATGAGCTTCAGGCTTGTGGGTGGGCCCACGTTAAAACGAGGCCTTGTGCCCAGTCCATACAAGTGGAGTATGCAACAAATCCACTCAGAACCTCCTGCTCAATTTTCTGACTACAAAAACAAAATACAAAGTTGCAACTCATCCCAGTTTGTAAACCATCACAATTTGAGAAGTGTAATTTGGTAACAAAAGGTTGATTATCTCCCTTGGCCACAATTTACTCTAAAATTGCATAATTTGACTTTTAAAAATTGGTTATCCAAATACTTTGGCGCTGGCAAGAAAATTGCCAAATGACAAGTAGGTCACAAAATGACTTTTATCATACACTGAGATATATATATATATATATATATATATATGTATTAAAATAAGTGTATTTTGGCAGCATTTTTTTTCTTTTATACAAGTTTTGTTAAACTGTACAGACAATTCTTGTCGGACGAGTTTTTGGTTGATCCTTTCTAATTTTCGGGCCATCTTTTTGGTGTCAGAGTGGAACTGGTGTAACAGTCCATCAAAGGTTTCAAAACGAGCACTTTCGGCAATACAGTTTGCCATCAATGATGGGTTTGAGTTTGAGTTTTGTTTAACGGCATATCAACCTCTGTGGGTCATTTAATACCAAAAAGGTTATTTTGGATTTCAGACTTTAAGGTAGTGGTTCTATGGAGATAATTGGTTATGTTCTGTTATATTTTGTTGAAAAAGTTGCTTTTTTTAATAAAATTTAAAATGTTTTCAGGGTTTGTATTCTTGAAGATGTCTTTCAGGTTTCTAGCTTGATAGTAATTTGCGCGAATATGTTCATCAATGATGGTATGGTTTTAAAAACGAGACACGAAACCATACCATCGTTTCCTACCTGATGATGGCAAACTGTATTGCCGAAAGCGCTAGTTTTGAAACCTTTGATGGACTGTTTCACCAGTTCCACCCCGACACCAAAAAGATGGCCCGAAAATTAGAAAGGATCAACCAAAAACTTGTCCAACAAGAATTGTCTGTACAGTTCAACAAAACTTGTATATATATATATATATATATATATATATATATAGGGACCGGGTTAGCTCAGTCGGTAGAGCGTTCGGCTAGAAACCACAAGGTTCCTAGTTCGATACCAGTCCTCGCCAACTCAGCGTATGAGTAGCACAGGGATCTGTGCGGTAAAACAAGGAGCTGATGGTAGGTGTGGCGCTCCACCTCAGACGCCAAAATAATCTCCTTAGACTAGCGCTATTGAAAAGGGGATAGACTCCCTCGCTGACATGCTGATACCAACTTTAGGCCGCCCCAACAACTTTACTTTTATATAACTTTCAAAGAAAGAAAAAATTTAAACTGTCATTCCGTAATAAATTTATTTCGACCAAAAGCTCAAAAGGCTTTTTTAAAATTTTTTTTAATTTTTAAAAATCCTTAAGAGACTGGCCCCTTCGGAGGGAAATTACAAAATGAAGGAATTCACCTAAAGACAGTTTCAGCAGAAAATTCAGGTCAGACAGCAAGTATAAGGTTAAAATTCTAAGTCAAATAAAAAGATAGAAAGTATAAACAGTTTCCTGTTCAGCTGACATCATCAAAAAACTAAATAAGATATGTAGATGTATATATTTTTTATAATAAGTAAAAAAAAAAATTTAAAAAAAAAAAAAAATGATAATAATAATAATAAAAAAATAAAAAAATAATATTGCTCTGTGTATAATTGAGCTCTCTTTAGGGATTTATAAAAATCCTTGTATGAATATATGTTTGCACCTACAGGAGTATACAGTATAGTTGTACAATAAGATTTTGAGGATCCCAGGTGGAATCATCCCTTACTTACCAGTCATTTGGATACCTTACATTTATATATATGTGTGTGTGTGTGTGTGTGTGTGTGTGTGCGTGTGTGTGGTGTTGAGAGTAGAGGAAAAAGTGGATATAACAATACAAACGACTATGTTCAATTGATATTTCATCTCATTATTGGTTGAGACTTCCTCAGAAGTTTATTGATTTAAGTGCTTGTACATTCTGTTTTTTATAGTGAAAAGGTAAATGGGTGGGGTGAGGGATAGAAAAGGGGGATGGGTTATTGGTGGGTAGTCTAGGGAATGAGAAGAAAGTCGAGAGGGCTTGGTATGTATGGAAATGGTGTTTTCATTTTTTGGGGGTCAGTCAGTTGACTTTGAAGAGAAATTTTATGTTCAGAGAGTGGGTCAAATGTGTGAGGTCAGTGTGTCTTTCACTCCTCAATATAATATATATATATATATATATATATATTAATAATGGAGATTCGCTTCCGGTTTTTGTCTGTAACAAAAACTATGTCACTGCCTATGTCACACTGCCTAAAATCGTCATAAACAGAATACACTCAAAATTTGAGCATGCAATGTTAGACAGTCCTCATTGTTTTTTTTAAACAAGTTTTAATAAATACATACCTGGTATTATCTATCTATCTATAGTTTGTTTTAAATTTTAATATATATTTAAAGTTATCAGAACTAAGTTTCCATTTTAAATTTTTTATTTTTTTACTCCTTTAATAAATTTATTTTATTTTTTACTCCTTTACTGAATTTGATGATTTTACTTATGATACAAACTCTCTGATATTAAATTTTCAACTCCCATCCCCTCAGACAATATTTATTTTACGTCGCCCAGAGGGCGTTGTTTTATTTTGTAAGTGTCTATAATATATATTGTTTGGGATTTAGTATGAAGCATTAAGTATGAAATATAAGAAACTCAGTTTTTGAATGTTAAGTTTCTTTTTATTTCATAGATATTTCAGGGATGTTATTCTCCTTCTTCAGGATGAATAGAATGGCTGATTTGTCCTTTTTGGCATCTATATATACTCTTTTCGTCGATATTGGTGTATCATCCATGGCCTCCTTGGTGGGGTATAGGGACAAGCCGCTGTTTCTATTCATCCTGAAGAAGCAGAGAATTAACATCCCTGAAATATCTATGAAATAAAGAAACTTAACTCAAAAACTGAGTTTCTTATATTTCTATACTTAATGACTTCATACTAAATCCCAAAACAAATATAATTATAGGACCACTTACAAAATAAAAACAACGCCCTCTGGGCGACCGTTAAAAATAAATATTGTCTGAGGGATGGGAGTTGAAAATTTTAATTATCAGAGAGTTTGTATCATAAGAAAATCATCAAATTCATAAAGGAGTAAAAAATAAAATAAAATTATTAAAGGAGTAAAAAAATAAAAAATTTAAAATGGAAACTTAGTTCTTGATAACTTTAAATATATATTAAATTTAAAACAAACTATAGATAGATAGATAATACCAGGTATGTATTTATTAAAACTTGTTTAAAAAAACAATGAGGACTGTCTAACATTGCATGCTCAAATTTTGAGTGTTTCTGTTTATGACGATTTAGGCAGTGTGACATAGCAGTGACATAGTTTTTGTTACAGACAAAAACCGGAAGCGAATCTCCATTATTAATATATATATATATATATATATATATATATATGAGGAGTGAAAGACACACTACCTCACACATTTGACCCACTCTCTGAACATAAAATTTCTCTTCAAAGTCAACTGACTGACCCCCAAAAATGAAAACACCATTTCCATACATACCAAGCCCTCTCGACTTTCTTCTCATTCCCCTAGACTACCCACCAATAACCCATCCCCCTTTTCTATCCCTCACCCCACCCATTTACCTTTTCACTATAAAAAACAGAATGTTACAAGCACTTAAATCAATAAACTTCTGAGGAAGTCTCAACCAAAATGAGATGAAATATCAATTGAACATAGTCGTTTGTATTGTTATATCCACTTTTTCCTCTACTTCACACACACGCACACACACACACACACACACACACACACATATATTAAATGTAAGGTATCCAAATGACTGGTAATAAGGATGATTTCCACCTGGGATCCTCAAAATCTTATTGTACAACTATACTGTATACTCCTGTAGGTGCAAAACATATATTCATACAAGGATTTATAAATCCTAAAGAGAGCTCAATTATTACACAGAGCATATTATTTTTTTATTTTTTTTATTATTATTATTATCATTTTTTTTTTTTTTTTTTTTTTTTTTTACTTATTATAAAAAATATATACATCTACATATCTTATTTAGTTTTTTGATGATGTCAGCTGAACAGGAAACTGTTTATACTTTCTATCTTTTTATTGACTTAGAATTTTAACCTTATACTTGCTGTCTGACCTGAATTTTCTGCTGAAACTGTCTTTAGGTGAATTCCTTCATTTTGTAATTTCCCTCCGAAGGGGCCAGTCTCTTAAGGATTTTAAAAATTAAAAAAAATTTAAAAAGGCCTTTTGAGCTTTTTGGTCGAAATAAATTTATTACGGAATGACAGTTTAAAATTTTTTTTCTTTCTTTGAAAGTTATAAAAAGTAAAGTTGTTGGGGCGGCTAAACAGCATGTCATGCGCTAGTTACGTCTGAGGGGGAGCGCCACACCTTCAGTCCTTGTTTTACCGTCCTGACATACGCTGAAGATCGAACTAGGAACCTCTAGATTGAGCTAACCCGGTCTAATATACACACAATTCTTGTTGGACAAGTTTTGGTTGATCCTTTCTAATTTTCGGGCCATCTTTTTGGTGTCGGGGTGGAACTGGTGAAACAGTCCATCAAAGGTTTCAAAACTAGCGCTTTCGGCAATACAGTTTGCCATCATCAGGTAGGAAACGATGGTATGGTTTCGTGTCTCGTTTTTAAAACCATACCATCATTGATGAACATATCGCCGCAATTACTATCAAGCTAGAAACCTGAAAGACATCTTCAAGAATACAAACCCTGAAAACATTTTAAATTTTATTAAAAAAAAGCAACTTTTTCAACAAAATTATAACAGAACATAACCAATTATCTCCATAGAACCACTACCTTAAAGTCTGAAATCCAAAATAACCTTTTTGGTATTAAATGACCCACAGAGGTTGATATGCCGTTAAACAAAACTCAAACTCAAACCCATCATTGATGGCAAACTGTATTGCCGAAAGTGCTCGTTTTGAAACCTTTGATGGACTGTTACACCAGTTCCACTCTGACACCAAAAAGATGGCCGAAAATTAGAAAGGATCAACCAAAAACTCGTCCGACAAGAATTGTCTGTACAGTTTAACAAAATTGTATAAAAGAAAAAAATGCTGCCAAAATACACTTATTTTAATACATATATATATATATATATATAATATCTCAGTGTATGATAAAAGTCATTTTGTGACCTACTTGTCATTTGGCATTTTCTTGCCAGCGCCAAAGTATTTGGATAACCAATTTTTAAAAGTCAAAATTATGCAATTTTAGAGTAAAATTGTGGCCAAGGGAGATAATCAACCTTTTGTTACCAATTACACTTCTCAAATTGTGATGGTTTACAAACTGGGATGAGTTGCAACTTTGTATTTTGTTTTTGTAGTCAGAAAACGAGCAGGAGGTTCTGAGTGGATTTGTTGCATACTCCACTTGTATGGACTGGGCACAAGGCCTCGTTTTAACGTGGGCCCACCCACAAGCCTGAAGCTCATGGGTGGGAAAGAACAAAAATTGCGTCGATCCCTTCGGCATTCTCCCTCAAGGAGGGTGCCTCAGGCGCTGGGCAATAAACCAGCCCTGCCCCTTTAAATCAAGGGATAGACCCCTGGGATCAACGCTGGAGCAGGAGGTCTGGATATGTGGTTTTGTTTTGTTGAAGATGTTGAAGTGAGTTAGTGTCCTGTTTGTCCACATTTTCCCTCTATTCTTCAACACATTCTGTCAGATTTACTCCAATCCTTCTATCCTCATATATCTCTCTCGCCAACCATCCCTATCATTCATTGCCCTAGGGAGGTCATCAAGTTATCGATATTGTTATTCTTGTTTCTTTTATTTGCTTTTTAATTTTTCGATATATATCATTGATTTCCCCGTTACTAGATGTTGCTATCCAGTGTCAAAGAAACACTTGATATCTATATATATATATATATATATATATATATATATATATATAATATCTTATTATAATGGAGATTGTGGGTTTGTCTGTCTGTAACCGAAACTATATTACTATACAAGTCACAATTCCCTTTGTTATTTACATCACATCTCCATGATTTTATTTTTATTTAAACCTCAATTATTAACAAAATTGTTTTACATTATTAATACTGTTGACCATATCTACATACTTATAACATGCAGTTGTATTTATATATACAACAAAATAGCGGTTTACAGTGTGAACGGGAAGGCTAATTTGCATATTGATCTTAAAAATTTGATTTTAATAAATATATACTTAGTATTATTGATTTCTAATGTTTGGTTTTATCTTGATGAATATGACCAAAAATCTCTTCAATAAATCTTAAAAGAAATCCATTAACAAGATGAAATAACTGTAATATTATTCTTTACTTCCTATTTAAACTAAATATTTAAATTAGGAAAATTACCAATGAAAGTAATGGAAAATGATGGAAGAGTTAGTTTCAAAGTTGTTCTATTTTTCAATCATACCCCATCTGTTCCAAATCTTATCTGCATTCTTATTCAGTTTCATTGGCCTTTCTAATTTAATATGATATTTTATTATATTAAAACTTAAATACTTGCACCCGGAGGGTGCATATATTTGCTAGTATATATATAAAATATATATATATATATGTGTGTGGTAAAGAATAGAAGGAAAATGTGGACAAAGAACAACTCAAACAAGTAGATGTAGGACATATATTTCATCTTGCCTTAAGCAGGACTTCAGTCTTTTATTAAAATAAAAGACTGAAGTCTTGCTCAAGGCAAGACAAAATATATCTCCTACATCTACTTTTGAGTTGTTCTTTGTCCACATTTTCCCTCTATTCTTCACCACATTCTATCTAATTTACTCCATCCTCCTATCCTCATATATATATATATATATATATATATATATATATATATATATATATATATTACTATTAAAAAAGCTTAAAAATTGGCTATTATGCAGTTATGGTACCATTTCCACCCACATGTATCTGAATATACCATGAATTTCATCAGACCACTTGAAAATTTTAAGCTTTTTTCTTTCTAATTATATTGCTCTGTTTATAAAAAAAATTATTCTAATTGATTTTAATATAAAATTATACATAGAATTGTTGGAATATTTTTGAGTATATATGGTGTCCTGCAATACACCACCTAAATTTATAGAATGGGCGGGGTCACGTGGTCTATTCCTCCACCAATCAACAGCCAAAAACTGTGGCCGATTGACTACTTAAACACTGATACTTTCAGAGTCCATTTCCAATCATTGACTGAAGAATAATCAAAGTTCCAATTACCGTCGAATTGGGAAGACATGGCAACAAACGGTTGTAACCCAATACAAACCCGAATAGTCACCAAGTCTACTGCAGAATAACAGCATATATATAAGACTCCATAATATCATTCAAATCAAGCAGCCAATCAGAACTCGAGGAATGGAATCACCCAAATTCATGAATGGATCATTCTTGATTTCTATATATACCAACTGTCTTGGACATTGCTTCAGTTGTACTTGGTTAGCTGCTGTTATTCAAACCAACAGTAGATTGACTTCAATACCTAACAACTATGTAAATACAGGATTAGGTGTTGGTTTGTCATAGAGGGACTGGTAAGTTCTGGTGACTTTAGTATGAATTTTATTGATGAATGGAAAATTGTAGTATGAATTGTGTTATGAATGGAAATAGTTAAGTTAAAAGTTAGACCATAACTATGTAAATAAAGTAGGTGTTGGTTTGTCAATGGTAATTTCTGGTGTTTAGTATGAATTTTATGATGATGGAAAATTGTAGTATGAATTGTGTTATGAATGGAATAGTTAAGTTAAAAGTTAGGACCCATAAAAATTTAATAGAGGAACTTAGTATGCGTAACTATGTGAATAAAGGATTAGGTGTTGGTTTGTCATAGAGGGACTGGTAAGTTCTGGTGACTTTAGTATGAATTTTATGATGAATGGAAAATTGTAGTATGAATTGTTTATGAATGGAAATAGTTAAGTTAAAAGTTAGGACTGAAATAATCAACTCCCCCACCTTCCATTTTAGGGCTTGGGCCACATTTTTGTATATATTTTGCAAAATAAATGTTGTGCTTAGTTAGCCGCTGTTATTCAAACCAACAGTAGACTAACTGACTTCAATACATAGTTTTGAGTATTTCCATCTAATACTAATAATTTTTAAGTAGATCTTTGCACCAGGCAAAAAAAAAAAAAATACTTCTGCCTGGAGGGTGCATTTTTTTTTTTTTTTTTTTTTTTTTTTTTTGCTAGTAATAAAATGAAATTTATTGTATACAGTACTCAGGTGCACCACAACTCATCAAAGGCTCATGTATAGTACATAGAATAATGTACTAATGTTAGGAAAATGAATACCGTAAGTAATAATATACATATATGTTCGTGTGTGCATACATATGTGTACAGAGGGGGGATATCAGGTATAGTGTTGTTTTGAATGACAGGAAGTATGAACGTTTTGAAAGATGCAGTGTTTTGGCAGCCAACAACGGATGCAGGCAGTTTATTCCATGCCTCAGCAACTCTGAGTGTGAAAAAATGTTTCTGAAAGTCAAGTGAGCTACAACCTGTTAACCTAAGCATGAACTGCTATAGACAGATTAGCTGTGCAGTGCTACTCTATGGCTGCACCACTTGGACTGCTATAGACAGATTATCAATCATAACTTTCTAGGAGTAAAACCTGATGCAAAATTTTGATTTTTTTTTTTTTTTTTTTTTTTTTTTTTTTTTTCTCAAAAATTTATTCTTATTTTGTAGAATAATCATACCAAGTTCCAATTACCATTGAATTGGTAAGACAAGCAACAAGAAGCTGTAACTCAATACAAATCTAACCTTGTTGCAATACTACTGCAAAATGCCAGGGTATTTATGAAGCCTCATAACATCATAGAAACCAAGCAGCCAATCAGGACTCAAGGAATGGAATCACCCAAATACATGAATGGACTATTCTTGAGTCCCATAAGTACCTGCTGTCTTGGGCACTAGTTCAGTCGTACTTAGCCAGTTGCTGTTGTCCAAACCAACAGTATACTGACTGACTGACTTCAATATCGCGTTGCAGACAGTAGAATAATCATACTAAGATCCAATTACCGTCAAATTGGAACTTAGTATGATTATTCTACAGTATTGAATATAAATTTAGGAACTGGTTCACTTTTATCCATATGACTAAGGTGATGTTGGATGCCTAAATATATTTAGATTCTGTAGAAATTGTGATCAGTATTGAATCTGCTCCCAGAATCCTGTGTTTGTAGGTGATTTATATAGCAGTGTAGAGATGAACATAATACTCACTTTCACAAGAAGGCTGTGACTAGCATCCAGTCACCAGACAAATTTGTGATCAGTATTGAATCTGCTCCCAGAATCCTGTGTTTGTAGGTGATTTATATAGCAGTGTAGAATGAACATAATACTCACTTTCACAGGAAGGCTGTGACTAGCATCCAGTCACCAGACAAAATTTGTGATCAGTATTGAATCTGCTCCCAGAATCCTGTGTTTGTAGGTGATTTATATAGCAGTGTAGAATGAACATAATACACACTTTCACAGGAAGGCTGTGACTAGCATCCAGTCACCAGACAAAATTTGTGATCAGTATGAATCTGCTCCCAGAATCCTGTGTTTGTAGGTGATTTATATAGCAGTGTAGAATGAACATAATACACACTTTCACAGGAAGGCTGTGACTAGCGTCCAGTCACCAGACCAAAAAAAAAAAAGGCAGTAACTGAATACACTGTAACAACTGAGAGGACTATTGAAGTCAGTCGGTCAGTCAGTCAACAATTGGTTTGAACAATGTGACTGGCCAAGCACAACTGAACTAGTGTCAAGACAACTGGTACTTATGGGAATTCAGAACAGTCCACTCATGCATTTGGGTGATTCCATTCCCTGAGTCTTGATTGGCTGATTGGTTTGTATGATCCTCTGAGGCTTCATAAATATCCTGCCATTTTGCAGTAGTCTTTGCAGTAAACCAGAATCATATTGGGTTACGATTGCTTGCTGTCTTGTCTTGCCAATTCGACGGTAAATGGAATTAGTATGATTATTCTACAGTTTCTATCAAAATCCTAAAAATAGACTTGACCATGCTGGACTGCGACATTTTAGTTAAAACTCTAGTTGTGCTATTATGTTCACTTTTGGACTAATACTCTTGGGAAAGGTATGAACCCACCCCAGCTAGTACCACTACTGTTCTTCTATAAGGATGGTGTAGAATGAACATCATAATCACCTTCACAGGAAGGCTTTGACTAGCGTCCAGTCACCAGACAAAAAAAAAAAGACAGTAACTGAATACACTCTGTAGCAACTGAGAGGACATGGTCAAGTGTCCTGTATATTATGGAAACAAATATACACACTAAAACCACCAGCCAATCAAAATGCTGGAAATAGACTTGCCCATTGTGCACAAAGTAGAATAGCCCAAGCTGCTATTTAAACCAGAAGCTGATTCAGTAATTTATGAGGAAGTGTGTCCAGGTCCCCTGCCTCCGAAATTGCTGCCCGGTGAATTTTGAAATAACGACCCCAAGCTTCTGCAAGTTTCATTGTGTTAAATATAGTGGGGAGGTAAATTTCACGGGGTAAAATAGGTGTTACCTATTGTTTATCTATCTATCTATCTCAGTCTATTCAAAACTATCCATCTTCATATCTATCTATCTATCTATCTATTAAATACTAAGATTTTTTTTATTACGATAAATAAAACAAGAATTACGATAAATAAACAAGAATTATGACAAATTACGATAAATAAACCAGAATTACGACAAATTACGATAAATAAACCAGAATTAGGACAAATTCCGATAAATAAACAAGAATTACGACAAATTTCTATAAATAAACAAGAATTAAGACAAAAAGAGAACCCCCCCCTAAAATACATTTAACGCCCTAAGCTGGTTGTTTTCTTTCAAGTAACACGGATGTGGCACCGAAGCTTGGGGTCGTTATTTTAAAATTCACCGGGCAGCAATTTCGGAGGCAGGGGACCGGGACGCACTTCCTCATAAATTAGTTTTTACAAATCTTGATAAGCACCTTGGGCTATTCCATACGATTTTCATAGAGAAAACTAAAATAAAAAGTAATCAAATTTATGTAAAATGATAAATAATCTTAAAAAAAAATAACATTATCACTTCAAAGCGTAGCCGATCGAATGTCAAATTATTATAGTATACTATACTATAAATTTGATAACAATTTGAGTTTTCAGGTATTTCTGTGAAATGTATTAGGTAATCTAAGGGTATTATCTCTTGCGCACTATTCTGCATTAGTATTATGATTTTATTTGTATTTCTAATATTAAAATAATTAGATTAACGCGATTAAGAAAAATAAACAAAAGGCTTTGTTTACAATTGATGAACGACGGAAATTAAGGAAAAAAAAGTTGAGTTATCGTTAAATGTTTTCGTTTGATTTGTTATTTAATTCGCTGTAAAAAAATAATTCAATGTATGAAAAGACATACTAATTACATATTTAGAAAGATTATTTTATTTTCTTTCTAGCCAAATGAATTATTTCCCCCTCTACCCAGGTGATGCCGGGTAGCTGCTGCTAGTATATTACATAAAGATTCATTTCTTAGTGACATACAAGACACATGGCAATATTTTAAATGGATTAATAACATGGGCTGTTTTGAGGCAAATCTTACTCAGATTTTCATATAGACATCATTAATAAAGAAGATTTATTCTATTCTTTGTATTAATGATTTTGAATATAAATTAAATACTCATTGATAAACTTATGCAATTCCTGAGGGTATTGTGACGTAAGCAGTGACATAGTTTCAGTTACAGACACCGAATCACCATTATAATAATGGATTTTAACCATAAATTAAATACTCATTGATAAGTCATCGGAGTGGCCTAAAGTCAGTATCAGCCAATCAGTGAGGGAGTCTATCCCCTTTTCACTAGCGCTAGACCAAGGAGATTGTTATTGCGTCTGAGGTGGAGCGCCACACCTACCATCAGCTCCTTACGTTATCGCACAGATCCCTGTGCTACTCATAACGCTGAGTTGGCGAGGGCCGCTATCAAACTAGGAATCTTGTGGTTTCTAGCCGAACACTCTACCGACTAAGCTATCACACAATTGCTGAGTGTATTGTGACGTAAGCAGTGACATGGTTTCGGTTACAGACTGACAGACACTGAATCTCCATTATAATAAGAAAGATATACTACTTAAAAGATATGAAAAACTTTAGGAAACTTTTAGATTACTTTTTTTTCTTTTTTTCTTTTTTTCTTTTTTAAGATTGCTTTTTCTATGAAAGCATTGGGATATCCGGCTGTAAAGTACACAAGAAATAAGTATAATATATATATATATATATATATGTGTATGTATGTATGTATGTATATATATATATATATATATATATATATATATATATATATATATTTCTCAAAGTAGATATTTATAATTTTAATTGGACATTTGACAAGATTATAGGAGGCCGCACTTGATAGTTTAGAACGCTGCACGTTATCCACCTTTTTTTTTTCTTCTGTGTTGTGGCTGAGTTGATTGGTTGGTTGGATTTTATGGCATGTCAACCCTTGTTGGGTTATTTTATGCCAAAGACGTTTTGTTTTATTCATTCTTGATGGGTAATCAATTTTTTTAAAAATTCAGTTCTTTTATAAACACTTTTAAAAAATTTTTTTTACTTAACTCATAGGGGTTAAGTTAATTGGTTGGTTGGATTTTATGGCATGTCAAGCCTTGTTGGGTTACTTTATGCCAAAGACATATTGTTTTATTCATTCTTGATGGGTATTCAATTTTCTTTTTTTAAATTCAATTCTTTTATGAACACTTTTTTTTTTATTTAACCTATAGTGGTTAAGTTGATTGGATGGTTGGATTTTATGGCATGTCAAGCCTTGTTGGGTTATTTTATGCTGAAAACATCTTGTTTTATTCATTCTTGAGGAGTATTCAAATTCTTTTCTTTAAACTCAATTTTTTTGAGCTCATTTTTTTTCTATCTGACCTATAGATATTACCCTAACATGTACTACCACTAGTGACAATAAGGAAAAGCTAATAAATGTAAAGATTGATTGACTTTAACAGCATTTCAACCCATACAGGGTTATTTCATGCCTATAGGTTGAGTTGGTTTTCGGTTGGTTGGAATTTATGGCATGTCAACCCTTATTGGGTTATTTTATGCCAAAAACCTTTTGTTTTATTCATTCTTGATGCGTATTCAAATTCTTTTTGTTTTTTTGGTATTAAAAAAGATAGATAAGTCTCAAGTCTTTATTTTAAGTGTTTGTTCTGGAGGTATGGGGGAATGTGGAGCACCCCTTTATCACCATTGCTCCCAGGTCCACTCTGAACTGGAGTGGTAGTACCTGTTAGGGTCCTATCTATGGGTTAAATAGAAAAAATGTGTTTATAAAAATAATTGAGTATCCATTAAGAATGAATTTATTTCAAAACTTTGTCAGCATTAAATAACCCTCTGAGGTTGATATGCCGTAAACCAAACCAAACCATATCTATTAGTGTATCAAAGATACCAGTGCTGATACATGAGTTATTACTGCATCTAGTGGTGAGGTTCCTATACCGTCTCTAGTAGTGTTAAAGATACCAGTGTAATGAGGGTCCTATACTTGCAACCTTGTGTCACATCCTACAAGTGGCTAACATGTTGGGTGAATATCTATTAACTGAAAAATAATTAAAGTTCCAATTACCGTCGAACTGGGAAGACAAGGCAACAACCCCAATCTGCTGTCCTGAGGGTTAGCACCTGATATTTGCTGGCAGCAGATTGGGGCTTTTTCGGTGGTGCATTGACAATGCTTTTGTAGCAGTAGGAACCCCCATCCCTTCTTTGCTCCAATCAGGGGTGAGGTAAGTCACTCGGTCCTTGTCGAATGTAGCCACACCTTTCTTGACTTGATCAACTATAACTCGCTTGGAGTCTTGAAAAGCGTTCTCAAGACTTTGATTCCAAGCGAATTGGGAGTCATTTTTGATAAGGTCTCGAAAAGGCAGCATCACTGGGCCTAATGAGTACTTTCCATTCCTTGAGTTATGATTGGCTGCTTGACTGCTTGATTTGAATGACATTGTGGAGTCTTATATATATCCTGTCATTCTGCAGTAGACTTTGTGACATTCGGGTTTGTATTTAAGTTACAACCGTTTGTTGCCTTGTCTTCCCAGTTCTACGGTAATTGGAACTTTAATTATTCTTCATTAACATACACTCCATTGCTTGTCATGCTGTTAGCATGGATACCCATGACTCCTTCTCACCAACCGTCCCTATTGGTCATTCCTCCTGGCTGGTTTTCTGTATGGCATACAGAATCTGCAAAGAGCTGATGGATGTATTTCTTTGTTGATTGGCCCACACTGGTTTTCAACTTTTTTAAAACTTTATTGAGCTCGTCCATTGTGAAGTGTCCTTGCTTAATGTGTTGTTGACTATCAGCAATTTTAAAAATGTTATAGTCTATGGCAGTGGTTCTCAAACAGTGCACCCGGGCGCGCTGATGAGCACCCCGTAGTATTCTTGAAAAATCTATCCAGATATGAAAAGCAAATGTATACTAAGTTACTATATCATACCATTTCTTTACGAACGCTCTGCTTGTTTCGTTGTGACATTATTATGATAGTTATAAGTTACTTTTCTTGCAACTAAATAAAAACACAAGATTTAAACAATTTTATTGAGAAAAATTATTTTATTGCAATTTTCGACCTCATATTTATGTGAACTGGGATTTTCAGCCCTCGCAACAATTAAGTGTAAAAAAAGAGGAACTCTTCAATGCATTGTGAGGAAATGAGTTTCTCTCAAACATAAGACTAAATATTGAAGAAATCGCAAGGTCTCATCAAGCTCATGTTTCTCATTAACACAGGAATGAATAAACTTTATAGAGGTATGTTAAGTTTGCTTTTGTTAAATGTGTTATTTTTTTTATATATTTAACAGTTAACTTAATAACATATTAGTACTATTTTGTATACAGTGCGCTATCAAGTATCTGTAGTACTGTAAATGCGCCCAGACTGTATAAAGTTTGAGAACCACTGGTCTATGGTATTACAGTATTTTCCCAACAATTTCTTGAAGTGATATTTCCACTTCTGGATTCTATCTTCTTGGCTGGCTGCTTTAGAGGGTTGATAAGCCTGTTCAATACTTAATTGGGTGACCACTTAAGCAAAAGCAGGTACTGTATGCAACCTGAACCCTTTGTTTATCAAAAAATGATTTGATTTGGCATTAAATGACCCGGAAAGGGTTGATATGCCATAAAACAAAACAAACATGCAAGCAAACAGCTTGTTAACCATTACACCATGATGGGACGCACCACGGACGCACAGTTGAGTAAAAGTACAATAAAAGCAACGTAAATTCTACTTGTTTTATTTAATTTACATTGTAGGAATTAATTTTACACACAACAGCACACACACACACAAAAAAGTAAGTAAAGTTGTCGGGGTGGCCTAAAGTCGGTATCAGCCAATCAGCGAGGGAGCCTATCCCCTTTTCACTAACACTAGACCAAGGAGATTGTTTTTGAGGTGCAGCGCCATACCTACCACCAGCTCCTTACTTTACTGCACAGATCCCTGTGCTACTCATAAGTTCCTAGTTCGATACCGGTCTGAGTAGCACAGGGATCTGTGCGGTAAAGTAAGGAGCTGGTGGTAGGTGTGGCGCTCCACCTCAGATGCTAAAACAATCTCCTTGGTCTAGCGCTATTGAAAAGGGGTTGGCTCCCTCGCTGACTGGCTGATACCGACTTTAGGCCGCCCCGTCGACTTAATAATAAAATATATATATATATATGCAGAGATGCTGATAGGTATGTGTCCTGCGTCCTTGATGCACAAAAATCTAAAAGGACGCAGTAAAATCATATCTATGCGTCCCTGTGTATATCTATTTTTTTTTTCCTCACCCTTTCGACCTAACTGTAAATACATTTTAATAGTTTCTTAGAAATTAATTACACAGGATAGGTTACAAGGTAGGAGTTAGATGGCTTTAGTTGGGGCCCATATTTTCCCAGGGACTCCTTCAAAGCAAATATGTGTGTCCCAGGATGCACTAAATCAAAAAGCTATCAGCATCACTGTATATATATATATATATATAAATGATATTAGAGATATATACTTTAAGTTTCAACAAAAAGGATCATCAGGGTTAATTGTACAACCAACCAAAAAAGGAAAACACTTTTTATTCTCGTGGTTAGTTTAGTATTTGATACTAGTATGTCTACTGGTACCATATCTCGTAGTGTGTTAAAGACACCAGTTGCACTCGATGCCCCATACTTGTAACCTTGTCACATCCTACTCATGGCTAACACGTTGTATGAATACCTAGTAACCTCCACTCCATTTCTTGTTAATCTTCATAAATAAGTATTCATAGAAAACATGAAAAATCCAATTTTACTCTGACCTGGAGTGGTAGTACCTGTTACGGTCCTATCTATGAATTAAATAGATATAAAAAAAATGAGTTTAAAAAATGTGTTTTAAGAAAAAAATATTTAAAAAAATTAAATACTTAACGAAAATGAATAAAACAAAGAAAGAAAACACTTTTCATTCTAGCAGGTCATTTTTGAAGAATAATTAAAGTTCCAATTACCGTTGAACTGGGAAGACAAGGCAACAAACGGTTGTAACTTAAATACAAACCCGAACGTCACAAAGTCTACTGCAGAATGACAGGATATATATAAGACTCCACAATGTCATTCAAATCAAGCAGTCAAACAGAACTCAAGGAATGGAATGACCCAAATCACCCAAATTCATGAATGGGTCATTCTTGATTTCTATATATACCAACTGTCTTGGACACTGCTTAAGTTGTACTTAGTTAGCTACTGTTATTCAAACCAACAGTAGACTTACTGACTTCAATAATTTTAATACTTGATATTAGTAAGTCTACTGGTACCGTATCAGGTAATGTATTAAAGATACCAGTGTGATGAATGCCCCATACTTGCGACCTTGTGTCACATCATACCGTTGAATACCTATCAACCTACACTCAACTTCATAAAGTCATATTCATAGAAATCATATGAAAAAATAAAAAAGACTGTTTTTTATCGTGTATTTTTATACTGTATGCAACCTGAATCCTTTATTTATCAAAAAATGATTTGATTTTGGCAATAAATGACCCAAAAAGGGTTGATATGCCGTAAAACAAAACAAACATGCAAGCAAGCAGCTTGTTAACCACTACACCATGACAGGACGCACTACGGACGCACAGTTGAGTAAAATACGATAAAAGCAATGTAAATTGTACTGTTTTATTTTTCTAATTTACACCGTAGAAATTAATTTTACAAGCATATACACTCACACCGCACATATAATACTTGATATTAGTAAGTTTACCGGTACCGTATCGGGTAATGTATTAAAGATACCAGTACAATGAATGCCTCATACTTGCGACCTTGTGTCACATCATACCGGTGAATACCTATCAACCTACACTCAACTTTATAAAGTCGTATTCATAGAAAACATATGAAAAAAGAAGAAAGAAAACCTTTTCTTATCGTGTGTGATCAGAAAAAGGAAAGGTTCCTGGGAGATCATCAAAATTAAGCAGCAATGAGCTTATTTAATACAAAGATAGGTGTCAAGCAACAGCAGGTACTGTAATCAACTTTTGTCCTTTTTTTTTTTAATCAAAATGACTTGGTTTGGCCTTAAATGACACGAAAGAGGGTTGATAAGCCTGTTCAATATTAATTGTTCTTGTTTTATTTTTCTAGTAGTTTATTAAAGATACCAGTGTGATGCCCCATACTTGCGACCTTGTGTCTCATCATACCGTTGAATACCTATCAACCTACACTCAACTTTATAAAGTCGTATTCATTGAAATCATATGAAAAAAAAAAAAAAATAAAGAAAACTGTTTTTTATCGTGTGTTATCAGAAAAAGGAAAGGTTTCCGGGAAATCATCAAAATTAATCAGCAATGAGCTTATTGAAAACTTAGATAGGTAACCATTTATGCAACAGCATGTACTGTAATTAACCTTTGTCCTTTGTTTCAAATCAAAATGACTTGATTCGGTATTAAATGACCTGGAAAGGGTTGATATGCCATGGCCAACCAGCAAAAAAGAAAACACTTTTTATTCTAGTGGTCATTTTTAGTACTTAATATTAGTAAGTCTACTGGTACCGTATCTAGTAACACTTTTTCATTCTAGTCGTCATTTTTGTACTTGACATTAGTAAGTCTACTGGTACCATATCTAGTAGTGTATTAAAGATACCAGTGCGATGAAAACCCCATACTTGTGACCTTGTGCCATATCATACCAGTGAATACCTATCAACCTACACTCAACTTCATAAAGTCGTATTCATAGAAAATATATGAATAAAAATAAAAATAAAGAAGACTGTTTTATTTCAATCAGGTTTTTTAAAAAAATCATGTGTTATTAGAAAAGGGAAGGTTCTCGCTGTATCAAAAAAGTTAAGCAGCAATGAACCTGTTCAATACTTAGATAGGTGACCATTTAAGCATCAGCAGGTACTGTAAGCAGGTCGAGTCTTTTGTTTATCAAAAAGACTTGATTCAGCATTAAATTACCCGAAAGAGCAGTTGATATACCATAAAACAAAATGACCAACTAGCCAGAAAAGGAAAATACTTTTTCATTCTAGTCGTCATTTTAGTACTTGACATTAGTATGTCTACTGGTACCGTATCTAGTAATGTATTAAAGATACCAGTGCAATGAAGACCCCATACTTGCGACCTTGTGTCACATCATACCGGTGAATACCTATCAACCTCCACTGTACTGCATCTTAATTTTCGTGTGCAGTAGTGTTCTTTGAAAATGTATGAAAAATAATGTTTTCCCTAAAAGGTTTTTTTTTTTTTTATCGTGCATTTTCAGGAAAGGAAAACCCTTTTTTTAATTCTAGTGGTCATTTTAGTAGTTGATGTTAGTATGTATATTAGTAGTGTGTCTAGTAGTGCGTTAAAGATACCAGTGCTGGTACACGAGTTAATAGTGATGCTATGACTACTACTACTAAGGCAGTCTTTAGTCTTGATGTATCTACAATTGTACGTTATAGCAAGACATCTATTTAGTAATGGAGTAGTTCTTTTTGCTTTCTTTAATTTCAAGTTACTTATTGTATAGCATCTTGTATGAGAGAGAGAGAGAGAGAGAGAGAGAGAGGTATGGAAACTTAGAGGGGGAGAAGAAAAAGAGTGTATTAAAATGAGAGAGATAGGGGGAAAGAGAGAGAGGTATGGAAACTTAGAGGGGGGTAGAAAAAGAGAGTGGGAGGGAAACTTAGAGAGGGGAGAAGAAAAAGAGTGTATTAAAATGAGAGAGATTGGGGGGAGAGAGGGAGAGAGAGGATATGGAAACTTAGAGAGGGGAGAAGAAAAGAGTGTATTAAAATGAGAGAGATAGGGGGAGAGAGAGAGGTATGGAAATTTAGAGAGGAGAGAAGAAAGAGTGTATTAAAATGAGAGAGATAGGGGAAGAGAGAGAAAGAGAGAGGTATGGAAACTTAGAGGGAGAGAGAGGGAAAAAAGAGTGAATTAAAATGAGAGAGAGACTCAATTATACAAACAGAGGGGGGGGGAGAAAAAAGACTTAAAATGAGAGAGAGGAGAGAAAGAGAGACTGAAAGTATAGAAACAGAGGGAGAGAGAAGAAAAATAGTGTGAATCAAAGAGAGAGAGAGAGAGACTGAAGTATGGGGAGAGATGAGAGAGAGGTATGGAAATTTAGTGGAGGAAAGGAGAAAAAGAGAGTGAATTAAAATACGAGAGAGAGTTTAAGACTGAAGATATAGAAAATAGTAAGAAGAAAAAAATAATGAATTACAATAAGAGTGTGTATGAGAGAGAGTGAGAGAGAGAGTGGTTTAGGAAGGCAGACAGACAGGAGGACGATTGCGAACAAGCAGTTCCTATAGTGAAGTCGTCGTCTCATGTTTGCTAACACCTGAGTACCGATGAGGAAGCTTCCAGGAGGATGGGAGGGACTCTTTCACCTGCTCGTGAAGACACAGGTGCCTGCCTTAATCAATTGCTGAGTATTGGGTGGATCAGCAAACGCAGAGGAGGCAGAACGATCGGCTGTTTCAACTCACTCTTTCATACGACTCGTATGGGAAAAGACCTGATGGGGTGACAGGAGATTCTTCATTCCTTTTTCTTTTTAACGACGCTAAATATTGAGGTAAATAATTATTAATATTATTAGAATTTTTTTTTTTTCTCTTACATACACTCAATTCTATATATGCATACTGTATATGCACTGTATGTATTAGCATTTGCACAGTTTTATACATACATATATTTCCATGTATGTACACTGTATATGTACTATATGTGTTAACACTGACACGGATTCATACATACACGTATTTCTATGTGTGCACACTGTATATGCACTGTACGTGTTAACACTCACATGAATTCATACATACACGTATTTCTATGTGTGCACACTGTATATGCACTGTACGTGTTAACACTCACACGGATTCATACATACACGTATTTCTATGTGTGCACACTGTATATGCACTGTACGTGTTAACACTCACATGAATTCATACATACACGTATTTCTATGTGTGCACACTGTATATGCACTGTACGTGTTAGCACTCACACGGATTCATACATACACGTATTTTTATGTGTGCACACGGTATATGCACTGTATGTGCTAACTCGGTTTCAACTCGCTGTTTCATAAAACTCAGGCGGAAAAGACCCAATGCGTCGACAGGAGTTTCTTTTCTGCTTTTTCTTTCTTTTTAACTACGCCAATATATTAATGATTGATATTATTAGAATTTTTTTTTCTTTTACACACTCTCATACATACATATATTTCTATGTATGCATACTGTATATGCAGTGTACAAATTAACACTTACACAGATTCATACATACACGTATTTCTATAAGGCAGTCTAAATATGCATCGTACGTATTAAGTCTCACACAGACTCGTACATACACATATTTCTGTATATGCATACTATATATGCACTGTACGTATTAAGTCTCACATGCATGCATTCATACATACATACATACACATATTTCTGTATATGCATACAGAAAATTCTCTGCACATATTAACTCTCACAGTCTCATACATATATGTCTTGTACATATTAACTCTGACACAGACGTATGCATACACATATTTCTGTATATGCATACTGTATATGCACTGTACGTATTAAGTTTCATAGACTCATACATACACATATATCTATATATTATACATACTGTATATGCACGGTATGTATAAACTCTCACAGTCTCATACATACACATTTTTCTGTATATGCATACTATATATGCACTGTACATATTAATTCTCACGCACACTCATACATACATATATTTCTATGTATGCATACTGTATATGCACTGTACATAATAACTCTCACACAGTCTCATACATACACATATTTCTATGTGTGCACACTGTATACGCACTATATGTATTAAGCCTTGCACAGATTCATACATACATACATATATTTCTATATAGGCATACTATATATGCACTGTACGTATTAACTCACACACACACACACGTTTCTGTATATACACTGTATGTGCTAACTCTGTCGCAACTCACTGTTTCATAAAACTCAGTCGGAAAAGACCTAATGGGTCGACAGGAATTTCTTTTCTCCTTTTTTTAAAAGAAATTTTTTTTTTAACGCTAAATATTTAGGCAAATAATGATTAATATTATCAGATTTTTTTTTCTTCTGTTGGCAATATTTGCAAATATTTTCTAAGATCTTTTAAACTCTGTTCGTCTAATTCTTTTTGCAAGGGAAAGAAAGAAAGAAAGAAGAAAAAAAAAGACTGTCTAATATCATCTTGCATCTAGATCTATGGCACCCGGTGTAGGGTGCATGCCCCGAGGGGGTGCAGTTTCATTTTTTTTATAGGGTGGGGGCTTACTTGATAATTAGTTATTAGCACTAATTTTTTTTTTCTTCTTGTGATGAGTCTGTGCGAGTTAACAGACACAGTGCATATACAGAAATATGTGTATGTATGTATGTGTGTGTGAGTGTTAATATGTGATGTGCATATACAGTATATATATATATATATATATATATATATATATATATATAAAAAAAACTGTGTGAGGTGTAATACATACAGAGCATATAGAGTATACATGCTTCGAAATATCTTTATGTATGCGAGTGCGTGACTGTATATACATCATGCACATGTATAGAGATGTGTACGTAATTATGTGTGTAATTTCGATTATACTGTGAATAGGAGTTCATTTTTTTGAATGAAAAGAATTAAATATCACGGTGGGGGGTGGGGCACCGGGAATTTTAAAAGATGCTTAGCTGGGGCATATCCCCACCTTCCCGAAAAGGAGGTTGAGGAATCGCGAATCTAGATCCACTGCACAAACTTTAATTCATTATTATACTACTAATAATTTTCTTTTTTCTCTTTTATACTCTGCTTTGGTTGATAGCCCCTCTGTGAATAATTATTTGAATCCTTTTAATGAAGGACACTGTTCTGAAAATTTTAATTCTAAAATATAATTTTTTTTTTTTTTTTTTTTTCAGTTATTTTTTATATCTTTGAATATTTTTTTCTCTACGTTCTTCTTTCGGAGATAAAAGAGTAAAAGCCTAACACATGTATTTTGATAGTCTCTCTGCAAATCTGAAAATTTTAATTCTAAATGTATCATTTTTTAAATTTTTTATTTCTTATATCTTTGAATATATTTTTTCTCTACGTTCTTCTTTCGGAGATAAAAGAGAAAAGCCTAACACATGTACTTTGATAGACTCTCTGCAAATAATCATTTGAATCATTTTGATGAAGGACACTGTTCTGAAAATTTTAATTCTAAATGTGTCTTTTTTTGTAATTTATTTTCCTTTTTTTTTTTTTCTTTTCTTTATTTCTTATATCTTTTGAATATATCTCTCTCCATTCTTCTTTCGGAGATAAAATGAATAACGCATGTACGATGTATTATATCTGGCAAGGGCACTTCGTAGTAGTATAATAGAGCTTTTATATCTCTCGTGTAAATCTTTTACCGGTGAATTTAGTATATTGAAATATAAGCTTTGTAATTTTCTCTAATGACTTGAGGTTTTTTTTGTTTTTTTTTTCAATTTCCCATTTTATTCAAACTGTATCTGTTAACTCTCACACGCACTCATACATACACATATTTCTATATATACATACTGTATATACACTCTACGTATCAATTCTCGCACACACTCATACATACACATATTTCTATATATATATATATATATACATACTGTATATGCTCTGTACGTATTAACTCTCACACACTCATACATACACACATTTCTATATATACATACAGTATTTAGCTCAGTCAGTAGTGCGTTCGGCTAGAAACCACAAGGTTCCTAGTTCAATACCGGCCCTCGCCAACTCAGCGTATGAGTAACACACGGATCTGTGCCATAAAGTAAGGAGCTGATGGTAGGTGTGGCGCTCCACCTCAGATGCAAAAACAATCTCCTTGGTCTAGTGCTAGAGAAAAGGGGATAGACTCCCTCGCTGATTAGCTGATACCAACTTTACTTACTTACTTACCTATATGCACTGTACGTATTAACTCATACATACATCTATACATACACATATCTCTATATAGGCATACAGTATATGCACTGTATGTATGAACACTCACACACATACTTCTATATATGCATACTGTATCTACACTGTATCTATTAACTCTCACACACACACACATATATACGCTATGTGTTTAGGAAGCGCGTGGTGTAATGGTTAAAGTCATGGTAAATGGACTCGTCGCCCAGAGTTCAAATCCTGGATGTGGTAATTGCATTTCACTTAGTGCTAATAGCCTTGGGAAAGGTACGAATCCAATTCTCCCTCCAGCTATGGATAAATAGCAGGGCAGAATGGGCTCTTTCACCTTGGTTAGGCAACCGGTCTAGGAGAAGGAAAACTCTGAATTCAAACCTGTTGAACTCCGCTTAAGAAATTGACCTTGTGTCACATCCTGATAAATAGCAGGGCAGAATGGGCTCTTTCACCTTGGTTAGGCAACCGGTCTAGGAGAAGGAAAACTCTGAATTCAAACCTGTTGAACTCCGCTTAAGAAATTGACCTTGTGTCACATCCTGCTCGCACGGAGGGGTTGGTAAATATATATATATATATATATATATATATATATGCTGTGTGTAAGAGTTGATATGTACGGTGCATATACAGTATGCATATATAGAAGTATGTGTATGTATGAGTGTGTGTGACAGTTCGTACGTACAGTGTATATACAGTATGCCTTATAGAAATACATGTATGTATGTATGAATCTGTGTATGTGTTAATATGTACAGTGTATATACAGTATGCGTATATAGAAATACATGTATGTATGAATCTGTGTATGTGTTAATATGTACAGTGTATATGCAGTATGTGTATATAGAAATATGTGTATGTATCTAAGTGTGTAATTATGCATGTACTAGGAATAGGAATTCATTTTCTTTTTTTGTAATAGTATAATAGTGCTTTTATGTCTCTTGTGGAGATCTTTTGCCGGTAATTTTACAGTATAGAAATATAATTCTTTAAATTTTCCACAATGGTTTAATTTTTTTTTTTTTTTTTTTTTTTTCCAGTTTGTCTTTTTATTAAAACTAACAACCACCTGTTTAGTTTAACACTTTCCTCTCTGCTGTAATGAGAAAATTCGGGTTGAGAGTACTTGGAACCTCTGCGGATATTCAACTCCTGTAAGGGTACTTTATTGTAGCATAAATAGTAAGCAAGCAAGCTTGTCTTGTAGATAAATTACTATTGTGTGGGTTTTTGATTATAAGCGCTCAATACCTGTGGCCTTATGCCAAACCTTTTATTACCTAACAATTTAAAAAAAAATCCCAGATATTCAGTTTGTATAAGGACATCTCTTTGTGGCAGAATAGTTAGCAGGCTTGTCTTTTAGATAAATTACTATTGTGTGGGTTTTATTCTAAGCGCTCATTATCTGTGACCTTTTGCCAAATCTCAACACTTATATTATGCAACAGTTTTTTTTTAAATTGAAAAAAATTTTATTGAGAATAATTTGAAAAATCTTTGTAGATATTTCCCTTGTATAAGGACACCTGTTTGTGGCGTAATAGTTAGCAGATCAATTACTATTGAATAGTGGGGTTGATTCTCACTAAGCGCTCAATATGCCACTATAACAATACCTTTTATGCCGATATTCAGTTTGTATAAGGACACCTGTTTGTGGTAATAATTAGCATGTTTACTTGTAGATCAGTTACTATTGAATAGTGAATTCTCACTAAGCGCTCAATACCTGTGGCCTTATGCCAAACCTTATATTACCCAACAATTTTTTTTCTTAGCTGGTGTTGATGCAAATAGCATATAGTTCATTTAGCTGTTTCTTTAGGTATATATTTTATTTTTTCATTGTGTTGTAATAGCGTGCTTATCTTGTAAATCAGTCACTATAGAATTCTCACTAAGCGCTCATTACCTGTTGGCCTTATGTCAAACAAATCTAATTTATACTTATGATACCCAACGATTTTTTTTTTTTCATCTTGTTGGTTGAAATGGTCAATCGATCTTTTAGCAGCAAGGCTGTCTCTTTAAATATATACAATATATCACAATCATTGCTGTTGGTGGAGTGGGGCAATTGTGGCACCTTTGTCTTCCGTATTTTTTCTAATTTCTTAAAATTTCTTTGCAAAGATCTACAATTATTAATTGCTTGTATTTCCATATTGGAATACACTCTTTCTTTATATTTAGTTTATGGAACTCTCCTGATTTGAAGTTAATTTTTGTAGTTCTCATATTTTAATAAATTTAGTTTGTTGAAACGAGCATCTAAGGTGAATAAATATTAATTGGTTTTATACAGTAAATTCACATAGCTATTTCCATATTGGAAGACATTTTGTATTAGTGATTCTTTTTCAAACTCAATTGTTTTAAGCATATTCTTTAATACACATTTTTTATGTATTTAACCCATAGAAGTATTACCATTCTGAGTTAGGATGGATCTGGGAGTAATGACGATAAAGGGGTACTTTACACTACCCAGAGCTTCGTAATTTGAACCTTGCCACTGGAAGCACTTTAACGCCATACCCAGGATATGACCCTCAGCCACAACCTTCTAGCACATATGATAAAAAGGGCTGGGGTATCACAAGGACAATATGGCTGGGACATTCATATAGGTGCTAGGGATTGATGTGACCAGCTGATTGATTGGAGACGGATAATTCACACTGGAGGCATCACTCTTGTTATTGTTAAAAAATGAGTCAATCAGGTCGGCGGACTTAGAATATACAGACTGTTTTCCCTTTCTTTATATTTAGTTTATGGAACTCTCCTGATTTGAAGTTAATTTTTGTAGTTCTCATATTTTAATAAATATCAATTGGTTTTATACAGTAAATTCACATAGCTATTAGAAATCTTGTGGAGAATTAGGTTCTATTATGCTGTACCTCCCCATACTTGCTAGTATAGCTCAGTGGTTAGAGTGTATGAGGGCTTTTCTTGAGGTTTGTTTCGGAGACGGAAATTTCTAAAAATGAAGAGGTGGAGAAGCAGCATTTCTTTTCTTTGTTTTTTTTTCTTGTATTATTTGGTAATTTATGAGGAAGTGTGTCCTGGTCTCCTGCCTCAAAAATTGCCACCCGGTGACTATTAAAATAACCACCCAGCTCAGTCTATTCAAAACTATCCATCTTCATATCTATCTATCTCAATTTGTTCATATTTATCTATATTACTTTAAATACTAAGATTTTTTTTATTCATGTTTGTTTAATGTCTTGTTTTTAGTTTAAATAAACAAGAATTACGACAAAAAAATGCGACCCCCCCCCCCAATACATTTACTTGTCAAAAATATCTATCTCCATTTGTTCATATCTATCTATATTATTTTGTTTGTTTATCTATCCATCTATCTCAGTCTATTCCAAACTATATATCCATCTTCATATCTAAACAAGAATTACGACAAGTTACAATAAATAAACAAGAATTACGACGAGCTGGGGTTGTTATTTTGATAGTCACCGGGTAGCAATTTTTGAGGCGGGAGACCAGGATGCACTTCCTCATAAATTACCTTTTATTTCTTTTCTTTTTCTTTTTTTAACCTGTCACCCCGGTTCTTGTAATATCTATAATTGCTACCATTACAAAGAACTGCGCCCATCTAAGATTTCATGTGTTAAAAGGGGAAGAGGTGGGGAAGAGAAAAAGAAAGTCTATTTAACTGGTATCATTTCAGAGTTTATATTTTTTTTTTCAAAAAGTTTTCATGCAATTATATCAACCAGCAAGTACTTAAGTTTTAGTGTAATAAAGTATTATATTAAATTAGAAAGGCTAATGAAACTGAATAAGAATGTAGATAAAAAGATTTGAAACCGAGAGGGGGGGGGAGTATAATTGAAAAATATAACAATTGAAACTTACTGTCTTTCATAGCTCCCTTAGTTATTTACGTCATATTCTCCATGATTTTATTTTTTATTTAAACCTCAATTATTAATAAAATTGTTTTACATTATTAATACTGTTGACCATATTTACATACTAAGAACACACAATTGTATTTATATATACAACAAAATAGCGGTTTACAGTGTGAACGGGAAGGCTAATTTGCATATTGATATTAAACATCTGATTTTAATAAATATGTGCTTAGTATTATTGATTTCTAATTGTTTGCTTTTATCTTAATGAATATGAGCAAAAATCTCTGGATAAATGTTAAAAGAAATCCATTAACAAGAAGAAATAACTAATTTTATTCTTTACTTCCTAATTCAACTAAGTAGTTAAATTAGGAAAATTTGGCAATGAAAGATGAAAAGTAAGTTTCAGTTGTTCTATTTTTCGATTATACTCCTCCTCTGTTTATAATACTTTTATCTGCATTCTTATTTAGTTTCATTAGACTTTCTAATTCAATATAATATTTTATTACATTAAAACTTAAATACTTGCACCCAGCGGAGGGTGCATATATTTGCTAGTATATATAAACAAATAAAGAAAATCGTGTATATTTGTAAACAAGTGTGGAATATTTCTTAATGATTTTTTGTTGCTTGTTTAAAGACATAAATAGAGACCTGTCGCCTGGGGCTTCACAATACACCTCTGCAGAGAGGTAAGACACCTGGGGCCACCTATTGACCATGGATGGCAACCCGTGATGCTTAAGGATGGTATCCTGGTGAATGAGCAGTTCATGACATGCAACACTCCCAATTGCCTCAACCCTATTGCCCTTATGGCAAGCCCCAAGACTTTTTATCATATATGTGCTAGAAGGCGTTGACTGAGGGTCTTCATGTCCTGGGAATGATATTATTCTATCCGATGGTAAGGAACAAGCAACGGAAAATCATTAAGAAATATTCCACACTTGTTGACAAATATACACGATCTTCAAAAAAAAAAAAAATTAAAATTAAGTTTTATTGCAAAATTTGTGGGTTCTGTTTTTTCTGGGTCACCCTGTAATATGTTACTCAACTCGGGTGGGGGGTTTAGGGTTAGGGTTTATAGGGTTGGGGTTTACGGTTAGTTTAATGGGAAAATAAATGAATAATTTGGGTTCTGTTTTTTCTAGGTCACCCTGTAATATCATGTTACTCAACTAGGAAATAACCCAAATTATTTATTTATTTTCCCATTAAACTAACCCTAAACCCCAACCCTAAACCTAACCCTAACCCTTGTTGGACTTAAACTTAAAAAAAAAAAAAAATTAAGTTTTATTACATAATTTGTGGGTTCTGTTTTTTCTGGGTCACCCTGTAATATCATGTTACTCAACTAGGAAATAACCCTGTTTCCTGTCTGTGTGCCTTTTCTTTATTGATTAAACATCTGAAGAAGGCTGTAGAAATGATTGGCTGAAATGTCTTGGTAACAGCACGAAGAATGTCTTGTTTAAATGGAATGTAAATGGCGCTTCTCAAATTTATAGACAATGTTTGTTTTCGTATAAGTTGATAGATTATTTTGTCTTGTCTTTATTCAGCTCTGTGTAAAGATAAATTCACTACCCCCAATTACTACCTGATATTGGAAATCAATTACTCAGGTGAATCAAAAGTTTTGCAATATTTTAGCAACATTTTGAGGCACAATTTGGTAGCTCTGAATAAGGTTCTGAAAGTGATAGACCACACTGGACTAGTATTATCTGCGTTATTCAGACTATTGTCCTCATCTTCATTGTTATCTGTACAATGTTTTGGCCGATGTGCCCTCCGGCTTTCTTCAGGTATTTCTTGTAAGACTCGGGAACCTTCTTGTTATTCAGACTATTGTCCTCATCTTCATTGTTATCTGTACAATGTTTCGGCCGATGTGCCCTCCGGCCTTCTTCAGGTATTTCTTGTAAGACTCGGGAACCTTCTTTTCGGACTCGGGGACTTTCTTTTCGGACTCCGGAACTTTCTTGTCATAATCATCATCATGTCATGCTATTAGCACGGATATCCATGACAATCTCTCTCCAACTGTCCCTATCACTCATTGTTCTCAGGAGGTCCTCTGTGCAGCATCCAGTATATGCACAGAGCTAGTCAATTTATGTCCTTGCTGGCAGGCCCACACTGGCGTGCCCATGTGCTGAACTCGATAGAACAATTCAAGTACCTAGGTAGTAATATCTCATTCACAGAAAGCGATGTTAATGCACACATAGAAAAGGCATGGTCCGCTATAAATAGATTATCAGTCATATGGAAATCCAGACTCACAGACAAGCTAAAGAGACAATTCTTCCAGGCCGTTGTCATGTCAGTGCTGCTGTACGGCTGCACCACTTTGACCTTAATGAAGCACCTAGAGAATAAACTAGATGGGAGCTGCACAAGAATGCTGCGTGTGATACAAATGAAAACAAATTCTAAATATATACATATGAGAGTATTTGTATATATATTTACCAACCCCTCCGCACGAGCAGGATGCGACACAAGATCAATTTCTTAAGCGGAGTTTAACAGGTTTAAATTCAGAGTTTTCCTTCTCCTAGACTGGTTACCTAGCCATGGTTAAAGAGTCCAGTCTGCCCTGCTATTTACCATAGCTAGAGGGAGAATTGGACTCGTACCTTTCCCAAGGGTATTAGCGCCATGTGAAATTCCAACAGCTTCGTCCAGGAATTGAACTCGCGTTGACGAGTCCATTTCCTACGACTCTAACCATTAGACCACGTGCCTCCATGAGAGTATTTGTATAGTATCTCATTTAAGCATGTAAATTTTTGGTTAAATCGAACTTAACGGACCTAAATGAGAATCTGTGTTACGCCTCAAAGATATGTGGTTCAAAATTAACTGGCCAGAAAAAATGTAAAAGTTTTTAAATAAAATAACTGGTGCATTATATCTTTTATTCATTAATATATCAACACTGAAAATTTTTGTAGAATACTGTTAATTGTTATTCTGTGTTACTTTCACCCTTAGCCAGGATTGAACCTGCAGTCTGGAAATGACTGTTACAGATTGTTAACTATTGGACAGTGGAACAGTCAAACACCTCCTCAGCTTAATGGACTCTTCCTGGCAGCAGTGGCAGTAATTATTTAAGCTGTTATAGTGGGTTCATTGGAGAACTAGTAACTGCATGGTTAGGCTTGGCCAGTCACATTGCTAAAAACCAATTGGTGACTGTCTAACTGACTTACTTCAATATGGCGCTGCGAACAGGATTCGAACCTGTGAGGGAATAACCCATTGGATTTCGAATGACTTACTTCAATAATTTCATTAAATTTGATTAATTCCCTGAATTTTGGTAAATTTTTTTTTTTTTCTTTTGGCGGAGTGACATACGATGGTGGAATTTAAGTCCGTTAAGTTCGATTTAACCAAATTTTTATTCCTTCTTCAACATTAAAGTCTTATTTTCCATTTAAGTGTCTTTGGCCTTATGTGCCACTTAGACACAGTGAATACTTGATCTAAATCAACAATTTAATAACACGTTTTTAATAGCACATTTGTCTTTCTTCTTTTTTTATATTCTCAATTATAAAAGATTGTTAGTAGTTACAATAAATTGGCAACAGCACAAATGTTTACTTAAGTGTTTTCTATTCTATTTGTAGTAAGTAATTTACCTGAAATTTATTCCATCGTGATATATTAATAAACATTAATGCCACAGGTAAGCACTTAGTAAGCATACACACACACACACACACACACACATATATATATGGTCCTCATATCTGTGAGGTAGGGCCGGTGTTGCTTTTTAAACCGTCGAGAGATAGGCCCCCGAAACAGTTTGCACATTTCTCTCCTGATGAGCCCATGCAGTTGTAAACATCTTTTGTTTTTTCATTATATCATATCCATACTGTCGGATTAATTTCCATTTTATTTTCACATACATATATATATATATATATATATGACAAATCTGGTGTAATGGTTGGAGTCTCTGCCTGTCAGCTTGACAGTCAGGGTTCGAATCACACACAAAGCGGTCTTCCTGTCTATAGCTCTGCTGATGAGGCCTAATAGGCTGAAATGTACATACAGAGATTGATTTTTCTCGATTTGTTTAGCCATACATTTGAATAGGTATTCCCACCTAATTCATTAATTATTAATTAATTTTCAAAAATTAGGTACGACTTCAATTAAACACATATTCTCCCAAAAATTGTTGGCTAAAAAAAAAGCCATATCAAAACACATCGTCTGTTTACTTATATATATATATATATATATATATATATATATATATATATATATACTAGAAGCAGCTACCCAGCATTGCCTGGGTAGAGGGGGGATTTTAAAAAAATTTAGTCTCATAGATCCATTATTACTGAATCGGAAGTTAGTTTCACACAGGATGCCCCATTAAAATCCCCACATAAAAAAGACCTTGTGCTGATCCAGCTACTCTGAAAAGAGAAATTAATGTCTACTATTTACAACATTAAATACAAAAAAAAAAAAAAATTCCCTTCTGTTATCATTTAGATTTCATTTTTTAATTATCTTCATGAATATAAATCAAATCTCATTATTTTTGCTCAAAAACCAAACCCCTGGTGATATTTAATGTGTATATATATTTACTTTGTCCTTAATTGTTTTATTTTCGAAGTTTCCTCTGGACATACACAATATATGCTTTTAATATATGTATAGACTAGAAGTGGCTACCCTGCGTCGCCTGGGTAGAGAGGGATTTTTTAAAGTTAGTCCTGCACATCCATTATTTCTGAATCATGAATTGGATCTTCGTAGAATGTCCCATTAAAATCCCTACACAAAAAAAGATTCTGCATTCATACAGATACTCTGAAAAGAAACGTTAATGTCTACTATTGGAAATATTAAATGCAAAAAAATATTCCATGTTGCTATCATTTACATTTTATTTTTAATTATCTTCATGAATATAAATCAAATCTATTATTTTTGCTCAAAAACCAAGCCCTAGTGATATTTAATGTGTATATATATTTACTTTGACGTTAATTGTTTTATTTTTGTAGTTTTCTCTGGACATACAATTACAATTATTTCTTCTTGTTAATGGATTTCTTTTAAGATTTATCCCCAAAATTTTTGCTCACATTCTTTAAGATAAAACCAAACAATTAAAAATCAATAAAACTAAGCACATATTTATTAAAATAAAATTTTGATATCAATATGCAAATTAGCCTTTCCGTTCACACTGTAAACTGCTATTTTGTTGTATATATAAATACAATTGCATGTTAGTAGTATGTAGATATGGTCAACAGTATTGATAATGTGAAACGATTTTATTGATGGTTTAAATAAAAATGAAATCATGGCGAATGTGAAATAAATAACTTAAGACAAGTGTGACTTGAGTAGTGATATAGTTTCGGTTACAGACAAAAAAACACACAATGTTCATTATAATAAGAGATGTGAAAATCAAACAGCCTTATTCTGGATTTGAACTCGGTTCGCTGTGTCCATTTCCCGTGATGATAACCATTTAGATTGTGAGCACCTCCAGAACATTGACAGAGCCTCAATAAGTTGGAAATACAGTAAGTAAAGTCGTCAGGGCGGCCTAATGTCGGTATCAGCCAGACAACGAAGGAGTCTATCTCCTTTTCACTAGCACTAGACCAAGGAGATTATTTTAGCAACTGCCCTTAATATATGTATATATGTCAAAACTTTGATTCACTCTAATTACATAGGTATAATGACATAACAAAAAGATATTTGCAGATTATAGCAGAAATGAGCAGATGTCCAAATTTCCATGGTATGAGTATGTAAAGTGATAGAGAGAAATATAATCTTATCTTTTTCTGTTTCATTGTCACAGGAATCTGGAATGGGTAGACCTATAGCCAGCAAATTCATATATATATATATATATATATATATATATATATATATAGTGAAAAATTTGAAAAAACACAGGTTCATAAAATGAGTGATGCTTATTTCGCCAACGCTGCAGTGTTTCAATCTGTTTTCTTTTTCTTTCTCTCTCTTTCTTTTTTTCTTTTTTTCTCTCTCTCTTTCTCTCTCTCTTTCTTCTCTCTTTCTCTTCTCTTTCTTTTCTCTCTTTCTTTTTTCTCTTTCTCTTTTCTCTTTTTTCTCTTTCTTTCTCTTTTCTCTTTTTCTCTTTTCTCTTTTTTCTCTTTCTCTTTTTCTCTTTCTCTTTTTCTCTTCTTCTTTCTCTCTTTCTTCTTTCTCTTCTTCTCTCTCTCTTCTCTCTCTCTCTCTTTTCTCTTCTCTTTTTCTCTCTCTCTCTCTCTTTCTCTCTCTCTTTCTTCTCTTCTCTCTTCTTCTCTCTCTCTCTCTCTCTTTCTCTCTCTCTTCTCTCTTTCTTCTCTCTCTTTCTCTCTCTTCTCTCTCTTTCTTCTCTCTCTTTCTTCTCTCTCTCTCTTTCTTCTCTCTCTCTCTCTCTTACTATCAATTAGACACATAAATATTATGTTTTCTACCTCTGTTTATTTTTGTTTTGTGAATAGTAATCTCCGTTAAGTGACTTTTTTTTGAGTAAATTAGTAGATTGGTGTGTCTAATTATCTACACTGTATACTACAAGTGCCCTTTTTGAAAGACATAAATTGATCTCTTCTCTCAGCCTCCCCCCCCCCACCCCAACAGTAGGGCACTGGGCTGTTGAGCATTTGTATAACAACCGCATTATGAGAAAAAAAAAACTCTGAATTCAAATCAGCTGTACAATACTTAAAAAAAAAATTGATCTTGTGTCGCATCCTGCTATTGTTGTAGGTATTGGGTTAATATACACACTGATAGAAAATGAATATTACTTATCTTTATTCTATTTGTCTCCTTTTTGTCTATTCTTTCTTGGCTCCTTTATTGTCTTGTCTGGCTCCTTTATTATTGTCTAGGGCTCTGGCTCCTTTCTTTATTGTTCTTTTGTTCTTTTGGCTCCTTTATTGTCTTTCATGTTCTCTTTTCCTTCTATCTTTTATCTTTTCTTTTTCTTCAATAAGTCTCTCCTCTTCTCTCTTCCCTCCCTCTCTTCCCTCCTCCCTCTCTTCCTCTCTTTCCCTCCCTCTCTTCCCTCTTTTTTTTCCTCTTTTTCTTTCCTCTTTTTTCTTTCCTCTCTCTCTTCTCTTTTCTTTCCTCTCTCTTTGCTCTTTTCTTTCCTCTCTCTCTTTCTCTCTTTCTCTTTCTTTCTTTCTCTCTCTCTTTCTCTCTCTTCTTTCTTTCTCTCCTCTCTTTCTTTCTTTCTCTCTCTTTCTTTCCTCTTTTCTTTCTCTCTCTCCCTCTTCCTCTCTTTCTTTCTTCTCTCTCTCTTTCTTTCTCTTTTTCTTTCCTCTCTCTTTCTTTCCTCTTTTTCTTTCCTCTCTCTCTTTCTTTCCTCTTTTTCTCTCTCTCTTTCTCTCTTTCTTTCTCTCTTTTTCTTTCCTCTCTCTCTTTCCTCTTTTTCTTTCCTCTCTTTCCTCTTTCTCTTTCTTTCCTCTCTCTCTTTCTTTTCCTCTTTTTCTTTCCTCTCTCTCTTTCTTTCTTTTCTTTCCTCTCTTCTTTTCTCTTTTTCTTTCCTCTCTTCTTTCTTTCCTCCTCCCTCTCCTCCTCTTTTTTTCCAAAGAGACCTTAAACATATCTTTCCTATTCTTCTTCCATCCTTTCTTCTCTTCTTGAGATTTTTCATCAGATATCTCCAATTAATTTCCTTCTTCCAAAAGATAACAACATACAAAATCTTCTGCACATGCCACAAAAAAATTTCTTAAAAAAAGAATTTGCAAAGATCAGAAAAAATATTTTCTAAGTTAATATAATTTTCAAGGTCGCGGGAATGTTTATACAGAACTTAATCCCGGTAGAAATCTTTAAAAAAAAAAAAAGAAAAGTTTTATATAAGATTTTAGTACAAGATAAATCTTGCTCACTTTTAATCGACTAGAATTAGTCTAAAGTTTTTCAATATTCGCTACTTTACAGTGCATACATCATGTAGAATCCACATATCATACTCACCTTCACAGAAAGGTTGCAACTAGCATCCAGTTGCCAGACAAAGAGTTGACAGGCTGTAACCAAATACAACATATAGAATCTGTTGTATAGCCGACTACTACCGCTATTGGACTTCAATAGACAACAGATACATATATACAAAAATATGACCTGTCTTTATTTTCTTTGGCTTGTGGGTGGTGAGGGGCGTAGAGCTTAATGAAAATGCCGGGTGGCTGGCGAAGGCGGCGACGAATGTTCACAGTGGAAATGCTAAGGAGACGCGAGATGATGCTATTGGCTGTTTGCTGGGGTCTCCTGTCGACTCGAATCCTCTGGCCTTTGTATCGATAAATACGCCTATGCATCTTTATCTTTTGATCTGGTATCAACTTCCTTTATTTTATCTATTTCTTGACCGAAAGAAGTTTGGTTTGTTTTGTTTTGTTTTACGGCATATCAACCTCAGTGGGTCATTTAATGCCGACAAAGTTGTGAAATAAATTCATTCTTAATGGATAATACAATTTTTTTATAAACACATTTTTCTATTTAACCCATAGATGGGACCTAACAGGTACTACCACTCCGGGTCAGAGTGTACTAGGGAGCAATGGTGATGAAGGGGTGCTCCACATTCCCCAAACCTCCAAAACTGGAATCTCACCATCAGATAGTTTAACGTCATTCCCAGGATATGTAGACCCTCAGCCACCGCCTTCTAGCACCCATATGCTAAAAAGGGGTTGGGGTTTGCCATAAGGGCAATAGGGTGGAAGAGAAGTGTTCCGTTTTTTCCTTCTTTTTTTTATATATATATTTCTTCATCTTTCTATTTTGTCTTTTGATCGGAAAGTTCATCTTCTGTTGCATGAATATGCCGCAAATCCACATATCATACTCACCTTCACAGGAAGGTTGTAACTAGCATCCAGTTGCCAGACAAAGGGTTGACTGGCTGAAACCAAATACAGACTCTGTAGTAACTCCCAGAATATAGTTCCTCTTCCTTCCTTTCTTCTCTTCTTGAGATTGTTCATCAGATATCTCAAATTGATTTTTTTCTTCGTTATAAAAGATAACGATGTACAAAATCTTCTGCACATGGCACAAAAAAAAAAAAAAAAAAAAAAAAAAATTTACAAAGAGCAGGAAAAAATATTTTGTACGTTAATATAATTATTAAAGTCACGTGAATGTTTATACAGAACTTTATCTCAGTAGAAATCTTTTTAAAAAAGAAGGCATACCTGTTTCTAGTTAAAAAAAAATTTTTTTTTTTAATCTTCTAATTCTATGAGCTAAAAGTTTTGCAATATTCACATATGTGCTACTTTGCAGTGCATTTATCATGTAAAATTCACAGGAAGGTTCCAACTCACGTCCAGTTGCCAGACAAAGGGTTGACAGGCTGTAATCAAATACAAACCCTGTACTCCCAGAACATAGTCAAAATAAATGGTATTTGGTGTGTATTGTATGATGAATGTTGCTCAGACAATAAAGTCTGTATATTGTTATGTATCTTTTTGTGGAATTTGTGTTTGGGGGCTTTTCTGAGGCCTCCTAACCTATTATAAGAAGTGGTATTAGCTTCTCAAGCTTAAAACCATCCATAATTCTTATAACTACATGAAAAAAAAATGTGAAAATAGAAACATTCAATGAACGTAATTCTCTAACCTCTGGAGATAAAATAACCCTAGACGGGTTGACATGCCATTAAAATCAATCTGCCGGTTATGTTATTGCAGTGATCAAATTGATTGATGATCCATTTCTGACTAATCACCTTCATCCCCTGGCACACTTCCATGCGGTCTCACCCCTATCTCTTTATTGATATTTCTAATATTATATGTGCTATATATGATCATTTTGGCAGAGGTTTATATTTCAATGGTTTGAATTATACTTCATACTTCAGGGCATAAATCTACCCCCTCCCCAACCAAAAATATCAGATTTTCCGTAATTGTTTTCTTATAAATGCTTCTATGCCAGATTCTCTTTTATATATATATATATATATATATATATATATATATGAGAGTAAGTAAGCAAACAATGTGTTTATTTGATATGGCTTTTTAGCCGACAATTTTTGGAGGATATGTGCTTAATTGAAGTCATACCTAATTTTGAAAATTAATCAGTTAATAATTAATGAATTTAGGCGGGCATATATGTTCAAATGTAAGGCTAAACAAATCGAGAAAATGTCAATCCATGAATGTACATTTCGACATTTTCTCGATTTGTTTAGCCTTACATTTGAACATGTATGCCCACCTAAATTCATTAATTATCAACTAATTAATTTTCAAAATTAAGTATGACTTCAATTAAGCACATATCCTCCAAAAATTGTTGGCTAAAAAGCCATATCAAATAAACACATTGTTTGTTTACTTACTCTCATGTATATATATATATGTGTGTGTGTGTATATATATATATATAATAAAATAAATATATAAAGGTTTTACATATCTATTTATTTGGTGACAAAGGAACATTCACAACCATATTGGTTTCATGCGAAGCAATCGTCAGGTGAAGATGCTACAAATGTAAGGAAAATTGAAAAATTGAAAAAAATTTCAGAAATATATATATATATATATATATATATATATTAATATTATTTTTTTTGAGGATATGTGCTTAATTGAAGTCATACCTAATTTTGAAAATTAATTAGTTGGTAATTAATGAATTTAGGCGGGCATATATGTTCAAATGTAAGGCTAAACAAACCGAGAAAATGTCAATCCCTGAATGTACATTTTGACCTATTAGGTCTCATCAGCAATTGTTTACTTACCCTCATATATATATATATATATATATATATATATATATACTCGTAGGTGGGTTACCAGGTAATTTGGTATGAGGAAAAAAGCTTAAAATTTTCAAGTGGTCTGATGAAATTCATGGGTATATTCAGATACATGTGGGTGGAAATGGTACCATAACTGCATAATAGCCAATCTTTAAGCTTTTTTCTTTAGTAATAAATATATATATATATGAGGATAGAAGGATTGGAGTAAATCAGACAGAATGTGGTAAAGAATAGAGGGAAAATGTGGACAAAGAACAACTCAAACAAGTAGATGTAGGAGATATATTTTATTTTAATAAAAGACTGAAGGCTTGCTCAAGGAAAGACGAAATATATCTCCTACATCTACTTGTTTGAGTTGTCTTTGTCCACATTTTCCCTCTATTCTTTACCACACACACACATATATATATATATGATATCAAGTGTTTCCTTGACACTGGGTAGCAACATCTAGTAACGTGGAAAATCAATGATATATATTGAAAAATTAAAAGAATGATTTTAAAAATAAAACAAATTAATAAAGGATAAAACATAATAAAAAGCAAATAAAAGAAAACAATATATAATAATAATAATAATAATAATAATATAGATAATATAGAATAATAATATAGATAATATAGAATAACAATATAGATAACTTAATGTCCTCCCTAGGGCAATGAATGATAGGGATGGTTGGTGAGAGATTGTCATGAAAATCCATGCTACTAGCATGACATGACAATGAGGATATTCAACCTGTAGGTTGAATCCACAACTTAGTAAGCCTACTAAGCAGACACCTAATCCCCAGCCCTCCCCAGCTCCTCTCCCCCACCCACAAAACTGCTTCTGTCCAAACTATAAGAAGGATAATCCCTTCGGATTAGGCTTAAGCAATAAAAACTTGTAAATTAAGTAGGGATATAAAAAAAAGGGATTAAAAAGACAAACAAACAAAAAGGTAGAGATAATAAAAAAAAAGGTAATATTTGGCTTTAATTGATTAAGTCAGTTGGCCACTTAACAATAAATATAGACATAAGTAAATCTGTTTTTTGTTGTTTGGGGGGGATTTAATTCTGTCCCTAGGAGTGGGTAAGAGGGGGGAGGAAGGAAGCTGGCGATGGGAGAGTGAAGTAGAAAGTTTGTTAGTAACAATAGTGGTTACATTTAGAACTTTGTTAATTAATGTCAGACCAATACGGTGATTTAGTTTGATGTACGAGGCACTTAGGTGGCCAGTAGACAATAAAACTGCATTCTGTAGACGCCTTTGTGGAGTGTAGGGTCTGTTGGACTCTTTGTGGAGTGACTCCTTTGTGGAGTGTAGGGTTTTGGACTCCTCCTTTGTGGAGTGGAGTGTAGGGTTTGTTGGACTCTTTTGTGGAGTGTAGGGTTTGTTGACTCTTTTTGTGGAGTGTAGGGTTTGTTGGACTCCTTTGTGGAGTGTAGTGTAGGGTTTGTTGGACTCCTTTTGTGGAGTGTAGGGTTTGTTGACTCCTTTGTGGAGTGTAGGGTTTGTTGGACTCTTTTGTGGAGTGTAGGGTGTTGGACTCTTTTTGTGGAGTGTAGGGTTTGTTGGACTCCTTTGTGGAGTGTAGGGTTTGTTGACTCTTTTTGTGGAGTGTAGGGTTTGTTGGACTCTTTTTGTGGAGTGTAGGGTTTTGTAGGACTCTTTTTGTGGAGTGAGGGTTTGTGGACTCCTTGTGGAGTATTTGTGGACTCTTTCCTTTAGAAGTGTACAGTTTGCAGACTCTTTGAGGTGGATAGTGTTTGCAGGATGCTTGAGGAGTGGATTGTTTGTGCAGAGATGCTGATAGGTCCGCGTCCTGTATATATATATATATATATATATATATGGGAGAAATGTGAGGTTAATCTGACAATATGTGGATTTTCTCCATATATTATATATATATATATATATGTGTGTGTGTGTGTGTGTGTATGTGTGTCCAATTGCCGCTTTAACCATTCTGTTGCTGTGACATTAATAATTTATCCAAGAGTGCTATCTATATAATAATAAATGTCTTTATATATATATATATATTATATATATATATATATATATATATATATATATATATAAAACAAAAGACACATCTCCTGTTTAACAATTCTATCAGGGGTGATGTGTTCCAGTTTTTTAAGAATCATATCAATGTGGAGGCTGGAAGAAGAATTGGTGAGAAAGGTGTTATAGGCATTTTAAAATGTGTGTACTGCATTGGAAATTAATTTTGTTTAAGGATGGTTTGTATTGTCTTATGTATATATAAGTACTTGGGACATGAACTTTGGTAGACTTATCCACGAATTCCACCCAAATATTAAAAAGTTGGCCAGAAAACTAGAAATGTGTGTTTTGATATGGCTTTATTTAGCCGACAATTTTTGGGAGAATATGTGCTTGATTGAAGTCGTTCCTAATTTTTGAAAATTAATTAATTAATAATTAATGAATTAGGCGGGAATACCTATTCAAATGTAAGGCTAAACAAATCGAGAAAAATCAATCTCTGTCTGTACATTTCAGCCTATTAGGCCTCATCAGCAGGGCTATAGACAGGAAGACCGCTTTGTATGTGACTCGAACACAATATATGTTATAGACCCAGTCAACAGTACTTAGTAATTGTTAGTTTCACACCAATGCAATCATCAGACCGAGTGATCTAATCATATGTAGAGTATAATTTTCAGTCTGTGTGCTTCTTAGTTGTAGAGATGCATTCAACACCGATGCGCTTGGGCTGTAAAGAGTTAAAAAAAAAACAAAAAAACTCCTGTTCTGTTTACATTTGTAACATGAGCAGCAGACACTAGGAAGTCATAAACACTAACACCTGGATAATGTTTACTCGTTTATATATACAAAGATGCTGATCGGTACACGTCCGTTCTGCGTCCCCTGACGCACAAAAATCTAAAAGGATGCAGTAAAATCATATCCATGCGTCCCAGTGTTTTTCTTTTTTCTTCCCTCGCCATTTCAAGCTAACTGTAAATACATTTCCATAGTTTCTTAGAAATGAATTATACAAGGTAGGAGTTAGAAGGCTTTAGTTGTTTCCCCAGCTTATAAATAAAAACCCTACAATCTATTAAGAAACTTTAGTTGGGACCCATAAGTTTTCTCGGGGACTCATTCAAAGCAAATATGTGCGTCCTAGGATGCACTAAATCAAAAGCTATCAGCATCACTGTGTGTGTATGTATGTATGTATATATATATATGTATATATATATATATATATGTATATATATATTACACACACACAAAAAAAAAAAACAACATAAAAAAAAACAAGTGTTCCTTACTAACGTAATATCTTATACAATGAACACACGTGTGATCGACTGCAATTAATCGGTACCTCGATTGATTCAGTGGATTTAACCCTGAAGATCCTTATGGTGAAACTCGAGTAGGTTTCTATTGTATCCATTTTATAATATGTATATATTACACACACAAAACACACACACACTCCTCTGCATGTGTAGGATGTGACACAAGGTGAGTTTCTTAAAGCAGAATTTATTCTGGTTTGAATCCAGAGTTTTCTTTCTCTTAGATTGGTTGCCTAAGAGCACAGTCTGCCCTATTATTTACCCATAGCAGGATGGAGAATAGTTGGATTCCTACCTTTCCCAATGTGAAATGCGAACAGCCTTGTCCAGGATTTGAAGTTGTCTCTATTTCCTACGATAGTAACCATTTGGGAATTTTTGAAACGGTTATATATATAAGATATATATATCCATACAAAACCGCCAGGAAACTAAAGCTAATAAGCTAAAAAGTGCTCAATACCTAAGTAGAGCAAATAATAAAGATAAGTCTAATGAGTCAGATAAAACCACTAAAAGTTTCACTAAGTGCTCTTCAGGGCTAAGATCCGACTTAGATTCTATAAAAAAGGTTCGCGAAAAGGATTATGTTTTTAAAAAAAATGTATTATCTAACATATGCCACACTTGTTTCAGATCTTTTTTATCTTCTTCAGGCATTAATTAACCATATTTTGGCAGAATGTTGATATGTACATGTGTGATTTCTGATATTTAATAATAATTGATGCCTGAAGAAGATAACGGAAGATCTGAAACACGTGTCACATATGTAAGATAATAATACATTTTTTTTTTAAAAACATAATTCTTTTTGTGAACCTTCTTTTTTATAGAATATCTAATTTTCTCCCGTTGGACCCATAACAACACTTTATATATATATATATATATATATATATATATATATATATATACACCGGATGACCCAAAAATAATAGGCAGGACTTTTTTTTTAAAAGTCTGTTTTCTTGGATCTCTCTCTCTCTCTCTCTCTCTCTATCTATCTATCTATCTATCTATCTATATAATGTGTGTGCATGCATGTATGTTGATCCGTTTCTATCTATCTATCTATCTATCTATCTAAGGCTGTTCTTATTTTGTTTCATATGGAACTTGCTAAGTAATCACCAATTAAATCAATTAATATGTATCTATCTCAATCTGTTCAAATCTATCTATCTATCTATCTCTGTCTGTCTGTCTCTCTCTCTATCTATCTATATATATATATATATATATATATATAATGTAGTATATTAAGAAAATTGAAAAAACACAGGTTTAAATAAGTTGAGTGGTAAGTTTATTGGCCGACGCTGCAGTGTTTCGATCTATTAATTAGATCATCTTCAGGGCATTTGTTGTATAAGGAAGGTGATAAAAAAAAAATTTATCACAGAATAATGAGAAAAGCAAGCGATAGTCCTTGTTTGTCAATCTGTTCAAAATTTGATGTGACGTCAAATATTCTCTTTTACGGTGTGAGTGTGTGTATCGGAAAAAGGCATTATGCATTTTTAGGTGTTTTGTATGTGTAGTTGCGTGTATATATATATATATATATATATATATATGGTTGTAAAAGCGAATGTTATAAAATATTCCGACTGCAGTTTCTTGCCGTAGCAATTCTTCAGGGAATTATTGCTTATTCCAGCCATCTACTTTTATTTGTATCCGGGTTGTACCCATTCTTAAGTACGTGGGTGTTCTCCCACCTTACGTAATGCCCGAACCTATCAGGCACAGTCTATGTTTGTTCAAATGCCTACACTTGTTTATCAATTCTGATCGCGAGTTCAAGATCATCTCTGGGTCTCTGCATTCCGCTATTTTTAGTTTCTCTTGTAAACACAGCATACAAGGGTTTTCATTTCCTTTATGTGAAGGTACCCTCTTTATGATTCTCCACCCCCCCCCCCTGGATCTCTACCATACTTTTCCTTTAACTCCCACACATATTTAGCTCTTTTTATTGAGCACTTTTTAAATCGATTTTTATTAATCCAGAAGTAAATTTGTTTGCTTCATGGATTAGCAAAGATCTGTGATATATATATTGTAGAATAATCATACTAATTCCAATTACCGTCGAATTGACAAGACAAGACAGCAAGCAGTCGTAACTCAATACGATTCTGGTTTGCTGCAAAAACTACTGCAAAATGGCAGGATATTTATGGAGCCTCAGATGATCATACAAACCAAAGCAGCCAATCAGGACTCAGGGAATGGAATCACCCAAATGCATGAGTGGACTATTCTGAATTCCCATAAGTACAAGTTGTCTTGATACTGGTTCAGTTGTGCTTGGCCAGTTGCTGTTGTTCAAACCAATAGTAGACTGACTGACTGACTTCCTTCAATATATATATATATATATATATAGTTAATTCCTTGTTAGTATTGGAGAAATGATAATAAAGTGCTCAATTACTTCTGTAAGAGCTGTATTTATTTATTTATAGTTTCCAATACATTTAAGAGTCCGTTTTACCAATGGTTTCGGAACATCACCTTTTAGGTGATTATTCGTCATCAGAAACGTTCACTTTTGAAATTATTTGGACAGTTTTTTTCTGTGACTCGTGTCTATGTGACCTGTTATCCGGAGAACGGATAACGGGTCACGTAGACACGAGTCATGGAAAAAACTGTCTCGCCGTTTTCGCTAGACCAAGGAGATAGTTTTTTTAGCGTCCGGGGTGGAGAGCGCCACAACTACCTTCAGATCCTCACTTTACCGCACGGATCCGTGTGCTACTCATAGGCTGAGTTGTCGAGGGCCGTTATCGAATCCGGAACCTTGTGGTTACTAGTCGGACGCTCTATTGAATGAGCTAAGGTGGCCCTAATTTAGTTTGTCGATTATAATTGAAATGCAGGCAACCATAACTGATAAACTGTCTACCAGTTTCTGATATATAATTCCTTGGGGGGGGGGGGATGTGCATATGGTTTTTAATTGGTGCATATGGCTAAGAAGATGAGGGTGAAGCTGTGATTAGTGCAATCAGGTGGCCCCTCGATGGGGCAAATAGAAAATTTGAAAACCTGATTGGTTTCTTTATCTTTAGTGCTGTCAAAGCCATCCTTGTAGAAGAACAGTAGTGGTATTATTTAATTATTATTTATTATTATTTATTATCATTTATTTATTATTATTTATTTATATTATTATCATTTATTATTATTACTAGCAAATATATGCACCCTCCGGGTGCAAGTATTTAAGTTTTGATATAATAAAATATCATATTAAATTAGAAAGGCTAATGAAACTGACTAAGAATGCAGATAAAAAGATCTGCAACAGAGGGGGTATAATCGAAAAATAGAACAACTTTGAAACTAACTATTCCATCATTTTCCATTACTCCCCTCTTTCATTGGTAAATTTTCCTAATTTAACTATTTAGTTAAATAGGAAGTAAAGGATAATATTACAGTTATTTCTTCTTGTAAATAAATTTCTTTTAAGATTTATCCACGAGATTTTTATTTATATTTCTTAAGATAAAACCAAACAATTAGAGATCAATAATACCAAGCACATATTTATTAAAATAAAATTTTAAATATCAATATGCAAATTAGCCTTCCCATTCACACTGTGAACCGCTATTTTGTTGTATATATAAATACAATTGCATGTTATTAGAATGTAGATATTGTTAACAGTCTTAATGATGTAAAACAATTTTATTAATAATTGAGGTTTAAATAAAAAAATAAAATCATGGAGAATGTGGTGTAAATAACAAAGGGAATTGTGACTTGTATAGTAATATAGTTTCGGTTACAGACAGACAAACCCACAATCTCCATTATAATAAGATTTATTTATTATTATTTATTTATTAGTATTTATTTATTATTATCATTTATTTATATTATCATTATCTGTTTATATTATTTATTTATTATTATTATTATCATTATTATTATTATTTATTATTATTATTATTATTTATTTATTTATAATTATTTAATCCATAGCTGAAAGGATTGAGGGGTTTCATACCTTTCCCAATGGTATTAGCACGAAAGAGAATGTAATATCATGACTAGAGTTCGGACTTGCTTACTGTAGAAAAATCATACGAAGTCCAATTACCATCGAATTGACAAGACAGCAAGCAGTCGTAACTGAAATACGATTCTGGTTTGCTGCAAAGACTACTAAAAATGGCAGGATTTATGGAGCCTCAGAGGATCATAGAAACCAAGCAGCCAATCAAGACTCAGGGAATGGAATCACCCAAATGCATGAGTGGACTGTTCTGAATTCCCATAAGTACCAGTTGTCTTCTGAATTCCATAAGTTTCAGTTGTGCTTGGCCAGTCACATTGTTCAAACCAATTGTTGACTCTCTAACTGACTTCAATACTTACGACGATGTCAGAGTCTAACATGTTAGCTGCAACACCAGGGACCCCTAAAACACCCTATATGTATCTATTTGGTGCGCTTGGTGTAATGGTTAAAGTCATGAGAAATGGACTCGTCGCCCCGAGTTCAAATCCTGGATGTGGTAATTGCATTTCACTTAGCGCTAATACCCTTGGGAAAGGTATGAATCCTACTCTCCTTCCAGCTATGGATAAATAGTAGGGCAGACTGGGCTCTTTAACCTTGATTTTAGATGTAAATTAAGATTAGTATTATTTGGATTATTCGGACTATTCTTCTCATCTTTATTGTTATCTGTACAACGTTTCGAGCGATGTGCCTTCCGACTTCTTCAGGTATTTCCTGTCAGACTCTGGAACCTTCTCAAACTCAGGGACCATCTCTTCAAATTCAGGAACCTTCTTGTTGTAATTGGAGCCATCACGGAACTTAGAACCTAACCCTTTATTCAGTCCACTAGTGTTTTTTTGTGCTTTGGAATACTAAATACCTGGACATATTTCAGAAATTCAAATTGGTTAAATTAAATAAAATGAAAAATAAATAAATTCGAATAAAATAATAAAGAAAGATATTAAGAAAGAAATAAAGAAAAAATATTAAAAACATCTAAAGGAACTGAAAATCAAGGAACCAAATTCAATGAAATTTTCAGTGTCAGTTAACTTTGAACCTCATATCTTTGAGGCGTAACACAGATTCTCAACATACGTAGTTCAAAGCATCAGGGTAGACTGTTCTCATTCCATTAACCATGATTGGGTCCAAGTGTTAAACTGTGTTTGACGAGGAGGCGCCAGGCTGTACGGTCATTATTTGATTATCATTATGATAAAAAAAAAAAAAAAGGGGGGGGGTGACATACGGTAAAACCAACCCCCTTTTTTTTTCGCTGTGGGGTGGGTGAGGAGTTCAAATGATTTTCCCAGTCTTTGTTAGAGTCAAGAGCACCTTTGATGTTTTAACTGTTAATTGTTAAGCAGAGGGACTTAAAATAAGATTTTTCCCAAATCTGTTAGATATGATCTTGGCACTAGAAGTATTTTGGTTTATTTTTACTATTGTTAGTCTTGTCGATTAACAATGAATGTGCGAATTAAGAGAGGGTGGTGCCACGATGGGGGGGAGGGAAAAGAAAACTAATCCTTTGGTAATTCAATTACTGACAACAATTGGGGGACACAGTAACTAAAGGACTGTCTGCTCTGCTATTTAATCACAGCTACAAGAACAACAGATGGATCTATTCCTTTCTAAAGGTTAAAGAGCCCTGTGTGCCCTACTATAAATGAGCAGATATATATATATTTTGGGAGAATATGTGCTTAATTGAAGTCGTACCTAATTTTGAAAATCATTTAATTAATAATTAATTAATTAGGCGGGAATGCCTATTTTAAATGTAAGGCTAAACAAATCAAGAAAAATCAATTTCTGTATGTACATTTCGGCCTATTAGGCCTCATCAGCAGAGCTATAGATAGGAAGACCGCCTTGTGCGTGATTCGAAATCCGACTGTCAAGCTGACAGGTGAGTAACATTGTCGGATTCGAAATCCGACTGTCAAGCTGACAGGCGAATAAAATTGTCGGCAAAAAAGCCATATCCAAACACATTGTGTTTATGTACTTATCATATATATATATATATATATATATATATATATATATATATATATATAAAATGTTGTTCTGGTTCCAACGGGAGAAAATTCAATATTTCATAAAAAAGAAGGTCCGCAAAATCTATTATGTTTTCAGAAAAAAATTTTTTATCTTATATATGCAACACATGTTTTAGATCTTCTGGTATCTTCTTCAGGCTTTGATTGATAATATATATATATACATATACACATGAAAGTAAACAGGTTTTATAGTCTGTTTGAGATGGCGATAGCCGACAATTTGGGAGAATAAGTACTTAATTGAAGTCATACCTAATTGAAATTTAATTTGTTGATAATTAGTAAATTAGGCAAGCATATCTGTTTAAATGTAAAGGCGTAAACAAATCAAGAAAAGTCAATCTCTGTATGTACATTTCGGCATATTATGCCTCATTAGCAGAGCTATAGACAGGAGATTGCTTTGTGTGTGATTCGAACTCTGACTGTCAGGCTGACAGGCGAGGACACTAAACACATATATATATATATATATATATATTAAATGGAATCATTATAATCCACAAGAAAACTCAAAAGTAACGGTTTACTTATTCCGTCTTTCCATCATAAATATTTCGCTCTTGATGAAGACCGCTTTAATAAAAGGTCGAAAAAGATTTCTGTCAGCGAACTATACACATCATTTGTTTGTTTTTTCTAAAAATGTTTAATTCATATATATAATATATATATATATATATATATATACACACACATAAGTAAAAAAAATATAACAGAAGATTTAAATTTTTAGCATTATAGCCTATTTCAGGAAGCCTAGACAAAATGTCTAGTGTTCCCAATCATCAGATGCAAATTTTTTCTTTTTTTTTTAATGTATATGATTTTTAAGTGAATAGTTTTTGGTAAATATTTTAGTTTGTTTTTTATAAACTGGTAGATATAATAATCCTGTTCCTATGAATACCTAGTGTCTGTTTTATGGTTCAGGATGGAAACTATGTTCCCACTTTGAATCTTGTGTTATTAAACTAGCAATTATTGTGTTATTATTACTAGCAAAATAAAAAACGCCCCCCGGGCGATGTAAAAATAGATTTTTGAAACATATTGCCTGAGGGGTGGGAGTAAAAAATTCAATGTCAGTGAGTTTGTACCCTAAGTAAGTAAAATCATCAAATTCATTAAAGGATTAAAAAATAAAACAATTTGAAATGTAAACTTTAAATATGTATAAAAATAAAACAAATATATATAGATATATAATACCAGTCATGTATTTATTAAAACTTGTTTTAAAAAACAATGAGGACTGTCTAATGTTGCATGTTCAAATTTTGAGTGTATTTATTCTGTTATGACGAATTGGGTAATGTGACGTAAGCAGTGATGTAATTTTTGTTACAGACAAAAACCAGAAGCGAATTTCCATTATTAATAGATTAAATATTATTAAATGTATTTTGTATAAATTGACTTGTATTTTCCTTGCCGAACATTCTGTGTTAGGTTACTCTTGTTTGTATAACCTTAATGCATTATAGCAATTCATGTCTTAGCTTTCAAACTGACTCCTTGCTAATTCTTATGTTTTATTTTTCTAGGTAAGTGGTTTGGAATATTTTTTGGAAGTTTCTAAGAGAACTGTCTTTGATCTTTATCATTCAAAAATGTTGGGTAAGTAAATTATCTATTTCTTGGAATTTTTGAGATGAGGCTTCATAATTAGTATTATCTGGATTATTCAGACTATTGTCCTCATCTTCATTGTTATCTGTACAACGTTTCGGCCGATGTGCCCTCAAGTAAAAAAGAAGGCCAGAGGGCACATCGGCTGAAACGTTGTACAGATAACAATGAAGATGAGGACAATATTGAAGTCAGTTAGTCTACTGTTGGTTTGAATAACAGCAGCTAACTAAGTACAACTGAAGCAGTGTCCATAGAAATCAAGAATGACCCATTCATGAATTTGGGTGATTTGGGTGATTTCCAATGATAATAAATATAAGCTAAACCTTTTATTTATCTATCTCTCTATCTCTCAACATATGAAGTTGATTACAATAATTCCAATTAAGAACAAATTTTCAAAGGATTAAAGGGAGATAACTTTATGAGCATTTTTTAAAAAAATATGCAGGAATTAAAAAATTCAAAAATATAATTGAAAGCATAAAGAGCGTCCACAATAATCAACCGACGTAATTTGCGGTCCAAAAACATAACAGCAAGAAATGTCTTCGCATAAACACCAGAAGATCTATTAGCAACCTGACGATGGTGAAATAACCTGAAACCTGGGTAGTTGCTTATGGAAAACAATTATATTTAAAAAATTCAACAAATAAATAAAGCTCCTACAAATTTGTGGTTGAGCACTGTGATTTCTTTGTTTCATCCCCCAAAATTTTTTAAATATATATGTATATATATATATATTTGAGAATGTATATGAAAATTGTTTGCATTGAAAAGTGCTCAATTCTAAATTAGCAGAACAGATTTAAGATCTCAAATAAAATATTATGGTTCTAATTTAGTGTTACAATAGCTTCATACGTATTATGTAATCCTCAGACAGTTAAATATTGAAAAAGTGGCTTGTTCAGCGTTTGTATAGCATGAAGTATAGTACTCATGTGATGGAATATTATTATACAAGTCTTATATTTAAAAATATAAACATGCTTAGGAGTTAATGCATGTTGTGTCCAGATGTAAAAAAAAAAGAAAAAAAAATTAATAAAAAAGGGGTAAAAATATGGGATTAATTAGGGTCAGGTGGTAGATGACATAAGAGAAATTTGTTTGAATGTCTACATTTGGAAACTAGTTCACTTTTTTTTGTTCAGTAAATATATGTATATATATAGTGTCCTGCCTCACCCGCAACATCAATAGGTAATGATGTATATATTTTTTCTTTTATAATATAATAGCAATTAAATAATTATCGAAATGGGTAAAAAAAAAAAAAAAATCTTCAAAAAATTATTTTTTTAGTTTTATTTTCATTTTATTTCTGACTTTCAGTACTTATTCACTACCTGAGCAGATTCTTTAAAAAAAATTTGCCAAAAAGAAATAACGAACATAAACAGTTGTTACAAAGAAAAACAGTTAATCTAAAGATCAAATTATCCAATTGGGGAAAAATTTACCGTTATCTTGAAAAATAAGTAAAACAGTCCGTTTTTTTTGTTTTTTTTTAGAACAGGATCAATTTCTTTATTGATATTTTTTAGCAGAATTCTGTAGTCATGCTTCTTTTACAAAAAAAAAAAAAACTCTGGCATTGAAAGTTATAAAAATCTTCGGATATAATTATTCAGACTCTTATCTTATAGGAAAAAAATCGTTTTTTGTCGGTTCATAGGTAGAAAGAAGAAAAAACATTGTTAATCACTCGTGTAGATAGATAAGAGTCTAGATAATAAAGTAGTTATTAAATAAATATGTTTTTAGAATCTAAAAATGTGACATTTTAAACTTAACATCATGATATTCATATTTTAAATGAATTTTATATATTAATTTATCATAGCAAAATAACTCAATTAAATCAGAAAGTTTTGAATAAAATAACTGATGCATTATAAAATTCATTCATTGATAAATCAACACTGAAAATTTCATTAAAATCGGATAATTCCCTGATTTTTGGTAAATTTTTTCAGTCGAGAGGGTTGAATTTATTTTGTAAACACAAATTTTACGCCAATCTTTAGACATTGTTTACGGCCATATTTGAGCAAAATTGATCGAAAAAATAGTTTTAAATGTATTAAAAATAAATGACATGTGTAATACAAGCGCTAATACTCTTGGGAAAGGTATGAATCCAATTCCTTCCAGCTATGGGTAAATAGTAGGGCAGACTGGGCACTTTAACCTTGGTAGAGGCAACCAGTCTAGGAGAAGAAAAACTCTGAATTCAAATCTGGTCACTACTAGAATAGGCTCAGGCCAATCTATTTCAATTTAAGAATTAAAAAAAATATTTTGCCTTTTTTTTAACGAATGCTCATTATGTTACTACTTTTCGATTTGGACAAGGATTTGTCCTTAAACAATCGATTTAATTAATTTTAATTCGTTTTTAAAATGAAAAGCAGACGAAAAATTGGGTATGCCTAAGAGAGTATTGAATATTCGGTAAAACTTTCAAATCATACTCAAAATCCCATGACCCCCCAAAAAACAGAACCCACAAATTTTGTAATAAAACTGTTAATTTTAGCTAGGTGGGTTTAGGGTTGGTGTTTAGGGTTAGTTTAATGGGAAAATAAATAAATAATTTGGGTTCTATTTTTTTCTGGGTCACCTTGTATACAGAGTAACTCAGAAAAAAAAGAACCCACAAATCTTTTAAATAAAACTGTTAATTTTAGCTAGAGAGGTTTAGGGTTGGGGTTTAGGGTTAGTTTAATGGAATAATAAATAGATAATTTGGGTTCTGTTTTTCTAGGTCATCCTGTAATATCGTGGGATTTTGAGAATGATTTGCAAGTTTTACCCAATCTTCTTCTCGTTTTCTTTTGAGATGGACACGGCTCTTATTTGACCTTAAAATGTCCTTTCGAGCAACCAACATTAATATTCGCTTTATAACATTCATCGATATCGTTTCTATTTTCACGATTCAAATAGATCTTACGTAAAAAAGAAACTTTCTTTTTGTTTTTTGATCACAAAATGAAGGAATTTTATTTACTTAAAAATTCAAGTATTTTGTTATTGTGACAATTATATGAATAAACGTCTTTTATTTTTCGTGGTTTTTAAAAAAATTAACGAAGATACGTTGAATTTCACACACACACACACACACACACATATACATACATGTGTCTGTGTGTGATATGAAGTGTTTCCTTTGAGTGGATTCAACCAAAATTAAGAACTCAAACGTAGATATAAAGATTCCCGTATGTACGCTTCAGTTCTTAATTTTGGTTGAATCCTCTCAAGGAAACATTTGATATCATCTACATTATATATATATATATATATATATATATATATATATATATATATATTATATATATATATATGTGTGTGTGTTTGTATAAAATTCAACGTATCTTCAGTAATTTTTTTTAAACCACGAAAAATAAAAGCTGTTTGTTCACATAATTATCATAGAAATAAAGTACTTGAATTTTGCATATACGGAGTATAATAAATAAATGAATAATATCTGTACCAAGGTATTCATATATATATATATATATATATATATATATATATATATATAATATATATATATAGTACCGATGACTTTTTAGGGGGAAGAACTTTAAATATTAATTTCTCAATTTGGTTGAATTATCGTATGTCTTATATATCATAGATAAGAATAAGATAATTATATATACATAAGAATGAGATAATTCAACCAAATCGTTGTCATGCAGATATAGACATATAGACAAACTCGGTAAGTCGAAACTATTCAAGTGAATGTGTCTGCTTTGTCAGAAAACGTACTGGGGATCTTAGATTGTACGGAAGAATAGCTTCGAGATGGATTTAGAAAAACATTTTTTTCTATTAATGACCTTGAAAAAGACGGGTAATTCTTTAAAAAAAAAATTAACAGGTGCGTTTAGGGAAATTAAACCCAACATATGATTCGATCGGCTTTAAATTTTATTATTATTATTATTATTATTATTATTATTATTATTTATTTCACTCCTTGTGAGTTTTTTTATCACTGGAGATTGAGTGACAACAAATCTCCTCAGGTCTCCAGGACTCCTCTGAGTAGTCAAGCCGATTGCAGCAATGCTGTAGTCTGGATGGTCTCAATTCTTCCTCCGATTTCCAGGTCCTCCAGTCTCTTTTCTAAGTATTTTTGGACCGTTCCTAGTGCACCAACTACAATTGGTATCACTTTCACCCTCATATTCCACAGATTATTATTATTATTAGAGTTTTTCATACCAGCGTTAGCATGGTATTTCACTGGAGTCTGAGTGACAACAAGTCTCCTAAGGTCTCCAGGACTCTTCTGAGCATTCTAGCCGATTGCAGCAATGCAGTAGTCTGGATGGTCTCAATTCTTCACTTGATTTCCAGATAATATTATTATTATTATTATTATTATTATTATTATTATTATTATTATTAACGCAATCGAAATGTGCTGATCACGTGATATTTAAGCATGTCATTCATTTCGCTGCATTTCTCTTGTAACTGTGAATGATACTGGAAGAAAAAAAAAGAAAGAAAAAAAGAGTAAAAAAAAAAAAACCCAAAAAACAAAACAAAAAACCCAACAACGTATCAATGGAAACTGCTTCTTGCTCGGCTTGCCTTACCTGTGCAAAAAGGCACTTTAGTGGGTTTTTTTTTTTATCTTAATTTTTTATGGTTTGTTCACTGTATCGCCGGGGAAAGAGATACCATACTGATATGTTACACACACACACACACACACACACACACACACACGAAGACGATGACGACGAAAAATATATTAGGTGAATAAATCGTTTTCAGTTTGCTAAGAGTAAAAAGAAAAAGGAAAAGTGAATGGAGGTTTTATAATCGCTGCTACGATCGCCTTGGTTGCTTGTTGATAGAATATGAAGTGATCGTTGTTGCTGCTGCTGCTGCTGCTTGCAGTAAATCTTGATGCTATCTATCTATCTATCTATCTATCTATCTAATTTCAATCTGCTCTTATTTAGGTACCACCAAAATAGGTCACGTGATCAGTTTAGGCCATATTGAAGGAAGAAACGTAAATATTTTTCAACTTGTTTTTATTTTTTTTTTTAAATCTCGCAAAAAATAAATAACCAACATAAAGAGTTCTTACAACCCCCCCCCTGTTAATTCAAAGATCAAATTATCCGATTGGGGAAAAATTACTCACCGTTATCTTGAAAAATAAATAAAATAGTTTCTTTATTGATATATATTTTTTTTTTTTTGCTGAATTCTGTATTCATGGTTCTTTTACTAAAAGCTCTCGCATTGAAACTTATAAAAATCTTCTGATATAATTATTCAGACTCTTATCTTTATAGAAAAAAGAAAAAAAGAAGTAAAAATCGTTTTTTGTCGGGTCATTTTTTTTATATTTCATAAAATGAAATAGTGGGGTAGACCTCGTAAAAAAAAAAAAAAAAAAAAAAAATTCCCCCAATATTTTTAGAAAAAAACCTATTTCAGACATATTTCATCAAAAGGTAAATAATTATGGACACTTTCGTGAAAATCGGACCATTAATTGATTTTTCATAGAATTTACAAAAAAAAAAAAAAGCCTCTAGTCATAACTTGTTTTTGGCTACGTTAAATTTCAATTGATTTAACGGTGCAAAAATTTAAACATTGTTTTTTTAATTTTTTTCATTATTTCCGTAAGCAGAATTTTTTTAAAAATCATCATGAGTTTTTTAATATTTCTTCTTTTAATGGACAAAAATTTTTCAAGATAATATTAACCTTTTATGCAAGTTTCATTTTGTTAAATATGGGGGGGGGGTTTAAATTTCACAGGGAAAATTGGTGGTACCTAGCTTTTATCTGTCTAAAGTCTCTACATCTTACACTGTCTTGAGGGCAGGACTGTGTTTATTGCCCAGCGACTGAGGCGCCCCCCTTTAGGGGGAATGCCGAAGGGATCAACGCAATTTTTCAACTTTCCCACTTATCAGCTTCGGCTTGTGGGTGGGCCACGTTAAAACGAGGCCTTGTACCCAGACCATACAAGTGGGGTATGAGGCAAATACCCTTACACTGTATCCACCAATTTTTTTTTAATATGCCTACTTCAGTTTTTTTCTATCTATCTAAATAATAAGATCCTCTTCAGAATGGAAGTCTATCTATTAGGTACCACCAATTTTCCCTGTGAAATTTACCCCCCCCCCCATATTTAACACAATGAAACTTGCATAAATGTTAATATTATCAAGAAAACTTTTTGTCCATTCAAAAGAAGAAACATTAAACAAACTGATATTTAAAAAAAAAAAAAATTAACCCACAGAAATAATGAAAATTATGAATGAAAAACAATGTTTACATTTTTGCACCGTTAAATCAATTGAAATTTAACGTAGCCAAAAACAAGTTATGACTAGAGGCTTTTTAAAAAATTCTATGAAAAATAAATGAATGGTCAGATTTTCATGGAAATTTCCAAAATTGCTTTCCTTTTAATGAAAATATGTCTGAAATAGTGTTTTTCCTAAAATATATTAGGGGAAATATTTTTTTACGAGATCTAACCTCTCCCCTCCCATTTTATTTTATAAAATATAAAAAAATAAACCGACAAAAAATGATTTTTACCTTTTTTCTATTTTCTTTTTAGTACAAATAATGTTCAATATATGTGAAATAATAATAGAAAAAATTTATCATAGATGCAGTGCCACATCGAGATATTGATTTTGCTATGAAAAAATCAAAATTCATCAATAACTTAAAACTGGATTCCTTGGGTAAAAATGCTTTTATAAACCATTTTTGAGGAGTAGGGAAACTCTAGAACTCATTTTACAGACAAAAATAGATTACAAAAAGTAACCATTTTTCGCCAACCCCCTCAAATTTGTAGAGCTAAAAATCAACATAACTCTGCAAATTTTTGGAATTGGAAGCTCAAATTTTGGGGATTGTCGAACTTTAACATCATCCACACCTGTACAAAATTTAAGAAAAATTGAAGAGGGTGGGTGACAATTTTACTTTTTTCTGGATGATTTGACATGGAATTGCCCCAGTATATTCTAAGCGCCAACTCTGTGTATGAGTAGCACAGGGATCTGTGCGGTAAAGTAAAGAGCTGATGGCAAGTGTGGCGCTCTGCCTCAGATGCAAAAACAATTCCTTGGTCTAGCACTAGTGAAAAGGGGATAGACTTTAGTACAAATAATGTTTAATATAAGTGAAATAATAATTGAAAAAAAATTTGTCATAGATGCAGTGCCACATCGAGATATTGATCTTGCTATGAAAAAATCAGGGTTAAAATTGCAAATCGTCGTCAAAAATAAAACGGAAAAATTTGACTTTGGCATAGATTTTAATGAATTTAATTATTACTAAGGACACGATTTATCTTATTTTTAACTTAAATTTTAACCGTTAGTTGTGTCTTTAACCTTTTTCATTTGATGTTATTTTCCTACAGAGGGCTGCAAGAGACTAATTTTTAAGGGAGATAAATATTTTCTGAGAATTTATTAAGATAAAAAACACAGATTATTACATGTTTGATCATCCATACTTAAGAAAAGCATGCGTCGCCTGTAATATTAAAATAGAAAGTAAGTTTTTTGTTTGTACATGTCTATTAATTCTGACTAGTCTTATTATTCATCTGTTTTATTTTATCTATTTTTTTTTTCCTTAAACACAACTAACGGTTAAAATTTAAGTAAAAAATAACATAAACAGTGTCGTTAGTTATAATTAAATTCATTAAAATCTTAATAATAGTTATAATTAAATTCATAAAAATCAAATTTTTCCATTTTAATTTTGACGACAATTTGCAATTTTAACCAAAATCAGTATACTAACTCACTACAAGGAGAAGGAAAACTCTGAATTCAAACTCTTTTTAGACCTGGAGCAGGATGAGCTTTGCCAGGCTATTCCAGCCTATTGAGGTCAGTCAGTCAGTCTACTGTTGGTTTGAACAACAGCAACTGGCTAAGCACAACTGAAGCAGTGCCCAAGACAGTTGGTATTTATGGAAATCAAGAATGGTCCATTCATGTATTTGGGTGATTCCATTCCTTGAGTTCTGATTGGCTGTTTGGTTTCTGATGTTGTGGAGTTTCATAAATACCCTGTCATTCTGCTGTAAGGTTGCAGCAAGACAGGTTCGTTTTTTTAGTTACGATTGCTTGTTGCTTGTCTTACCAATTCGACGGTAATTGGAACGTAGCTTGATTATTCTACACAGCCAAATACATGCTACACAAGTTACACTCTTTTTAGACCTGGAGCAGGATGGGCTTTGCCAGGCTATTCCAGCCAAAGACACGCTACATAAGTAACAACCATGACAAAACAACGTTACGGAATGAGTTTTTTTTTTTCCCCTTTCTATATCAATGAAGAAGGTAGATAACGATTTTCGACTCTAAAACAGGTTGAACAACCAAGACAGGTAGATAAGACTAGATAAATGGAGCACACACACACACACTGTCTACCCAGGTAGATATTAGCCCAATTTTAAGTAGTATATTTATCAGGCTATCACGTCGTGTCACCTGCCACCGTCCCATCCCACCCCTTTGCCCACCGTCTTTCTAAGCAACCTACTTTTGATTGTGAATACAATTCAATGGCTGTGACTCCACTTACTTAGGCTGGATGGGCGGTCAGAGAGGCCCCCTCCAATCAATCGGCTGGTCATGTCAAGCCCTAGCACCTATATGAATGCCCCAATCCTATTGCCCTTATGGCAAGCCCCAACCCTTTTTATCATAAGAGTGCTAGAAGGCGGTGGCTGAGGGTCTGTATGTCCTGGGAATGACGTTAAACTCTATCTGATGGTGAGGTCCTGTTTTGGGAATGTGGAACCCCCTTCATCACCATTGCTCCTGGTCCACTCTGACCCGGAGTGGTAGTACCTGTTAGGGTCCCCTCTATGGTTAAATAGAAAAACATGTGTTTATAAATAAAATTAATTATCCATTAAGAATGAATTTATTTGAAAACTTTATCGGCATTAAATGACCCACTGAAGTTGATGTGCCGTAAAACAAATCAAACCAAATCAATGGGTGTGACAAATTTCTTCATTGAGAAAGAAGACTCTGTGAGAGCTCAGAACTTGAAGACTAATGAACAGAAGAGGAAGACTCTGGTACCAAGTGCTGAAGTGAGTTAGTATTCCTTGTATATATTGGCCAACACTGGGGACATGGTGATCCCATTGCTGGGCCCTCTTCTTGTTGGTATATGTCAAAAACCATCTCGAAGTAGGTTGTTTTCACTAGAAAGTCAGTATTGAAGTTGGTCAGTCAGTGAGTATACTGTTGGTTTGGACAACAGCAACTGGCTAAGCACAACTGAAACAACAGCTGGTACTTATGAAACTCAGGAATGCCATTCATGCATTTGGGTGATTCCATTCCTTGAGTCCTGATTGGTTGCTTGTTCTGTTGTGTTATGATGCTTAATAATTACCTGGCATTCTGTAATAGGCTTGCAACAAGGTAATATCCATATTGAGTTATGGCTTCCATAGGGCTTGATAAATAACCTACCATTCTGCATTACGCTTGCAACAATGCAAGGTCCGTATTGTGGGTCAGTACAAATAACTATTCAAGAGGCAACAATAAACTAAAGAACAACTCCAAATTGATCACTACATTTAAGTATTGCATTGATATTTAAATTTACCTTCTGCAGTAGGCTTGCAACAAGGTAATATCCGTATTGAGTTATGGCTTCTTTGTTGCCTTTTACCAATTCGACGTAATTGGAATATTGCTTTACAAATGCCATGAATGTATAAATGTGTTGGGTGAGTAACATCCAACTGTGTTGTGAGTGGAGTATGCTGTTGGTTTGAACAACAGCAACTAAGCACTACTGACTGGTGAAGAATAATTAAAGTTCCAATTACCGTTGAACTGGGAGGACAAGGCAACAAACGGTTGTAACTTAAATACAAACCTGAATAGTCACAAAGTCTACTGCAGAATGACAGGATATATATAATACTCCACAATGTCATTCAAATCAAGCAGCCAATCAGAACTCAAGGAATGGAATGACCCAAATCACCCAAATTCATGAATGGGTCATTCTTGATTTCTATATATACCAACTGTCTTGGACACTGCTTAAGTTGTACTTAGTTAGCTGCTGTTATTCAAACCAACAGTAGACTTACTGACTTCAATAACTGGTGCCCAAAGCAGCTGGTATTTATGGCAGTCAGGAATACTCCATTCATGCATTCCTTGAGTCCTGGTTGACTGCTTGTTTTCTGTGGTGTTATGGTGCTTGATAAATAACCTACCATTTGTGACAGTGCGAGATCTGTATTAGATTTTTATTTATTTTTTCCTTGTCTTACACAATGTCTTCAAATTCATTGATGTTTAAAAATACCTTAAATGTCTGAGCTATACGATCTCTGTAGATGTTTAAAAGTTTTATATAAGAAATGAAATAGCGTTTCATCCTGGGAACAACCGGTTTACTTGATGTATTTAATTACTAAAAAAACTTTTATGGTCTTGTTAACCAATTAGACCGGCTACGACATTAGCGCAACATCAGACACACGCGACATTCTAAATATAAAAACATTATAGTCTAACAAAAGGCTATAAAGAAATCTACTAATATTCAGAATCTCTCAACAATGGACAGAAAGCTTTTCTAAAGAATTAACATCTAATGATAAATGCAAATGTCAGTGTGTCACTTTTTTTTTTTCAACTTTATTCCTAGAAGCCATAGCCCATCATATCATACCATTTTAGAATCAGGATGACTCCATAAGCAAATTCTCACCTATATGATCATCAGTCCAAATCTAGTCTTGGTCTGTTGATTGTCTTTGCTATCCTAACTTATTCTTATATATATATATATATATATATATATATATATATATGCATGAGCAGTTGAAACGAGATATTTGCAAGAATAAAAAAGTAGACAACCAAGGGCTTCAAATCGGTCTACTATGTGATCAGTGTGGAAGGTTATGTATGAACAAGGCTGGCCTGATCAGTCACCAATCTGTGCATCGGCGGATGGACTAATAAAATACCCTGTGCTCCCTGGAATTACCTGTAAATGTGGGAAGATGTGCAAGACTTTGGCAGGACTAAAGAGCCACTTTCGTGCAGCTCATTGTTGAACTTTTTGAAGCTCACCGTTATATTCTTTGAACTGCTGAACTTTTATTTATTTATTTGTTTATTTTTTTTTTTTAGTTTGCTGCTATCATATATATATATATATATATATATATATTGTGTGTGTGTGTGTCCAATTGCCGCTTTAACCATTCTTTTGCTGTGACATTAATAATTTATCCAAGAGTGCTATATATATATATATATATATATATATATATATATACACACACACACACACACACACAGATGATGCTGACAGGTATGCATCCTGCATCACAAAAATCTAAAAAGACACAGTAAAATCATATCCATGAGTCCCAGTGTTTTTCTTTTTTCTTCCCCCACCATTTCAAGCTAACTGGTAATACATTTCTTAGAAATAGTTTCTTAGAAATGAATTACACAGGATATGTTACAAGGTAGGAGTTAGATGGCTTTAGTTGGGACCCATAAATTTTCCTGGGGACTCATTCAAAGCAAATATGTGCATCCCAGGACACACTAAATCAAAGAGCTATCAGCATCACTGTATATATATTTGAATATATATCAATTGAATTTATACTGTTTTGTTATATCCACATTTTCCTCTATTCTCAACGACATTTTGTTGGATTTATTCAAATCCTTCACTACTCATATATATATATATATATCGTATCAGCCAGTCATCTATCCTCTTTTCACTCCGCATAGATCTGTTTACGTGAGCTGTGCTACTTGCGATTACTCTACCGACTGAGTTAAACCATATATAAATGTGTGTGTGTAGTCCCTATCGCTCATCATTCTCGGGAGGTCCTCTATGCAGCATCCTGTATCCGCACATGAGCTGGTCAATGTATGTCTTTGTTGGTCGGCCCACGCTGGCGTGCCCATGTGCTGGCTTTCACAGGAGGATGTCTCTTATGTGTTCGTCCTTGCTTTTTAAAAAAATTTTCTATTTATTTTTCTACTTCTAAACTCTACCAGTGTGGAAAAAAACCAGGTAATTCAGTTTTTCAAAAAAAAAAAAAATGTTCAAACTGACATCTGGGGAAAATTTTTTTTTAAAAAAGAAAAGTCCGGCACATCTGTACTTTCTGAAAATAATCATCAGTATCATATGTAGTTCCCCCCCCCCAAAAAAAAAAAATAAAACACCGGGGGGGAGTTTTCTAAGTTGTATATGGAAATTTTTTGCACATGCAATGATCATGCCATTGGCTTTCGTAAACAAATTAACGGTTAATAACATCATATTCACACATTCACTATACACTTAACATCTTTCATTTTGTCCCTCACAAAAACATTCCTTAACAGTGTCCTGAAGATGGTACAATATACCGAAATGCTTAAGTATTGACACATAAAATTGTTTCCCCTAATCATAACATCCTGTGTTTGTTATATTTTAAAAATATGTTCTTCTCATAAGTTGTATATGTAAAAAAAAGTGCTCAATACATTAAGTAGAGCATGATTATAAGGTCCTACATGAGTCAGGATTTTTTGAGAAGGATAGGTTAAATTTATTAAATATGAGAAGAAAAATAAACACAAGAGGAAAAGACAAAATCATTTGTACAGCATGAAAAATTAAAAGAATTGAACAAGTTTCACAATATTAATAGTCAAATGAATTGTCTCTCGTCTTTATAACTTATTGCAATCGTTTTCTAACTTTAAACATTTGAAATCATTGGATTTCACTTTCCAGGATATATATATATATATATATATATATATATATATATATATATATATATATATATCTCATTAGATAATCTTTATTATTGGCTCTACTTAGGTATTGAGCACTTTTTACTTATTAGCTTTCTCCTAGCGGTTATATGAATATATATATATCTTATATACATATATAAACATATAAATTGTTTTTTCTTTTGGCCAAAATACTGTACCAATAGATTATTTTTGTTGGTACGAATATCTTGGTTTTTTCTTTTTTTTCAAAATTTTTTTTCTCCCTGGTTAATGTTTGGTAGTATATTTTTTACAATCAAACTATTTGCTGTTTTTTTTTTTGTCTGACTCATGTAGGTACTTATATATTCTTTAGCCTTAATTATGCAACCAATCTAGGAAAAAGAAAATTCTGAATTCAAACCTAAAATAACCCTAGCTGGTTTGACATGCCATTAAAACAAACCAATCAATCAATGAATCAAGAAAAGCATTTAGCTATTGACTAATAAAGTGTCTTTTTTGTATTTACTTACTTGATTTATTTACTAACTGACCACCTGGTATTAATACTAATGTTCCTCGACAGAAAAGAACTGGTCAAGTTAGTGACCAATGGAAACCGATTGACCAACGAACAATAGGTGTCCGTCTCTCTCTCTCTCTTAGTCGAGCATCGAATATAAAGATTACCACTTACTTTGGTTATATCTCATCCAGTCCATTTTTTTGTTGTTTTATTTAAAACAAAAAAAAAACCCCTCTTAATGGGGTTGCGACGGGGGGGGGGGGTGAGGATGGAAAAAAAAAAAAAAGTACGCAGAATTTTTGTTTCTCTGCTGACCGGCTTCGCTCACATGCCGTTGCCACGGCAACTAATTGCACTCGAATCGTTACTCTCTCATTAGATGTTTTAGCAAATGAGAAAAATATTCGGATCACAATGCAAAAAAAAATAAAAAAATATTGAAAAGGGTATAAGAGAGTATGATGATTTATGGATTTACACCCCCATCTCTTCTAAATCCCCTCTACCCCCCCAGGCAATACTCCCCCCCCCCGGCAATCATCTTTCATGATTGGCCGTTTGGCCTTTTGATAAGCAGGTGCTTGTTGGCCTGAGTGCAAAAATATTGGTTTATTTATTTGTTTATCTATTTATTTTGTTTGTTACCTCCTGGACAAGTGACACGTTTGACCAACACAAATATGATACCTCAAATTGGTAAAACCCACGTTTCACCTTTTCGTTATTTTTTGTTATATATATATGTGTGTGTGAGGTAGGTAAAAGGATAGTGAACAAGAAATGATAACTCAAAACAAATCTAAGAGTTGAAACGTTTTGTCCGATTTATACGGACATCCTCAGTCAAAGATTTTTATTGAAAGCAAAATTTTGCTTTCAATAAAAATCTTTGACTGAGGATGTCCGTATAAATCGGACGAAACGTTTCAACTCTTAGATTTGTTTTGAGTTATCATTTCTTGTTCACTATCCTTTTACCTACCTCATACTGTCGGATTCTACTACATCCATCCTATCTTTATATATATATATATATATATATATATATATATATATATATATATATATTCGAGGGTGCTTCAAAAAGTATTGCCATTTTGTTTAGGCAAGGTATAATTACCAATGCAGGAAGCTGGTCCTTTGTGGATCACATCCCTACTATTTCTCTCAATAGTAATGTTCCACCTTCGAATGAGACCATGTACAAGGGTGATTCAAAAAGTAATGCCATTTTGTTTACAACCGGTATAATATCCAACACAGGAACATGTATCATACATCAAAATGAAGCTGATCCTCTGCGGATCACATCCTTACTTCTCCACATAGGTGAGTCAAAAAGTAATGCCATTTTGTTTAGGACAGGTATAATTGCAAACACATCTACATTGTCACCGTTTCTCTCAATAGATTGTCACCGTTTCTCTCAATAGATTGTCACCGTTTCTCTCAATAGCAATGTTCCACCTTCAAATGAGATCATTCATCCCCACTGCCTTGTAAAATTCTGTTGACTGTTCTTTGAGCCACTTCTTCACTACAGATTTCACTTCCTCGTCACTGGAATAATGTTTGCCTCTCAAACCATCTTTCATGGGGCCAAAAAGATGATAGTCTGAAGGCACTAAATTTGGGGAGTAATCTGTAGTGAAGAAGTGGCTCAAATCAAGATAGTATCTGACTCATTAGCCTTACTTTATTATCATTTTATATATACTAGCAAATATATGCACCCTCCGCCGGGTGCAAGTATTTAAGTTTAAATGTAATAAAATATTAGATTAAATCAGAAAGGCTAATGAAACAAATTAAGAATTCAAATAAAAAGATTTGAAACGGAGGGGGTATAATCGGAAAATAGAACAACTGAAACTTACTCTTTCATCACTTCCGTTTTTCAATGCTAAATTTTCCTAATTTAACTATTTAGTTAAAATAGGAAGTAAAGAATAAAATAACAGTTATTTCTTCTTGTTAATGAATTTCTTTTAGGATTTATTGAAGAGATTTTTACTCATATTCATTAAGATAAAACCAAACAATTAGAAATCAATAATACCAAGCACATTTTTATTAAAATCATTTTTTTTTAATATCAATATGCAAATTAGCTTTACGTTTACACTGAAAACTGGTATTTTGTTGTATATATAAATACAATTACATGTTATTAGTATTTAGGTAAGGCCAACAGTATTAATAATGCCTAACAGTTTTATTATTAATTGAGGTTTAAATAGAAATAGAATCATGGAGAATGTGACGTAAATAACTAAGGGAATTGTGACTTGAGTAGTAATATAGTTTCGGTTACAGACAGAAAAACACACAATCTCCATTATAATAAGATATATGTGTGTGTGTGTGTGTGTTTAGCCAACTTCCGAGGAGTCCCTGTGGCATATGCTGCCCTGTCAGCTGGGGTGTTAGAATGCACCAACTGCACCTCTGCAAAGGGTTAAGACTCCCCCAATGGAGCCACCTGTTGACTGTGGGTGGCAACCTGTGATGCTTAAGGATAGAACCTAGGTGGATGAGCAGTCCATGATTTGCAATACTCCACTTTGGCCCTTTCTTGGGCTAGACTCCCTACAATCAATTGGTTGGTTATGTCAAGCCCTAGCACCTATATAATTGCCCCAACCCTATTGCTTTTATGGCAAGCCCCAACCACTTTTTATCATATGGGTGCTAGAAGGCAGTGGCTGAGGGTCTACATGTCTTGGGAATGACATTAAACTCTATCTGATGGTGAGATTCCAGTTCTGGAGGTCTGGGGAATGTGGAGTCCCCCTCCTCCCCCTTCATCACCATTGCTCCCTGGTCCACTCTGACCCGGAGTGGTAGTACCTGTTAGGGTCCCATCTATGGGTTAAATAAAAAAAAACATGAATTTGTAAACAAAATTTAGATTATCCATTAAGAATGAATTTATTTCAAAACTTTGTTGGCATTAAATGACCCACTGAGGTTGATATGCCGTAAACCAAACCAAACCAAACCAAACCCTGTGGTATATGGATAATGTGCTGGACTGCGACATTTTAGTTAAAACTCTAGTTGTGCTATTATGTTTTGGACTAATACTCTTGGGAAAGGTATGAACCCACCCCACCCCAGCTAGTACCACTACTGTTCTTCTACAAGGATGGTGTAGAAGGAACATCATAATCACCTTCACAGGAAGGCTTTGACTAGCGTCCAGTCACCAGACAAAAAAAAAGACACTAACTGAATACACTGTAACAACTGAGAGGACATGGTCAAGTGTTCAGTATATATGGATACGAATATACACACAAAAACTATCGAAGTCAGTCAGTCAGTCTACTATTGGTTTGAACAACAGCAACTGGCCAAGCACAACTGAACCAGTGTCAAGACAACTGGTACTTATGGGAATTCAGAATAGTCCACTCATGCATTTGGGCGATTCCATTTCCCGAGTCCTGATTGGCTGATTGGTTTGTATGATCCTCTGAGGCTTCATAGATATCCTGCCATTTTGCAGTAGTCTTGCAGTAAACCAAAATCGTATTGGGTTACGACTGCTTGCTGTCTTCTTACCAATTCTACGGTAATTGGAATTAGTATGATTATTCTACAGCCAATCAAAATCCTGAAAATAGACTTGACCATGCCACATAGTAGAATAGCCCAAGCTGCTATTTGAACCACTAAGTCTGGATTCTCAGAAGCTGATCCAACTTGCAATGGTTAAATCCAACTTAACGGACCTAATTCCACCATTGTATGTCACCCCGCCAAAAAAAAAAAAAAGAAAAAATCTTTGATACATAACAGATTCACAAATATATGTGGTTCAAAGTTGATTGACCTGAAAAAAATGTAAAAGTTTTTAAATGAAATAGGCTACGTATCTTTGAGGCGTAACACAGATTCTCAAAAATACGTGATTCAAATTGTCAGTATTGATATATTAATGAATAAAAGATATAATGCACCAGTTATTTTATTTAAAAACTTTTACATTTTTTTCAGGTCAATTAACTTTGAACCACGTATCTTTGAGGCGTAACACAGATTCTCAAAGATATGTGGTTCAAAGTTGATTGACCTGAAAAAAATGTAAACGTTTTTAAATAGAATAACTGGTGCATTGTATTTTTTGTTCATTAATATATCAACCCTGAAAATTTCATTAAATTCGGTTAATTCCTTGATTTTTAGTATTCTTTTTTTCCTTCAGTGCGATAACATACATTGGTGGAATTTAGTTCCGTTAAGTTCGATTTAACCCTTACAACAGTTGAATACTGATCTGTTTACACAAACTCTACAGATGGCTTTGGCATTAGATAACCCATGAAGGTTTATATGCCATTAAAGAAAGAAACAAAACCATTTTAAAAGGGTTTTTATAATTTGCTTGAAGCATTGTGTATATATTGGTTTGTTTGTTGGTTTTGAAGGCTATCACAATGCAGGTGTACAGAAAAAATAATAAGGTAACAATGGTGTCGTTTGTTAACCTGTAATTTATTCTTGATATTTCGAGATAAAATCTCTTCTTCAGAAGAACACTAGAACTGAAGTAGTTGTCGTCTTGCTATGGCATATTTTAGGTAAATCAAATTTGTTTGAAACATACGTGCATGGATACGGTCATTCATACGTGCACACACAGTCATAACGTCACAGTCTACGCACATGACAACATACGCACATGTACAAACAAAAAAGTGCATTCATCTAAACGTGCAACACGAGAATACAGTTATAAAAAAATACCATTGGTATCAGTTTCAAAAAAATTTCATTTACCTAAAAAATGCCATAGCATGACAAAATATACTTATATAGATGCTGATAGGTATGGGTCCTGCATCTCTGACACACAAAAATCTAAAAGGACGCAGTAAAATCATATCCATGTGTCCTCGTGTTTTTCTTTTTTTTCTTCCTTCACCATTTCAAGCTAACTTTCTTAGAAATAAATTACATCAATATCATTGCCTCATGGGTAAGTGATGTCTTTGACCAATTCAAATCGGATACCTCAACTTGCTAAACACACATTCACCTTTATTTATTTATTTATTTATTTTTGTTAAATATATATATATATATATATATATATATGGTTATGAAAATTACTTTTCAAAAATCTAAACAGTTCCTAGCACTTAAAAATGTTGGAGTCATTTGCATTTTCAATGGGTTCCATCTGAAAAATGCTGTAAACCCATAAAATCCTTAGTATTATCTGCGTTATTCGGACTATTGTCCTCATCTTTATTGTTATTTGTACAATGTTTCGTCTGATATACCCTCCGGCCTTCTTCAGGTATTTCTTTTCGGACTCGGGAACCTTCTTGTCGTAATCGGGTGTCATCGCGGAACTTTGAACCTAACCCTTTATTCAGTCCACGGGGGTATCCTGTTCTCATTCCGCTAACCATAGCTGGGGTAGGAGTTGTGTTAATTATTTTTCTATGTTACTGCCGCTACTCAGGATTGAACCCGGAATCCAGAGATAACTTAGAACTGTCTTAACCTAACTACCTTATCCACTAGGCCATGTGTCCAATTGGAACATTCAGAGAAATACCATAAAATCCTGTCAAAACATCAAACGAAAGGAAATTGATTTATCCATGACAGCACGGATACCCATGACTCTCTCTTGCCAACCATCCCTATCAGGTCCTCTACACAGCATCTAGAATCTGCACAGAGCTCATTGATGTATGTTTTTGTGCTGTATACTAACATAACTCCAAAAAGTATTTGGTTTCAATAATTTTTGGAGAAATGATTGTATACCTGGCTGGAGGGGGGGTCCACTTTATAATAAGTGGACCCCCCCCGCCTCCAGCCATTTTGCTGTCGGATATCTGTCAAACATTAATCAACTTGTGTGTTGTTGATGTCAAACAATATTCCAGTCTATTGTTTGCTTTGGCTAATGCAGAGAATCACCTGTTAATGCACTCGGGCCCTGGGGGGGTGCGGCAACGTGACAGGGTACCGAATGGCAGCAGTTTGGAAGACAAAAGGAAATGGTATTAAATAACTATTATTTCCTTTGCTATAGTTACTGTCATGGAAACAGAAAAGAAAACAAAGTGTGTGTGTGTGTGTGTGCATATATATATATATATATATATATATATATATATGTGTGTGTGTGTGTGTCATGTGTCATGTGTGTGTGTGTGTGCATGTGTCATATAGATGTGTGTGTGTGTGTGTGCATGTGTCATATAGGTGTGTGTGTGTGCATATGTCATATAGGTGTGTGCATGTGTGTGTGCATGTGTCATATAGATGTGTGTGTGTGCGCATGTCATATAGATGTGTGTGTGTTTGTGTGCGCATGTCATATAGATGTGTGTGTGTGTGTGTGTGTGTGTGCATGTGTCATATAGATGTGCGTGTGTCACATGTGTATGTGTGTCACATATATGTGTGTGTGTATGTGTGTCACATATATGTGTGTGTGTGCGTGTGTGTGTGCGTGTGTCACATATATGTGTGTGCCGCGTGTGTCACATATTTGTGTGCGTGTGTCACATATGTGTGT
>CM042172.1:18538407-18583407 GCA_023376005.1 Doryteuthis pealeii
TATATATATATTATATATATATATATATATATTTTTCTTATTTTTTTTTGCAACAAATAGGTGTTGACCTATATTGGAGTAGTAGCTTTATAAGGTCGATAATTCAAACATAATGGGAATGACTTGAAAAAAAAAATACTTAGCTTGAAAATTAATTTCTCGCACTTGTTTAGAATTAGTGTCTGTTCTGGAATGTGAACGACTGTGAACAACGACAATGTGTAACTTCACACATTGTTGTGTACAATATAATATATATATATATATATATCTCAATATAGAATACCAAACTAGTTAACAGGGTCAGACTACCCAGATATAATCCTAACCCTGACCCTAAAAAAAAAAAAAAAGCAAAAAAAAAAGCACTCCACTGAAAATGCATTCTACTTTAATATACTTATCTACTAGAAGCAGCTACCCAGCATTGCCTGGGTAGAGGGAAATAATAAAAAGTTAGTCTTGCAGATCCATTGATTGTTTTGGTTTTCCATAATTGATTTGTTTATGTTTTAATCACAAACACCACCAATGACTTTCCTTTTTCTTACTCTTAAATCCTAATTTTCAAATCTCTTCACAAATATGAAAAAAAATTCTTTATTATTTTTGCACAAAAAGCAAGATCTGATGATACTGAATGTATATATATATATATATATATATATATATATTTACTCTGTTGTTAATAGTTTTATTTTCATAGTTTCATCCGGACATACATACATACATACAAACCAACTGCCCTTTATATATGGTCTTACATAATAGACTTTGTTTTAATCACGAATGCAACCAATGACCAGAGATGCTGATAGGTACGCGTCCTGCGTTCCTGACCCACAAACGGAGTGGTAGTACTTGTTAGGGTCCCATCTATGGGTTAAATAGAAAAATGTGTTTATAAAAAAATTGATTATCCATTAAGAATGAATACATTTTAAAACTTTGTTGGCATTAAATGACCCACTGAGGTTGATATGCTATAAAACAAACCAAACCAAACCCACACAAATTTAAAAGGACGCTGTAAAATCATATCCTTGCATCCCAGTGTTTTTCTTTTGTCTTCTCTCACCATTTCAAGCTCAGCCCTGTCAACTGGGGGCGTTAGAATGCATCGACTGCACCTCTGCAGAGGGGTAAGACTCCCCCAATGAGGCCACCTGTTGGCTGTGGGTGGCGACCCGTGATGCTTAAGGATAGAGCCCAGGTGGATGAGCAGTTCATGACATGCAATACTCCACTTTGGCCCTATCTTGGGCTAGACGGGCGGTCGGAGAGGCCCCCTTCGGTCAATCGGCTGGTCACGTCAAGCCCTAGCACCTATATGATTTTCCCAACCCTATTGCCCTTATGGCAGTCCCCAACCCCTTTTTATCATATGGGTGCTAGAAGGCGGTGGCTGAGGGTCTTCATGTCCTGGGAATGACGTTAAACTCTATCAGATGGTGAGGTTCCAGTTTTGGAGGTTTGGGGAATGTGGAGCACCCCTTCATCACCATTGCTCCCTGGTCCACTCTGACTCAGAGTGGTAGTACCTGTTAGGGTCCCATCTATGAGTTAAATCGAAAAATGTATTTATAAAAAATTGAGTATCCATTAAGACTGAATTAATTTCAAAACTTTGTTGGCATTAAATGACCCACTGAGGTTGATGCCGTAAACCAAACCAATCATCCACACATACATATATATATATATATATATTATATATATATATATATATATATATAAATAAAAATGGAAGTGCATGGTGTAATGGTTACATTGTAGAAAATGGATATGATGAGATGAGTTCAAATCCTGGATGAGGCTGTTTGCATTTCACATAGAGCTAATACTCTTGGGATAGGTATGAATCCAATTATTCTCCCTCTTTCCCAATCTTCAGGTTTCATTTATGTTCGCAGCACCATATTGAGGTCAGTCAGTCAGTCTACTGTTGGTTTGAACAACAGCAACTGGCTAAGCACAACTGAAGCAGTGTCCAAGACAGTTGGTATTTATGGAAATCAAGAATAGTCCATTCATGTATTTGGGTGATTCCATTCCTTGAGTTCTGATTGGCTGCTTGGTTACTATGATGTGGAGTTTCATAAATACCCTGTCATTCTGCAGTAAGGTTGCAGCAAGATAGGTTCGTATTCAGTTATGATTACTTGTTGCTGTGTCTTACCAATTCAACGGTAATTGGAACTTAGCTTGATTATTCTACACCAACAGAAAAAAAATCAGAACAGAAAAAAAAAAAACACCCTCACCCTGCCAATCTACATTCAACAAAGACAAAAGTGTAACCATTTTTTTTTTTTTTACTTTGTTAACTCTAAATGCCCATCTTCAGTTCTAAGATATGTTGCTAGGCAACTGACAGGTAAAAATAATATTCTTATCACAACAGGTGGATTGAGTGTCTCCTTGTAAGAATGTCAGGTACTCCAACATCCAACTTGATGTTCTCGCTGCTTGCGCGTACGGATTTTACAAGTATGAAAGAAAGCATTTTTACACTCTGATGGAAATAAGGGATATTTTCTAAAAGTGTAAAATGGTTATAATACTCACTTTCAAAGGAAGACTGTGACTAGCATCCAGTCACCAAACAAAAAAAAAGACAGAGCGTAACTGAATACACTAGGTACCAACTGTCATGGTCTCGTTGCTTGCACTCGTGGAATGGTATCATATAGTGCTAATACCATTGGAAAAGATATAAATCCAACTATTCTCCCTTCAGCTATGGGTAAATAGTATGGCAGACTGGGCTCTTTAACCTTGGTTAAGCAACCAGTCTAGAAGAAGGAAAACTATGAATTCAGAGCTACTAAACTCGGCCTAAGAAATTGACCTTGTGTCACTTCCTGCTCATGTGGATTGGTTGGTATATATATATATATATATATATATATATATATATAAAAGTAAAGTCGTCGGGGCAGCCTAAAGTCGGTATCAGCCAGTCAGTGAGGGAGTCTATCCCCTTTTCAATAGCACTAGACCAAGGAGATTGTTTTGGTGTCTGAGGTGGAGCGCCACACCTACTATCAGCTCCTTACTTTACCACACAAATCCCTGTGCTACTCATGCGCAGAGTTGGCGAGGACTGGTATCAAACTAGGAACCTTGTGGTATCTAGCCGAACGCTCTACCGACTGAGCTAACCCAGCCCATTGATTATATATATAATATATATATATATATATATATATATATATATATCTAATGATAAATATTATATCAGTTTTTGTATGTATATTATTTATACAGTTGTTTATCTGCGACCACAGGTTTCATGCATGCCTTTACACGGCAATCATCAGGCAGAAAAAGAAAGGTTTTGATAAATCAAAAAAATATGGTAAAAAAAAATTTTTCACGTGAGAAAATTATTTTTTGTCCAATTTTTTAAAAAATTCTCAAAGCTGTGTTACTCATGTGCTGAGTTGGTGAGGGCTGGTATTAAAACCGTGAACCTTGTGGTTCCTAGGCAGATCCTCTACTGACTGAGATAAACCAGCCCATGGAACAGAAACTGAACTTTTTCTCAAGTCCTGTTGACAGACATAGAAATTGTACAAGTATTTAGCCTATGTAGGATTGTAAATTGCTGTTGGGTGTTTAAACTTGTTCTTATGTGACCTTTGACCTTTGACAAATGTCATTTGTCTTGTACAAGTGTTGATTGATGATGGCTTAAACAAGGCAGTATAATGAAACTGGTATCAAAATGAATTCTGGGAGCTTATTGATAAATAAGGTCTCCGATTCTATAAAACTGATAAATAAGGTCTCCGATTCTATAAAACTGATAAATAAGGTCTCCGATTCTATAAAACTGATAAATAAGGTCTCCGATTCTATAAAACTGATAAGTAAGGCCTCCGATTCTATAAAACTGATAAGTAAGGCCTCCGATTCTATAAAACTGATAAATAAGGCCTCCGATTCTATAAAACTGATAAATAAGGTCTCCGATTCTATAAAACTGATAAATAAGGTCTCAACTCGGCCAACTCGGCGTATGAGTAGCACAGGGATCTGTGTGATAAAGTAAGGAGCTGATGGTATGTGTGACGCTCCACCCCAGAGGTCAAAAACAATTTCCTTGATCTAGCGCTAGTAAAAAGGGGATAGACTCCCTTACTGATAGGCTGATACTGACATTAGGCCGCCCCCGACAACTTTTTTTTTACTTTATAAACCTAAAGATGGGATCAAAGAATGTCTTGGTTGGTTGGTTGGTTATTACGGCATGTCAACCCCAATTTTTCAAACTCAATTTTTTTTTAAACACATTTTTTAATACTCATTTAAAAAAAAAAAATTTAATCTATAGGTGGTACCCTAACATGTACTATCAAATGTCCAACAACTGTATATTTATATTTTAATAATGAGACCTATGGATATATCACAGTATGATAATTTAATTATTACAACGTTTGATGTGTTTACTTAAGAGCTATTGCCAAATAGTTCAATATTTAAAAAGTATAATAATCTTGACTAGCAGAACCTGTGGATATACCACAATATGATAATTTAATTATTACAACGTTTGATATGTTTACTTAAGAGCTATTGCCAAAATCCTTCAATATGTAAAAACTATAACAATCTTGATTTAACTCCCTCTTACTCTATTTTTTCTTTTTTTCATTATGTTCAATTGAAACAGATTAATGTTATCGCTTCTGCGCACTCACCCACTCTCTGTATCTTTTCCCCTACTCTCTTTCTTTCTTTCTTATATGTTTTTATGTGTTGTATGTCCTTTTCCCTCCCTTTCTTTATGATAAAAAATAGAATAGTCCATTATTTAGCTGAGTTGATAGCAGTCATTTAGATGGTCTTATTTTTAACCACAGGGTGTAGCAAGATGATAACGGTCATATTTAGTAGGAACAAGAGTATCATATATATATTAATAATGGAGATTCGCTTCCGGTTTTTGTCTGTAACAAAAACTACACTGCTTATGTCACATTACCCAAATCGTCATAACATAGAATAAATACACTCAAAATTTGAACATGCAACATTAGACAGTCCTCATTGTTTTTTTAAAACAAGTTTTAATAAATACATGACTGGTATTATATATCTATATATAGTTTGTTTTATTTTAATACATATTTAAAGTTTATATTTCAAATTGTTTTATTTTTTTAATCCTTTAATGAATTTGATGATTTTACTTACTTAGGGTACAAACTTGCTGACATTGAATTTTTAACTCCCACCCCTCAGGCAATATGTTTCAAAAATCTAATTTTACATCGCCCGGAGGGCGTTTTTTTTTATTTTGCACTAGTAGATTTTAATGTATGTATATTTGTATCTGTTATTTTCTTAATGATTATTCTAATTTTTCTTTTTTTCTTTTTTCCAGGTAAGAAAACTGAACTTTATAAAAAGATGAAATTTTGGTAAGAAAATGATTTCTTTCTCTACATATTTTCAAAAGAAATCACACTGTCAGTTGGGAATGTAGAATACGCCAACTGCACTTTGGCAGAGGGGTAAGAACCTCTCTCCCCAATGGGGCTAGCTGTTTGGCTGTGGGTAGGGACCTATGATGCTTAAGTACGGGATCCTGCTAGCTGAGTAGTCCATGACATGCAACTTCACTTTGGCCCTTATGGGTGGTCAGAGAAGCCGCCTCTGACCAATCAGCTAGACATGTCAAGCCCTAGCACCTATATGATTGTCCCGACCATATTTCTCTTATGGCCAAGCCCCAAAACCCTTTTTATCATATATGTGCTAGAAGAAATCAGTTGGGGATGTAGACATAATCGATAGATGTGCTCAACATTTTATTTGAGGGAGATAGTTTCCATTTCAAATTATTATTTTTTTTTATTCCTTTAACTCTTAAAGTCCTATACCACCTCATTCCACCCGGCTGGAAGTCACATTCGTTTTAACTAATCAGCCCCAAACAATAGCCTTTGTTTAAAGTTAATATTAAACATATGTAGAAATCTTTGATTTAAAGGAAATAATAGGTAAATTTAGATGCAAAGGTCATTTTTAGCCATTTTTTTTATGTATCCTTATAGGAATGCTCTGAACTTAGACAAATCTCAACAGGATGTTAAGAGTTATAAATTTGATGAATTTTACTTACTTATGATACAAACCCTTTAACATTGAATTTTAACCCCCCCCCCCCATCAGGCAATATCTTTTAAAAATACATTTTTACACTGCCTGGAGGGTACTAGTTTAAATAATAAAGTTTGAGTTTTGTTTTACAGCATACATAGATCAATTGAAGGAAGTAATAAAATAACAATTTTGTTGTGCGGAGTCAGTGCAATACCAATACTTTCTTTAATAAATGCAGTGTAAGGTTAAGTAAACAAACAAACAAGTGGGAATATTGGAATTGGACACCATCAAGAAACTTACCTTGATATTTTCATGTTAAAACATGCAGTTGTATTGATTACGGTGGAATGAAAATGGCTGACCAAAACATATGGCTTCCTCAAAGTGAAATAAACAAGGGGAGGTTAATCTTATTTATGTTGCTAATGTTCAGATTACCCAATATTTTTTGTTTGTCTTATTTTCTGTTTAATTAATTTTGGTTGGAATGTAATAAATTTGTCTTTTTGTGTTACTTATGTACGTGTAAGCGTTACAAACTTACTAGAAATCAACGGTTGACACTGCTTAAAAATTGACCTTGTGTCACATCCTGTTCATGTTGAAAGGGAAGGGTTGGGTAACTATATACGTGTTGATATAATAGTGTCTTTATTTGAACGTCAGGAACATGAAAATTACAGCAGTTTAGACTTGAGTGTTTCTATTAGTGTTCTAGTGCTAGTGTTACTGCTACTACTGGGAGGACGGGGTGAAGGTTCGGGCATATTAATTTCACAAGTGAGGATAATTAGGGTTTAGAATATCTGAAAATCGTGACTTTAAATTTCCACATCACTGATGTTTATTGTCTCCTTCTCACTCCAGAATTTGACTCGATATTAAACGCAAACAAAAAGTCTGATTATTGCGGATGGTGAGAGGGCATGGGGGGTGGGGGGGTGACGCTTAACTAGAGCAACATATTACAAGTGTTGTCGAACCTCCTTATTCATGCTAGATAGGCTCTGCCATCCACACCTACCCACCCGGCATAATGAAATCCACAGATAACAGCCAACCATATTCACCATGGATATCCAAAAAGTTTAGGCAGTCGGAGAGACCCCCTCCAATCAGTCGGCTGGTCACATCAAGCCCTAGCACATATATGCCTTGTCTTACCAATTCGATGGTAATTTGAACTTAGTGTGATTTTTCTACAGTCCCCCACCCAACTATAGGCTTATACGTATGCCTTTGCACAGCACATATTATACTCGATCTCCATAGAGGTGTTCACGTCAAGCCCTAGCACCAAATGATTTTTCCCAACCCTATTGCCCTTATGGCAAGCCCCAACCCTTTTTATCATATGGGTGCTAGAAGGTGGTGGCTGAGGGTCAACATGTCCTAGGAATGACGTTAAACTCTATCTGATGGTGAGGTTCCAGTTTTGGAAGTTTGGGGAATGTGGAGCACCCCTTCATCACCATTGCTCCCTGGTCCACTCTGACCCGGGGTGGTAGTACCTGTTAGGATCCCACCTATGGGTTAAATAGAAAACATGAGTTTATAAACAAAATTGTATTATCCCGTCTGAATTTATTGACTAGCCGAGGTCACATGGTTTATTCCTCCGGCCAATCAACAGCCATAATACGATACTTGCCATAGTTTATTTGCAATCATTGAGGAGGAACTTACGATACTAAGAAGAACCAAAGGATACTTTATCGAGGATTTCCACTGGACCCGCGCTCTTGCTTAAAGCCCTAAAGGATGGCCCATAAGATTGTAACAAATTTGTCCTTTCGTATCATTTGTATTATTTGGACTATTGTCCTCATCTTTATTGTTATCTGTACAATGTTTTGGTCGATGTGCCCTCCGGCCTTCTACAAGTATTTCTTGTTATTTTTGAGATGAGGCTTAATAATTTGTATTATTTGGACTATTGTCCTCATCTTTATTGTTAAATACACAAAGTTTTGGACGATGTGGCCTCAAGACTTCTTCCGTTATTCTTGTCAGAAACGATAATGCTAAACTTGAAAAGTGAACTGAAAAGACTTTGAGGGGAAATTAGTTCTTTTGGCCAGACCATTACAAGGGAGCAACCTGGACATGCACGGGTATTTTTGTCGGCATTGGCTTAGGGGGGGGGGGATGCTAATCACCCAACAGATCTCTACATCTGGTGCTGCAGACAGGATTACAACAAGGTTAGATCCGGATTAAGTTATGGCTCCTTGTTGCCTTGTCTTACCAATTCGATGGTAATTGGAACTTTGTATGATTATTCTACAATAGGAATACTTGAAATTAAATATTATCATTTGTATTATGAATACTTATTGAAGTGATGATGGTTTGTAGTTATTATTAGGTACTTGAAACCGTGTAATTACTTGAAATACTCGGAACCTTTTTACCAACATGTTCAACTCTTGTTGGGTTATTTAGTGCCAAGGTCAAACTTTTTTTTGGGGGGGCAAGAATTATGGGTATGATAATATAATGATATATCTATGATTTATGTATAATTTATTTGTGGAGGCGCTCATGGTGAAACAGTTATCAGTAAATAAGTATGGACACATGACTGACTAAGCTAATTTTTTAATCTTTTTGCAAACACAGATAGGTAAATATATTTGTCTCTCTCTCTCCCCCCCCTCGTCACCTGTAGAATAATCAAGTTATGTTCAATTACCGTCGAATTGGTAAAGACACGGCAATAAGTAGTCCGTACTCAATACGAACCTATCTTGCTGCAACCCTACTGCAGAATGACCGGGTATTTATGAAACTCCACAACATCATCGAAGCCAATCAGAACTCAAGGAATAGAATCACCCAAATACATGAATGGACTATTCTTCAATACCCCCCCCCTCTCTCTCTCTCTCTCTCTCTCTCTCTCTCTCTCTCTCTCTTATATATATATATATATATATATTATATATATATAATGTAGTATAATAAAAAATTGAAAAAACACAGGTTTAAATGAGTTGAAGTGGTGAGTTTTATTGGCCGACGCTGCAGTGTTTCGATCTATTAATTAGATCATCTTCAGGGCTTTTGTTGGTATGTGGAAGGTTGATAAGAAAATTTTTTATCTCAGATAAAATTTAAACAGACGCGATAAACAAGGACTATTACTCGCCTTTCTCCTTATTCTGAGATAAGGATTTTCTTATCACATACCAACAAAAGCCCTGAAGATAATCTAATTAATGATCGAAACACTGCAGCGTCGGCCAATAAACTCACCACTTAACTCATTTAAAACCCGTGTTTTTTTAATTAAAAATTAAGAATAAGACACATTACAGGAATATTTCTGGAATGGATTATCACCAATGATATAATCATATTCAACAAAAGAGAAAAAGTTACGCTCCAAGGAAAACCGATACTGGTAGCAGGACCCCTATTACAACCATGAGTAGTGGGGTCATGAAAGATGTTATTTAATGTGAAGTGTTCAATTCTAATGAAACGGTCAATTCTTGTCATCACTGCACCGATCTTTGAATAAAGGGAGCTTCATTTGCATATCCGTTGACGGGAAATCTGAGAGGAGTAGCATTGTAATTGGGAAATTTCTTTTATTTATACTGTGCATCATGAATAGTTATTATAGCAAAGGAAATATCCAGATAAGCTGGAGTCGGAGATTCTTTGATAATACAGTGTGTGACTCACGTTAGATATTGATGTGGCATTCCCCCGATTGTGGTGGAAAACTGAAGTCTTTTATAGTATAGCACACTAGTAAAGCGGAGTTTAATGGTAAACAGAAATAAACTTTTATAGATTCTCCTATATCTTCATGGAAAGTCGGATGATAATTCGATTAACGGATTAATGAACGCGGACTTTGTCAGTGTGATTGTCGTTTTTATTTTTCTGTAAGGTTGTCACACAGACTGGGGCACTTCAATGTTTTTGACCCCCTCAAACCCCCCCCCCTGCAAACAAAAACGGTCACATATTAAAAACTCATTCAGAGACATCTTGTTGATAAATGAGTAACCTCACAAAAGAGTGTAGCATATATATATTATATATATATATATATATATATTATATATATATATATATATATATAAGTGGCCAGAGTTTAACGAATCGGGCTGACAAAAATTAGTCGGATTTCACCCAGTCAGAGGTAGCCACACTGAAGAGACATGAAACGTCGAAACACGGTGGGATGACTTTATATATATATATATAAAGTCATCCACAGACACGTGTTTCGATGTTTCATGTCTCTCAGTGTAGCTACCTCTGACTGGGGGCGAAATCCGACTGAATTTTTTCATCAGCCCGATTCGTAAACTCTCTGCCATTTTGACAGCTGCCGTAAAGGGGTGGTGTTTAAACTATTAAATACATACATTTTGTTTATATATTTTTTACGATCACCAGAGAGATCCAGTCTGTAAATGATTCTTTGTTCTGGAAATCATCCCCCGATCTAGAGCCATTATTTGAAAGAGACTATGTTTAAAAACAGTGAAGAGATTAACTTCATTGATTTGTTTTGTTTTACGGCATATCAACCCTCAGTGGATCATTTAATGCCGATAAAGCTTTGAAATAAATCAATTCTAATGGATAATACANAATATGGGGGGGGGATTAAATTTCCACAGGGAAAAATTGGTGGTACCTAATAGATAGACTTCCATTCTGAGGAGATCTTATATTTAGATAGATAGAAAAAAACTGAAGTAGGCATATTAAAAAAAATTGCGTGGATACAGTGTAAGGTATTTGCCTCCATACCCCCAACTTTGTATGGGCGGGGTACAAGCCGTCGTTTTAACGTGCGGCCCACCCCACAAGCCGAAGCTGATAATGGAGAAGTTGAAAAATTGCGGTTGATCCTTCGGCATTTCCCCTAAAGGGGGCGCCGCAGTCGCTGCGGCAATAAACACAGTCCTGCCCGCAAGACAGTGTAAGATGTAGAGACTTTAGACAGATAAAAGCTAGGTACCACCAATTTTCCCTGTGAAATTTAACCCCCCCCCCCCATATTTACAAAATGAAACTTGCATAAAAAGGTTAATATTATCTTGAAAAATTTTTGTCCATTCAAAAGAAGAAATATAAAAAAAACTCATGATGATTTTAAAAAAAATTTCTGCTACGGAAATAATGAAAGAAATTATAAACAAAAAACAATGTTTAAAATTGTGCACCGTTAAATCAATTGAATTTACGTTAGCCAAAAACAATTATGACTAGAGGCTTTTTTTTTTTTTGTAAATTCTATGAAAAATCAATTAATGGGTCCGATTCGACGAAAGTGTCATAATATTACCTGTTTGATGAAAATTATGTCTGAAATAGGTTTTTTTCTAAAAAATCATTGGCGGAATTTTTTTTTTTTTTTTTTTTTTTACGCAGTCTACCCCACTATTTCATTTGTGGATGAAATTATAAAAAAAATGACCCGACAAAAACGATTTTTACTTCTTTTTTTCTTTTTTCTATAAAAGAAAGGAGTCTGAATAATTATATCCAGAAGATTTTTATAAGTTTCAATGCGAGAGCTTTTTAGTAAAAGAACCAGTGGAATACAAGAATTCAGCAAAAAAAAAACAATATATATCAATAAAGAAACTGAACTATTTTATTATTTTTCAAGATAACGGTGAGTAATTTCCCCAATCGGGATTAATTTGATCTTTGAATTAACAGGGGGGGGGTTGTAAGAACTCTTTATGTTGGTTTATTTATTTTTGCGAGATTTAAAAAAAAAAAATAAAAAACAAGGAAAAATATTCTACGTTTCTCTCCTTCAATTATGGGCCTTAAACTGAATCACGGACCTATTTTTGGTCGTACCTAAATAAGAGCAGATTGAAAATTAGATAAGATAGATTAGATGATAGATAGATAGCATCAAAGATTTACTGCAGCAGCAGCAGCAGCCCAGCCAAAACAACCGATCACTTCATATTCTATCAAAACAAGCAACCAAGGCGATCGTAGCAGCGATTAAAAACCTTCCATTACTTCCTTTTCTTTTTACTCGAGCAAACTGAAAACGATTTATTTTCACCTAATATATTTTTCGTCGGTTCATCGTCTTCGTGTGTGTGTGTGTGTGGTGTGTGTGTGTGTTGTGTAACATATCAGTATGGGTATCTCTTTCCCCGGCGATACAGTGAACAAACCATAAAAAATTTAAGATAAAAAAAAAAAACCCACTAAAGTGCCTTTTTGCACAGGTAAGGCCAAGCCGAGCAAGAAGCAGTTTCCATGATACGTGTTGGTTTTTTGTTTGTTTTTGCGGTTTTTTTTTTTACTTCTTTTTCTTTCTTTTTTTTCTTCCCAGTATCATTCACAGTTACAAGAGAAATGCAGCGAAATGAATGACATGCTTAAATATCACGTGATCAGCACATTTCGAATTGCCGTTAATAATAAATAATAAAATTAATAATAATTAATAATAATAATAATTATATAATATTATCGGCGAAATCAAAGTGAAGAATTTAGACCATCCAGACTTACTGCATTGCTGCAATTCGCTAGAATGCTCAGAAGAGTCCTGGAGGACCTTAGGAGACTTGTTGCTCACTCAGACTCCAAGTGAAATGACCATGCTAAACGCTGGTATGAAAAACTCTAATAAAAATAATAATCTGTGGAATATGAGGTGAAAGTGATACCAATGTAGTGGCTATCACTTTCACCCTCATAATTCCACAGGATTATTATTATTATTGAGTTTTTCATACCAGCGGTTTAAGCATGGTATTTCACGAGTCTGAAGTGACAACAAGGCTGCCTAAGGTCTCCAGGGGACTCTTACTGAGCATGTCTAGCCGATGCACAATGCAGTAGTCTGGATGGTCTCCACTTCTTCAAGGATTTTCCAGATAATATTATTATTATTATTATTATTATTATTATTATTATTCATTATTATTATTAAAAACGCAATCGGAAATGTGCTGATCCACGTGAATTTAAGCATGCATTCATTCGCTGCATTTCTCTTGTAACTGTGAATTATACTGCGAAGAAAAAAAAGAAAGAAAAAAAGAAGTAAAAAAAAAAAACCCAAAAACAAAACAAAAAAAACCCAACAACGTATCAATGGAAACTGCTTCTTGTCGGCTTTTGCCTTAACCTGTGCAAAAAGGCAACTTTAGTGCGGTTTTTTTTTTTTTTATTCTTAATTTTTTTATGGTTGTTCACTGTATCGCCGGGGAAAGAGATACCATACTGATATGTTTACACACACACACACCACACACACACACACACACACCGAAGACGAGGCACGACGGAAAAATATATTAGGTGAATAAATCGTTTTCCAGTTTTGCTAAGAGTAAAAGAAAAAAGGAAAAGTGGAATGGAGGTTTTAATAATCGGCATGCTACGATCGCCTTGGTTGCTTGTTGATAGAAATATGAAGTGATCGTTTGTTGCTGCTGCTGCTGCTGCTGCAGTAAATCTTGATGCTATCTATCTAGCTATCTATTCTATCTATCTAATTTCAATCTGCTCTTATAGGATACCACCAAAAATAAGGATCACGGGATCAGTTTAAGGCCATATTGAAGGAAGAACGTAAATATTGTTCAAACTTGTTTTTATGTTTTTTTTTTTAAATCTCGCAAAAAATAAATAACAACATTAAAAGAGTAGTTCATTACAAAAAAACCCCCCCCCTGTTAATTCAAAGCATCAAATTACCGATGGGAAAAATTAACATTCACCGTTATTCTGGAAAAAATAAATAAAAATAGTCAGTTCTTTATTGATATATATTTTTTTTTTTGCTGAATCTGTATTCATGGTTCTTTTACTAAAAAGGCTCTTTCGGCATTTGAAATTATTAAAAATCTTCTGATATAATTATTCAGACTTCTTATCTTTATAGAAAAAAGAAAAAAAGAAGGAAAAATCGTTTTTTTGTCGGGGTCATTTTTGTTATATTTCAATAAAATGAAATAGGGGTAGACCTCGCTAAAAAAAAAAAAAAAAAAAAAAAAATCCCCCAATAATTATTTTAAGAAAAAACAACCTATTTCAGAACATTATTTCATCAAAAAGGTAAATAATTATGGACACTTTTTCGTGAAAATCGGACCATTAAATTGATTTTTTCATTAGAATTTTACAAAAAAAAAAAAAGCCTCCTAGTCATTAACTTGTTTTGGGCTACGTTAAAATTTCAATATGATTTAACGGTGCAAAAATTTTAAACATTGTTTTTTGTTTAAATTTTTCAGTTTTTCATTATTCCGTAAGCAGAAATTTTTTTAAAATCATCATGAGTTTTTTAATATTTCTTCTTTTGAATGGACAAAAATTTTTCAAGATAATATTAACCTTTTATGCAAGTTTCATTTTGTTAAATTATGGGGGGGGGGAGTAAATTTCACAGGCGAAAATTGGTAGGTACCTAGGCTTTTATTCGTCTAAAGTCTCTACCATCTTACACTGTCTTGAGGGCAAGGACTGTGGTTATTTGCCCCAAGCGACTGAGGCGGCCCCCTTTATAGGGGAATGCCGAACGGGATCAACGCAATTTTCAACTTTCCCACTTATCAGCTTCGGCTTGTGGGTGGCCCACGTTTAAAACGACGCCTTGTACCAGCCATACAATGGGGTATGAGGCAAATACCCTTACACTGTATCCACCAATTTTTTTTTAATATGCCTACTTCAGTTTTTTTTCTATCTATCTAAATAATAAGATAACCTCTCTCAGAAATGGAAGTCTATCTATTAGGTACCACCCAATTTCCCCTGTGAAAATTTAATCCCCCCCCCCCATATTTAAACACAAATGAAAACTTGCATAAATGTTAATATTATCAAGAAAACTTTTTGTCCATTGCAAAGAAGAACACATTAAAACAAACTGATGATTTAAAAAAAAAAAAAAAATTAAACCCACAGAAATCATGAAAATTATGAATGAAAAACAATGTTTACATTTTGCACCGTTAAATCAATTGAAATTTTAACGTAGCAAAAACAAGTTCATGACTTAGAGGCTTTTTAAAACAAAATTCTATTGAAAAAATTAAATGAATAGGTCAGATTTTCATGGGAAATTTTCCCAAAAATTGCTTTCCTTTTAAGAAAATATGTCTTGAAATAGTTGTTTTTTCCTAAAAATATATTAGGGAAATTATTTTTTACGAGATCTAACCTCTTCCCCTCCCATTTTATTTTATAAAATTATAAAAAACAATAAACGACAAAAAAATGATTTTTACCTTTTCTATAATTTCTTTTTAGTAACAATAATGTTCAATATATGGTGAAAATAATATAGAAAAAATTTATCATAGAATGCAGTGCCACATCGACGATATTCATTTTGCTATGAAAAAATCAAAATTCATCAATAAACTTTAAAACTGGATTTCCTTGGGTAAAAATGCTTTTATAAACCATTTTTGAGGAGTAGGGCAAACTCTAGAAACTCATTTTACAGACAAAAAATAGAGATTACAAAAAGTAACATTTCGCCAACCCTCCCTCAAATTTGTAAGAGCTAAAAATCAACATAAACTCTGCAAAATTTTGGAATGGAAGCTCAAAATTTTGGGATTGGTCGAACTTAACATTCATCCACACCTGCTACAAAATTTAAGGAAAAATTGAAGAGGTGGGTGACAATTTTACTTTTTTCTAATGATGAGTTGACATGGAATTGCCCCCAGTATATTCTAAGCGCCAAACTCTGTGTATGAGTAGCAACAGGGATCTGTGCCGGTAAAGTAAAGAGCTTGATGGCAAGTGTGGCGCTCTGCCTTCAGATGGCAAAAACAAATCTCCTTGTCTAGCACTAGTGAAAAGGGATAGACTTTAGTACAAATTAATGGTGAATATAAGTGAAATAATAAATTGAAAAAAAAAATTTTGTCATAGATGCAGCTGCCACAGCGAGATATTGATCTTGTATGAAAAAAATTCAGGGTTAAAATTGCAAATCGATCGTCAAAAATTAAAACGGAAAAATTTGACATTTGCGCATAGATCTTTAATGAATTTAATTATTACTAAGGACACGATTTTCTTATTTTTAACTTAAATTTTTAACCGTTAGTGGTGTCTCTTAACCATTTTTCATTTGATGTTATTTTCCTACAGCAGGGCTGCCAAGAGCGACTCAATTTTTTAAGGGCGAGATAAATATTTTCTTGAGAATTATTAAGATAAAAAAACACAGATTATTACATGTTTGATCATCCATACTTAAGAAAAGCATGCGTCGCCTGTAATAATTAAATAGAAAGTAAGTTTTTTGTTTTACATGTCTATTAATTCTGACTTAGTCTTATTATTCATCTGTTTATTTATTTTATTTACCCACCCCCCCCCTTAAACCAAACTACGGTTAAAATTTAAGTAAAAAATAAACATAAACAGGTGTCGTTAGTTGATAATTAAATTCATTAAAATCTTAATAATAGTTATAATTAAATTCATAAAAATCAAAATGTTTCCATTTTTAAATTTTGACGACAATTTTTGCAATTTTAAACCAAATATCAGTATTACTAACTCAACTACAAGGAGAAGGAAAACTCTGAATTCAAAAAAACTCTTTTTAGACCTGAGCAGGATCGAGCTTTGCCAGGCTATTTCCCAGCCTATTGAGGGTCAAGTCAGTCAGTCTACTGTTGGTTTGAACAACAGCAACTGGCTAAGCACAAACTGAAGCAGTGCCCAAGACCAGTTGCGCTATTATGGAAATCAAGAAATGGTCCATTCATGTATTGGGTTGATCCATTCCTTGAGTTCTGATTTGCTGTTGGTTTCTATGATGTTGTGGAGTTTCATTAAATAACCCTGTCATCTGCTGTAAGGCTTGCCAGCAAGACAGCTGTTTCTTTTTTTAGTTACGATTGCTGTGCCTTGTCTTACCCCAATTCGCGGTAATTGGAACGTAGCTTGATTATTCTACACAGCCAAATACATGCTACACAAGTTAACACTCTTTTTAGACCTGGAAGCAGATTGGGCTTTGCCAAGGCTATATCCAGCCAAAAGACCACGCTACACACAGTAACAACCATGAACAAAACAAACGTTTACGACATGAGTTTTTTTTTTTTTTCCCCTTTTCTATATCAATGAAGAAGGTAGATAATTGATTTTCGAACTCTAAAACAGGTTGAACAACCAAGACATGTAGATAAGACTAGATAAATGGAGCACACCACACACACACTGCTACCCAGTAGATATTATTAGCCCAATTTTTAAGTATATTTATGCAGGACTATTCACGTTTGTGTCACCTGCCACCTTCCCATCCCACCCCTTTGCCCACCGTTCTTTCTAAGCAACCACTTTTGATTGTGAAACAATTCCAAATAGGCTGTGACTCCACTTACTGTAGGCTGGATGGGCGTAAGAGAGGCCCCCTCCCAATCAATCGGCCCTGGCATGTCAAGCCCTACCACCTATATGATATGCCCCCAACCCTAATTGCCCTTATTGGCAAGCCCCAACCCTTTTATCATAAGAGTGCTAGAAGAAGGCGGTGCTGAGGGTCTTAAAAATATTGTCCTGGAATGACGTTAAAACTTCTATCTGATGGGAGGTCCTGTTTTGGGAATGTGGAACCCCCCTTCATTCACCATTGCTCCTGGTCCAATCTGACCCGGAAGTGGTAGTACCTGTAGGTCCCCTCATATTGCGTTAAATAGACAAAACATTGTGTTATAAACAAAATTAATTATCCATTAAGAATGAATTTATTTAGAAAACTTTATCGCCATTACAAAATGACCCACTAAAGTTGATTGTGCCGCTAAAACAAATCAAAAACCAAATCAATGGGGTTGTGAACAAATTTCTTCATTGAGAAGAAGGACTCTGTGAGAGCCCTCAGAAACTTGAAGACTAATGGAAACAGAAGAGGAAGACTGTGTACCAAGTTTGAAGTGAGTATATATCCTTGTTATATATTGGCTAACCCATGGACAATGTATCCATTGCCGGGCCCTCTTCTTTGTTGCGTATATGTCAAAAACCCATCTCGAAGAGGGTGTTTTCACGTAGGAAAGTCAAGTATTGAGGTGGTCAGTCAGTGAGTATACTGTTGGTTTGGGACAACAGCAACTGGCCATAAGCACAACTGAAACCAAGCCAGTCAGTGAGTATACTGTTGTTTGGGACAACAGCAACTGGCTAAGCACAACTGAAACCAGCCAGTCAGTGAGTATACTGTTGCGTTTGTGGACATCAGCAACTGGCTAAGCACAACTGAAACCTGCCAGTCAAGTCAGTATACTGTGGTTTGGACAACAGCAAACTGGCTAAGCACAACTGAACGGAGTTACCCAAAAACAGTTCGTACTAAAATGCGAACTCAGGAATACTCCATTCATGTATTTGGGTGCATTTCCATCCTGGAGTCCTGATGCTGCTTGGTCTCTGTTGTGTATGATGCTAATAGGATAATCTGGCATTCTGCTGTTAGGCTTGCAACAAGGGTAATATCCATTAATTGAGTTATGGCTTCCATAGGCTTGATAAAATAAAACCTACCATTCTGCATTACGCTTGCAACAAATGCAAGGTCCGTATTGTGGCGTCGTACAAAGAACTAATTCAAGAGCAACAATAAACTTTAAAGAAAACAACTCCAAATTGATCACTACATTTAAGTATTGCATGATATTTAAATTTACCTTTTGAAGTTCAATGATTAAATCTTTGGGTGATTCCAATTCCGTGAGTGCTAATTGGCTGCCTTGGTTTCTGTGGTGTTATAGGTGCTGATAAATTAATCTGGCATTCTTGCACGTAGCTTGCAACAAAGTAATATCCGGATTGAGTTATCTGGCTTCCTTGTTGCCTGTTTTTTACCCATTTGACAGTAATTGGCAATAATTGCTTCTACAAATGCCATGAATGATATAAATTGGTGTGGTGAAGTAACATCCAACTGTGTTGTGCAGTGGAGTATGCTGTTGGTTTGCCAACAACAGCACTAAGACTACGAACTCGAGTGCAGAATAATTAAAGTTCCAAATTACCGTGAACTGGAGGACAAGGCAACAAACGGTTGTAACTTAAATACCAAAACTCTGAATAGTCACAAAGTCACTGAGAATGACAGGGATATATAAATACTCCACAATGTCTCATTTCAAATCAGAGCCAATCAAACTCCAAGAATGGAATGACCCAAATCACCCAAAATTCATGAATTGGTCATTCTTTATTTCTATATATACCAACTGTCTTGGACACTGCTTAAAGTGTACTTAGTTAGCTGCTGCTTAATTCAAACCACAGTAGACTTTACTTGACTCAATAACTGTGCCCAAAGCAGCTGGTATTTATGGCAGTCAGCGTAATACTCCATTCATGCATTCCTTGAGTCCTGGTGACTGCTTGTTTTCTGTCGGATGTTATGCGTGCTTGATAAATAACCTACCATTTGCTGACAGTGCAGAGATCTGTAGTAATTTTTATTTATTTTTTCCTTTTGTCTTTACACAATTGTCTTTCAAATCATTGATGTTTAAAAATACTTAAATGGCTGAGCTATACGAATCTCTGAGAATGATTTAAAAAGTTTTATATAAGAAATGAAATAGCGTTTCATCCTCGGAACAAAACCGGTTTACTTGATTGTATTTTAAATTACTAAAAAAAACTTTTATGGTCTTGTTAACCCAATTAAGACGCTACGACATTAGCGCAACAAACAGACACCACGCGACATTTCAAATATAAAAAACATTATAAGTCTAACAAAAAGGCTATAAAAAAATCTACTGAATATTCAGAATCTCTCAACAATGCGGACAGAAAGCTTTCTAAAAGAATTAACATTCTAATGAAAATGCAAATGTCAGGTGTGTCACTTTTTATTCAACTTTTATTCCTAAGAAGCCATTAGCCCATCATATCATACATTTAGAATCAGGATGACTCCATAAAAGCAAATTCTCACCTATATGCATCATCAGTTCCAAATCTAGTCTTGCGGTCTGTTGATTGTCTTTGCTATCCTAACTATCCTTATATATATATATATAGATTATATATATTATATATATGCATGAAGCAGTGAAACGAAAATTTGCAAGAATAAAAAATAGACAACCAAGGGCTTCAAATCGCGTCTACTAGGTGACCAGTGGGGAAGGCTATGTATGAACAAGGCTGGCTCTGATCAGTCACCAACGATCTGTTGCATCGGCGGGATGGACTATAAAAAATACCCTGTGCTCCTGGAAATACCTGTAAACGTGGAAGATGTGCAAGACGTTGGCAGGACATAAAGAGCCACTTTCGTGCAGCTCATTTTTTGAAACTTTTTGAAGCTCACCGTTATATCTTTTGAACGCTGAAACTTTTATTTTATTTATTTTGGATTTTTTTTTTTGCTGCCATCATATATAGTATATGTATATATATATATATATAATATATATATATGTGTGGTGTGTGTGTGTCCAATTGCCGCTTTAAACCATTCGTTTGCTGTGACATTAATAATTTATCCACAGAGTGCTATATATAATATATATATATATATATAATATACACACCACCACACACACACACAACAACACAACACACAGATGAGCTGAACAGCGTATGCCATCCATGTATCCACAAAAAATCTAAAAGGACACAGTAAAATCATTATCCGTGTAATCCCAGTGTTTTTCTTTTTTTTCTTCCCCACCATTTCAAGCAAACTCTAATACATTTCTTAGAAATAGTTTCTTAGGAAAATGAGTAAAACACAGGATATGTTACAAGCGAGGAGTTAAAGATGCGCTTTAGTTGGACCCATAAAATTTTCCTGGGACTTCATTTCAAAACAAATATGTGCATCCCAGACACCACTAAAGCAAAGAGCCTATCAGCATCACTATATATATATATATATATATATATATTATATATATATATATATTATTATTGTGAATATATATCAATTGAATTTATGCTGGTTGGTATATTCCACACTTTCCTCTTATTCTCAAACCACATTTTTGGTTTTATTCAAATTGTATCAACTAACTCATATATATATATATATCCGGCCCTTATCCATCCGGTCCCTATCGCTCATCATTCTTGGAGGTCCTCTTTGCAGGCCATCCTGTATCCGCACAAGAGCTGGTCAAATGTATGTCTTTTGTTTGGTCGGCCCACGCTGGCGTTGCCCATGTGCTGGCTTTCACAGGAGGATGTCTCTTATGTGTTCGTCCTTGCTTATTTAAAAAAAATTTCTATTTATTTTTCTACTTTCTTTAAACTCTACCAGGTGGAAAAAAACCCAGGAATTTCAGTTTTTCAAAAAAAAAAAAAATGTTCAAAACTGACATTCTGGGGAAAAATTTTTTTTTTTTAAAAAAAAACCAGCACATTCTTGTACTTTAGGGAAAATTAATCATCAGTATTTGTATGTAGCCCCCCCCCCCCAAAAAAAAAAAAAACACCGGCGGAGTTTTTCTAAGTTGTATATGGAAATTTTTTGCACATTTGCAATGATCATGCCATTGGCTTTCGTAAAACAAACGCGCATATCAAAAATTGACGGATTTAATAACATCAGATTCACACATTCACGAACACTTAACATCTTTCATTTGTCCCCTCACATAAACATTACTTTAACAGTGTCCTGAAGATGGCTTACAATTATACCGAAAATACTTAAGTTATTGACACATAAAATTGTTCCGCTGATCATAACATCCTGTGTTTTTATATTTAAAAAAATCTTCTTCTCATAAGTTGTATTATGTAAAAAAAGTGCTCAATACATTAAGTAGAGCATGATTATTAAGGTCCACATGAGTGCAGGATTTTTTGAGAAGGATAGGTTTTAAATTTATTAAATATGAGAAGAAAATAAAAACACAGAGGAAAAACAAAATCATGTTCTACAGCATGAAAAATAAAAGAATTGAACAAGTTTTCACAATATTAATAGTCAAATGAATTGCTCTCTCGTCTTTATAACTTACTGCAATCGTTTCTAACTTTAAACATGTGAAAAAATCATTGGATTCCAACTTCCAGGATTATATAATATATATATCTATCTTAATATATTATCTCATAGATTATCCTTATTATTGCTCTACTTAGGTTATCGAGCACTTTTACTTAATTAAGCTTTCTCCTAGCGGTTATGAATATAATATATATATCTTATATACATATATAAACATATAAAATTGTTTTTTTCTTTTGGCCAAAAATTATTGTGTACCCAATTAGATTAAGTTTGTGTTGTACGATTATTCTTGGTCTTTTTCTTTTTTTCAAAATTTTTTTTCTCCCTGGTTGATGTTTGGTAGTATATTTTATTACAATCAAAAACTATTTGCTGTTTTTTTTTTTTTTGTCTGAACTCATGTAGGTACTTTATATATTTTTAGACCTAATTAGGCAACCAATCGTAGGAAAAAGAAAATTCTGAATCAAACCTAAAAATAACCCTAGCCTGGTTTGACGTGCCATAAAACCAAACCAAATCAATAATGAATCAAGAAAAGCATTTAGCTATTGGACTAATTAAAGTGTCTTTTTTGTATTTACTTACTTGATTTATTTACTAACGACCAACCTGGTATTAATACTAATGTTTCCTCGACAGAAAAGAACTTGCGTCAAGTTAGTGACCAAGGAAACCGATTGACAACGAACAATAGGGTGTCCGTCTCTCTCTCTCTCTTAGTCGAGCATCGAATATAAAGATTACCACTTACTTGGTTATAGCTCACCAGTCCATTTTTTTTTGTTGTTTATTTAAAAACAAAAAACCCTCTAATGGGGTTGCGACAACAGGGTGGGGGGGGGTGTTGTTGAGGTTGAAATAAAAAAGTACGCAGAATTTTTTGTTTCTCTGCTGACCGGCTATCGCTCACATGCCGTTGCCACGCAACTAATTGCACTTCGAATCGTTACTTCTCTCATTAGATGTTTAGCAAATGAGAAAAATATTCGAGATCACAATGCAAAAAAAAAAAAAAATAAAAAAAGAAATAATACATTGGAAAAAGGGGATAAGAGAGTATGATGATTTATGATTTACACCCCCCATCTCCTTCTAAATCCCCTCTACCCCCCCAGGCAATACTCCCCCCCCCCGCAATCATCTTTCATGATTTGGCCGTTTGCCTTTTGATTAAGCAGCCTGGCTTGTTGGCCTGAGTGCAAAAAATATATGGTTATTTATTTGTTTGTTTATATATTTATTTGTTTGTTACCTCCTGGACAAGTGAACACGTTTTGACCAACACAAACGATATACCTCAAATTGGTAAAACCACGTTTCACCTTTTCGTTATTTTTTGTTTATATATATATGTGCATGTGTGAGGTAGGTAAAAGGATAGTGAACAAGAAATGAAACTCAAACAAATCCTAAGATTGAAACGTTTCGCCAATTATAACGGACATCCCAGTCAAAGATTTTTATTGAAAGTAAAAATTTTTGCTTTCAATAAAAATCTTTGACTGAGGATTGTCCATATAAATTGGACGGAAACGTTTCAATCTTAGATTTGTTTTGAGTTATCATTTCTTGTTTCACTATTCTTTTACCTACCTCATACTGTCGGATTCTACTAACATCCATCCTATCCTTTATATATATATATATATATATATATATATATATATATTATATACACACACCAAATATTATTAATACGAGGGTGCTTCAAAAAGTATTGCCCATTTGTTTAGGCAAGGGTATAAATTACCAATGCAGGAAGCGGTCCTTGTGGATCACATCCCTAACTTTCTCCACATTAGTCACTATTTCTCTCAATAGTAATGTTCCACCTTCGAAATGAGGACCATGTACAAGGGTGATTTCAAAAAAAGTGAAATGCATTTTGTTTACGACCGGTATAATTACCACACAGAACACATGTATCATACATTCAAAAATGAAGGCTGTTCCTCTGCGGATCACATCCTTACTTCTCCACATAAGTGAGTCAAAAAGTAATGCCCCTTTTGTTTTTAGGAACAGTATAATTACAAACACATCCCTACTTCACCACATTGTCACCCGTTCTTTTCAATAGGCCATGTTCCACCTTCAAAATGAATCATTTCATCCCCACTGCCGGTGTAAAATTCTTGTTGGACTTGTTCTTTTGAGCCACTTCTCCACTACAGATTTCACTTCCTCGCACTGGGAAAATAATGTTTGCTCTTTCAAACCATCTTTCATGGGGCCAAAAAGATGAAGTCTGAAGGAACTTAAATTTTAGGGAGTAATCTGCTAGTGAAGAAGTGGCTCAAAATCAAGCAAGTATCTGAGTCATTAGCCGTACTTTATATCATTTATATATACTAGCAAATATTATGGCCCCTCCGTAGGGTGCAAGTATTTAAGTTTAAATGTAATAAAATATTAGATTTAAATCAGAAAAGGCTAATGAAACAATATTAAGAATTCAAATAAAAGATTTTGAAACGGAGGGGTATAATCGAAAAGAGAAACAACTGAAACTTTACTCTTTCATCACTTCCGTTTTTCAATGCTAAATTTGCCTAATTTAATATTTAGGTAAAATAGGAAGTAAAGAAATAAAATAAGTTATTTCTTCTCGTTAATGAATTTCTTTTAGATTTATTGAAGAGTTTTTACTCATATCATTAAGATAAAACCAAACAATTAGAAATCAATAAACCAAGCACATTTTTTATTAAAATCAGTTTTTTTTAATATCAATATGCAAATTAGCTTTACGGGTTACCACTTGAAAACGGCGTATTTTGTGTATATATAAATACCAATTGCATGTTATTAGTATTTAGGTAAGCGCCAACCAGTATTAATCAATGCCAAACAGTTTTATTATTAATTGAGGTTTAAATAGAAATAGAAATTCATGGAGAATTGTACGTAAAGAACTAAGGAATTGGGACTTGGAAGTTAGTATAAAATAGTTTCGGTTACAGACAGAAAAACACACAATTCTCCATTATAATAAGATATTATGTGTGTGGTGTGTGTTTAAGCCAACTTCCGGGAGTCCTTTGTAGCATATGCGTGCCCTGTCCAGCTGGGTGTTAAATGCACCAGTTGCACCTCGCAAGGTAAGACTCCCCCAATGGAGCACCTGTTGCTGTGGGTGGCACCCGTGATGCTTAAGGAAGAACCTAGGTGGATGAGCAGTCCATGATTCATGCAAACTTACCACTTTGGCCCTCTTACTTAGGTAGAGGCGTAGAGCCCCTCATATCAATTGGTATGGTTTAGTCAAGCCCTAGCACCATATATTGCCCAGCTTTTTATGGCAGCCCCACCCTTTATCATATGGGTGCTAGAAGGGTGGCTGAGGGTCTACATGTCTTGGGAAATGACATTAAACTCTATCTGATGTGAGATTCCAGTTCTTGGGAGTTGGGGAATGTGGAGCACCCCTTCATCACCATTGCTCCCTGGTCCACTCTGACCGAGTGGTAGTACCTGTTAGGGTCCCACTATGGGTTAAATAGAAAACATGGTTTTATAAACAAAATTTAGATTATCCATTAAGAATGATTTATTTCAAAACTTTAGTGGCATATAAATGACCCACACGAGGTTGATATGCCGTTAAACCCACAAACCAAAACCAAACCCTGTGTATAATGGATAATGTGCTGACTGCGGACATTTTTAGTTAAAAACTCGAGTTCGTCTGCTATCTATGTTCACTTTCGGACTTAATACTCTTGCGGAAAGGATGAAACCGCACCCCAGCTAGTACCACTACTGTTCTTCTTATAAGGATGGGTGTAGAAATGAACATTCATAATCACCTTCACAGGAAGGCTTTGACATAGCGTCCAGTTCATCCAGACAAAAAAAAAAACAGTAACTTGAATACACTATAACAAATGAAGATGACATGGTCAAGTGTTTCAGTATATATGGATACGAATAATACAAAACTAGACTATTGAAGTCAGTCAGTCTTACTATTGGTTTGAACAATGTGACTGGCCAGCACAACATGAACCAGTGTCAAGACCAACTGTTACTTATGGGATTCAGAAATAGTCCACTCAATGCATTTGGTGATTCCATTCCCTGAGTCCTGATGGACTGCCTTTTGGTTTGCAGGATCCTCTGAGGCTTCATAAATATCCTTGCCATTTTGCAGTAGGTCTTGCAGTAAACCAAAATCGTATTGGGTTACGACTGCTTGCTGTCTTGTCTTACCAATCTACGGTAATGAATTAGGTATGATTATTCTACAGCCAATCCAAATCCTGAAAAATAGACTTGGACCATTTGCCACATAGTACGAATAAGCCCAAACTGCTATTTGACCACTTAAGTCTGATTCTCCAGAAGCTGATTCCAAACTTGCAATGGTTTAAATTCCAACTTAACGGACCTAATTCCACCCATTGGTATGTCACCCCGCCCCCCAAAAAAAAGAAAAAAATCTTTTGATACCATAACAGATTCACAAACATATGTGTTCAAGGTTGATTGACCTTGAAAAAAATGTAAAAGTTTTAAAATGAAATAGGCTAACGTATCTTTGAGGCGTAACACAGATTTCTCAAAAATACGGTGATTAAATTGTCAGTATTGATATATTAATGAATAAAAGATATAATGCACCAGTATTTTATTTAAAACTTTACATTGTTTTCAGCGTCAAGTAACTTTGAACACGCTATCTTTGAGGCGTAACACAGATTCTCTAAGATATGTGGTCAAAGTTTGATTGACCTGAAAAAAATGTAAACGTTTTTAAATAGAATAACTGCGTGCATTTATATTTTTGTTCATTAATATATCAACCCTGAAAATTTCATTAAAATTCGTTAATTCCTTGATTTTAGTATTCTTTTTTTTCCTTCAGTCCCCGATAACATACAATGCGGTGGAATTTAGTTCCGTTTAAGTGCGATTTTAACCCTGGCACAGTTGAAATATTGATCTGGTATACACACACTCTACAGATGCTTTGGCATTAGGTAACCCATGAAGTTTAATGCCATAAAGAAAGAAAACAAAACCATTTTAAAAGGGGTTTTTATAATGTGGCTTGAAGGCATTGTGTATATATTGGTTTTTGAGGGTGATTTGAAGGCACTACCACAATGCAGGTGTAAAGAAAAAATAATAACTAATGTGTTGTTTGTTAACCTGTGATTTATTCTTAAATATTTCGGCGATAAAAATGTTGGAGTTTTTGCATTTTCAATGTTCCCATCTGAAAAAATTTCTGTAAACCATAAAAATTCTTAGTTATTATTCTGCGATTATTCGGACTATTGTCCTCATCTCTTCTGTTATTTGCTACAAAGTTTTCTTGATAATACCCCTCCGCCTTCTTCAGGTATTTCTCTTTTGGACTGGGAACCTTTTTCTTGTCGTAATCGTGCATCGCGGAACTTTGGAACCTAATAACCCTTTATTCTAGTCCACGGGGGGTATTCCTGTTCTCATTCCGCTAACCATAGCTCGGCGCGTAGGAGTGTTGTTAATTATTTTTTTTTACTGCCGCTTACTCAGGATTGAAACCTGGATCCAGAGATAACTAAAATTCTAACTAACTACCTTATCCACTTAGCCATTGTGTGTCAATTGGAACATTCAGAGGAAATACCATAAATATCCTGTCAAAACATTCAAGCGAAAGGAAATTGATTTATCCATGACAGCACGGATAACCCATGACACTTCTCTCTGCCAACCATCCCTATTCAGGTCCTCTACACAGGCATCCAGAATCTGGACAGAGCTCATTGATGTGGATGTTTTTTGTGCTGTTATACTAACCATAACTCCAAAAAGTTATTTGGTTCAATAATTTTTGGAGAAATTGAGATGTTGTATACCTGGCTGGAGGGGGGGGTCCACTTTATAATAAGTGGACCCCCCCCGCCTCCAGCCATTTTGCTGTCGGAATCTGTCAAACATTAATCAACTTGTGTGTTTGTTGATGTCAAACAATATTCCAGTCTATTGTTTGCTTTGGCTAATGCAGAGAATCACCTGTTAATGCACTCGGGCCCCGGGGTGGGGGGCAACGTGACAGGGGACCGAATGGCAGCAGTTTGGAAGACAAAAGGAAAATGGTATTAAATAACTATTATTTCCTTTGCTATATTAGTTACCTGTCATGGAAACGAAAGAAAACAAATTTTGTGTGTGTGTGCAGATATATATATATATATATATATATATATATAAGATGTGGTTGTGTCATATAGATGTGTGTGTGACATAATTGCGAGATTAGTTGTGTGTGCATGTGTCATATAGATGTGTGTGTGTCAAATAGTGTCATTATAGGTGTGTGTATGTGTGTGTGCATGTGTCTGTGTATGTGTTCGTGTGTATGTGGTGTGTGCTGTGTCATATGTATATGTGTCATATGTGGTGACTGCTATGTTGTGGTGTGTGTGCAAGTTGTCATATGTAGTGTGTGTGCATTGTGTGTGTGTGCATGTGTCTATGTGTGTGTGTGGCATGTCATATGTAGTGTGTGTGTGTGCATGTTGTGTCATTCATTGTATGTGTGTGTGTGGCATGTATGTCATATGTTGTGTGTGTGTGCCATGTGTCATATGTATGTGTTGTGTGTTGCATGTGTCAAATTTTGTGTGTGTGTGTGCTGTGTCATATTATGTGGCTAATGTGTGTGCTGCATGTGCATATATGTGTGTGTGTGCTGTGCCTGTGTCAGATGATGTGTAATGGGTGTAGGGTGCGCCATGTTGTCATAGTATGTGTGTGTGTGCACATGCTGTCAATGTATGTGTCCACATGATATGTTTGCGTTGATGTTTATTTAGTGTCGTGCGCAATGTGTCATATGTATGTGTGCGGTGCTGTAAATATCAGTGTTATCTTAGTCATAGTGTGTGCACACGTGTATATGTGTGGTGTGTGCGTGTGTCATATATATGTGTGTGCATGTGTCATATGTGTGTGTGTGCAGTTGTGTCATTATATTGTTGTGTGTGCTGTGCTATATATATAGCGTGTGTGATTTGTTATGCATATATATATATATATATATATATATATATTATATATGTATATCTAAATATTTCCATTCATTTAAAAATTAGTTTCCAAGATTTTGGGAATAGATTTAAAATCACATGATATCCTTTAAGGATATTGTATGATGCTCTTAAGACTCACAGTATTTCTGTTCCGTCTGAACGGTAGACTTATACAAAGTCACGCTGCCATATTTCAGGCTTGTGGCACCTCATCTCATTTGTTTGCTGTCCACAAAGAATGAACAAAAATCTTTCATTGCTTAAAGGTAGGCCAAGTCCATATATAGCATTCAGTTGCTGCTTTAACCTTTCCATACAGTGGATTAGTAATTTAACCAAAGGTGGTCAATATATCATAAACACAGAACTATGATAATAGTAATAGTAAACTATTATATACACACAATCCACGCTAGTTGAATTTTAAGCATGTCTTTTCTTCTTTCACATTTGAAAGCATCAACAAAAACAGCCACACAACAAAAGAGAAGGCTCGCAGACTTTTGTTTACATCCAATAATTTATTTTTCCTTAAACCAATGAAAAGCCCTGAATGAAGGTCTATCGAAACCAGACTGAAACACTGCAATTAAGCTTAATAAACAGCATTCGTTTAGGAAACTTGTTTTTGTTAATTTTTACCACACATATTATATATATATTATTTGGAATAAAAGCCTTAAATACCATGGGTATCTGGTTATGGCGAATTCCACTCGCGAGTATGTTCACGAGCTTCTTCAGATCACTGATATCAGTGGTCTGAAAGAAGCTCGAACATACTCGCGAGTGGAAAATGGTCCATAACCACGTATACCCATGGTATTAAGCCTTTTATTCCCAAATAAATTTGCTCTGTTTTACAATAATTAAACTTAGCTCTCATTACGAACCTGAACTCTACAACAAACTACGGTAGAGAATTAGGACCACTAGAATCACCTTTATACCAAGAAACTTTGGTTACCGCACCAAAGTATATATATATATATATATATATTATATATATATAATATATAATATATAAGAGTATGAAAAAGGTGGAATGAAAACATCACACAATGCTGTTAAAGAAGAAAACAATTTATAATTATAATCATAGCTGATAGTGAACAATATTCGATTTTACACAAAATCATCATCAGAGCTCATTCACTCCCGTAGTTTGTTTGGGTCGGAGAGGAATGTCAAATCAGTTTACAAAACAAAAAACCTTAATACTGCAAAAAAAAGAACGAAAGTCGTTACAATATTCACCAATGTTGGGCATTCGCGCCATATATTATGTCGGTCATGTCTCTATGTATACCTTTTGTGTCAGTAAAACATATCCAAATGTAGGGCATTTTGAGATGTTGGCAACAAGACGAAACAATTTAAATGGAAGGGGATGGGTATTAAGAAATATAATTATATAAATTAATATATATATAAATTAATATATATTATATGTACGTAGGTGGTTTACCAGTTGAGTTTGGTATTGTGGTGCATAACTAAGTTGGGACCTCTCTTCCAACGGCGAAATGCTAGTTGTTCATATCCAAAATGATGAGCTCAATGTTCAATATTTTTCAAAAAAGCTAAGTGGTCTGCTATGAAACTTATTATATACAGGTACCTGTGAATAGAAATAGATCTATAACCACAAAATGGACATTTTTTAAGCCATTTTTTACCATAATATATATATATAAATATATATATATATGGGAGAGAACTAACGCTGCTTAATTGGAGTCGTACCTTAATTTTTTGAAACTTAATTTAATATAATAATGAATTAGGCGGGATATCCACCATATTAAATGTATGCTAAACAAATCGAGAAAAATCAATCTCGTGTATGTCACATTTCGCCTATTAGGCCTCCATCAGCAAGAGCTATAGATCGGAAAGACCGCCCCTGTGTGTGATTTTGAAAACCGCGACTGCAAAGTGACAGGCCGATCCCGATAACCACCTCAACCTAACGGACTCTTAGATGTTTTCACGAATTTGTTTAGAGTAGGTTTAAATATGTCCCTCTGGTAGTGACTTTATTACCACCAACGATATGATAAGGTACATACAGAGATTGATTTTTCTCGATTTGTTTAGCCATTACATTGTAATAGGTATATTCCCGCCAATTCATTATAATTTAATTTTCAAAATTAGGTACGACTCCAATTAAGCACTTATTTCTCCCAAAAAAATTATCGGCAAAAAAGCCATTCCAAACAAACCGTGTTTACATATATATATATATATATAATATATATTATATATATATATACTGTCCAGAAGAATTTGAAATATGAATATCTAAGTAAATACAATGTTACCATTGGTGTCCAAGCTGCATGTTAGCCACTTTTCATCAAGGCAACGCGCATTGTCTTGATGAAAAGTGGCTAACATGCTGCTTGGAAACCAATGGTAACAATTGCACCTTAAATGTGTTGTACACTATAAGGAATAAATAATATATATATTATATATATTATATATATATATATATATATATATATATATGGGAGTAAATATGGAAATAAATCCAACAATATTAAGAAATTTGAAAAAGCAAGTGTTCCAAAAATAAGATTAATTTATTTATTGACGCTTAAACGTTTCGGTTTCTTTAAACCTTCATCAGGATGTATTATGGGATGAAGAAATTGATGGATGTTTTATAGATGACTGGAGATAAAAAAATCTTTATAAAATTTTTTTTGTTGTGTAACTGTATTTGTTCAGCGTTATATTTTTTGAAAGAACGCTGAACAAATACAGTTACACAACAAAAAAAAAATTTTATAAAGATTTTTTTATCTCCTGTCATCTATAAAACATCCCTCAATTTCTTCCCCCCCTTAATACATCCTGATGAAGGTTTAAAGAAACCGAAACGTTTAAGCGTCGATAAATAAATTCATCTTATGTTTAAACATTCGTTTTTCAAATTCTTTATATATATATATATATATATAATATATAAGAGATTTATCCAAAACTTGGTAGTAAGGGATGATTCTATATGTGATTTTCAAGATCCACTGTACTAATATTGATGATCCAGTATGTATAAAATACAGTGAATCATTAAATCACTAAAGAGAGCCAATGTAAAATAACCTTTTAGATTATATACAGAGCAATATTTATCAATAAAGGAAGAACTCAATACAGTAATCCCATAATAAATTTATCATCATCTGATGAGGCAAATATTTGGGGAGCCGGTTTAAATGAACTTAGATTTATATGGGCCCCAATTTTTGTCGAAATAAATTTATTATGGGATTACTGTATTGAGTTCTTCCTTTATTGATATATATATATATATATATATATATATATATTAAGAAGGCTGAGATACAGTGTTAATAACAGTTAACTTATTCTATGTTACTGCTGCCCCTGACCAGGATTGAACCTGCAGTCTAGAGATAACTGGCATTTAGAACTGTCTTAACCTAACTCCTTTATCTACTAGGATATGTGTTCAATTGGACAATCCAGTGTGAATTTTTTCAATTGCAAAAGTTACAATTTATTTTGTAAAAACGGATTTTAAGTAGCGTCTTGAACAAAATGGACGAAAAAACGTTTTAAATATATCAAAAATAAATTATATGTGTAATATTATTTTGCTTTTTTACTGATGCTCATTATGTTACTACTTTTCGACTTAGACAAAAATTTGACCTTAAATAATCAATTTAACAAATTTTAGTTTGTTTTTAAAAATGAAAAGCAGATGATATTTTGGCAGATCCAACTCTTTTCCCTAATCATCTAGAGAGAGCTTAATGGGTGACCCAACGGGTCACGTTTTGTCTAGTATGTATATATATATATATATATATATATATATTAAGAAGGTTGAGATACAGTGTTAATAACAGTTAACTTAGGCTGATCGCTTGAGACCCCAAACAACACCCTTCTACTCAGATTCTTTCCACTAAAAGAAATGGTAAACAAAGCAACAATTACTTCTCTGCAGAAATGGTATTTACAGAGCTCGCATCTCACTGCTGTTGCTGCCGCCGCCACCGTTACTATGGAGACAACATAGAACAATGGCCTGCAACAGACATCATCACTATCATCGGCAGCAGCAGCAACAACACAAACCAAAAAGGCCTCTCCAAGCCTGAATCTCTGCCAAAATTTGCAGGACTAAATAACACGCTACCAATGTTGGAAGCCTTGATTTCGGTTCCAAACTCCATCTTCTATGTTTTTGTTTTTTGTTTTTTCTTTTTTTTTTTTGTTAATTTTCTTTTGTTTTTGTTTTATTCGCTTCTCCTAAAAGTTCATTGTGTTTTGTGAAGCAAACGTTGCGAGTTATTTTCATTGCAGTAGGACTTTGTCGGGTCTACCAATAAGAGTAGGGAGATATATATATATATATATATATATATATATATATATATATATATAATCATAGAAAGGAAGGAAAAACTCAACACCGTAATTCCATAATAAATTTATTTCGACCAAAATATATATCCTAAAATATAATCTAAAAAGTTTATTATACATTGAGCTCTCTTTAGTGATTTAAAGATTCACTGTATTTGTACATACTGGATCATACAATAATAATACAGTGTGTCTTAGAAATCACATATAGAATCATCCCTCACTATCAAGTTTTGGATACCTCTCATCTATATATATATATATATATATATATATATATATATATATATATACTAGCAAATATATGCACCCTCCGGGTGCAAGTATTTAAGTTTTAATGTAATGAAATATTGTATTAAATTAGAAACGCTAATGAAACTAAATAAGAATGCAGATAAAGATTTGAAACAGAGGAGGGTATAATCGAAAAATAGAACAACTGAAACTTACACTTCCATCACTCTCGTCTTTCATTGTTATTTTTTCTAATTTAAGTATTTAGTTAAAATAGGAAGTAAAGAATAAAATGACACTTATCTTTTCTTGTTAATGGATTTCATTTAAGATTCATTGAAGAGATTTTTGCTTATATTCATTAAAATAAAACCAAACAATTAGAAACCAATAATACAAAGCATATATTTATTAAAATCACATTTTTAATATCAATATGCAAATTAGGGTTCCCGTTCACACTGTAAACCGCTATTTTGTTGTATAAATACAATTGCATGTTGTTAGTATGTAGATATGGTTAACAGTATTAATAATGTAAAACAATTTTATTAATAATTGAGGTTAAAATAAGGATACATTCATGGTGAATGTGACGTCAATTACTAAGGGAATTGTGACTTGAGTAGTGACTTAGTTTCGGTTACAGACAGAAAAACACACAATCTCCATTATAATAAGATATATAGTGATACTGATAGCTTTTTGATTTAGTGCATCCTGGGATTCACATATTTATTTGAATGAGTCCCCAGGAAAAATTAATGGGTCCCAACTAAAACTAACTCCTACCTTAAAATCAGGGTTAAATCAAGATTATAATTCTTTTTACGTATTGTACTATTTTGCAATCGGTCTTAAGTAAACATATCAAATGTTGTAATAATCAAATTAATTATCATACTGTGGTATATCCTCAGGTCCTGCTAGTAAAACTATATTTTCAATAATTCATCATCTGAGGCTTTTTTTTTAATAATAATTATGAAAAAAAGGTAATTTTTTTCTTTTTTTTTTTCTTCCCCCTTTTTTCAATAGGAACGAGAAATTAAGGGGAAAAAATTTTTTTTTTTCTTTTCAACAATTCCAACCTTCGTATAACCTGCTTTCAATGTATATCTCTGATGAGAATTGACAGAAAAAAGAATATTTATTTTAGATTATACATCTAATTATAAGGGTACCCTAACTTTCTTTTTAGAAATTTTTTCCATCGCTTTTAAGATGAATTCGTTTTTACGTGTCCTAATAAAATTTTGTACTGCTAAGAAACTTTTCATATATCTATCTATCTATCTATATATCTATATATATATATATATATATATATATATATATATATATATATTTTCTTATTTCTTTTTTGCAACAAATAGGTGTTGACCTATATTGGAGTAGTAGCTTTATAAGGTCGATAATTCAAACATAATGGGAATGACTTGAAAAAAAAAATACTTAGCTTGAAAATTAATTTCTCGCACTTGTTTAGAATTAGTGTCTGTTCTGGAATGTGAACGACTGTGAACAACGACAATGTGTAACTTCACACATTGTTGTGTACAATATAGAAATATATATTATATATATTATATATATATTATATATATATATATATAGAATACCAAACTAGTTAACAGGGTCAGACTACCCAGATCTAATCCTAACCCTGACCCTAAAAAAAAAAAAAAAAGCAAAAAAAAAAAGCACTCCACTGAAAATGCATTCTACTTTAATATACTTATCTACTAGAAGCAGCTACCCAGCATTGCCTGGGTAGAGGGAAATAATAAAAAGTTAGTCTTGCAGATCCATTGATTGTTTTGGTTTTCCATAATTGATTTGTTTATGTTTTAATCACAAACACCACCAATGACTTTCCTTTTTCTTACTCTTAATTTTCAAATCTCTTCACAAATATAAAAAAAAATTCTTTATTATTTTTGCACAAAAAGCAAGATCCGATGATACTGATGTGTGTGTGTGTATGTATATATATATATATATATATATATATATATATATATTTACTCTGTTGTTAATAGTTTTATTTTCATAGTTTCATCCGGACATACAAACCAACTGCCCTTTATATATGGTCTTACATAATTGATTTGTTTTAATCACGAATGCAACCAATGACCAGAGATGCTGATAGGTACGCGTCCTGCGTCCCTGACCCACAAACGGAGTGGTAGTACCTGTTAGGGTCCCATCTATGGGTTAAATAGAAAAATGTGTTTATAAAAAATTTGAGTATCCATTTAAGAATGAATACATCTTTAAAACTTTGTCGGCATTAAATGACCCACTGAGGTTGATATGCTATAAAATAAAACAAACCAAACCAAACCTGACCCACAAAAATTTTAAAGGACGCTGTAAAATCATATCCATGCATCCCAGTGTTTTTCTTTTGTCTTCTCTCACCATTTCAAGCTCCGCCCTGTTGGCTGGGGCATTAGAATGCACCGACTGCACCTCTGCAGAGGAATAAGACTCCCCCAATAGGGCCACCTGTTGGCCGTGGGTGGCGACCCGTGATGCTTAAGGATAGAGCCCAGGTGGATGAACAGTTCATGACATGCAATAATCCACTTTGGCCCTATCTTGGGCTAGACGGGTGGTCGGAGAGGCCCCATCCAATCAATCGGCTGGTCACGTCAAGCCCTAGCACCTATATGATTTTCCCAACCCTATTGCCCTTATGGCAATCCCCAACCCCTTTTTATCATATGGGTGCTAGAAGGCGGTGACTGAGGGTCTACATGTCCTGGGAATGACGTTAAACTCTATCTGATGGTGAGGTTCCAGTTTTGGAGGTTTGGGGAATGTGGAGCACCCCTTCATCACCATTGCTCCCTGGTCCACTCTGACCCGGAGTGGTAGTACCTGTTAGGGTCCCATCTATGGGTTAAATAGAAAAATGTATTTATAAAAAAATTGTATTATCCATTAAGAATTGATTTATTTCAAAACTTTATCGGCATTAAATAACCCACTGAGGTTGATATGCCATAAAACAAACCAAACCAATCATCCAGACATACATTCCCACCAATTGTGCTTATATATATATATATATATATATATATATATATATATATAAATGGAAGTGCATGGTGTAATGGTTACATTGTAGAAAATGGATATGATGAGATGAGTTCAAATCCTGGATGAGGCTGTTTGCATTTCACATAGAGCTAATACTCTTGGGATAGGTATGAATCCAATTATTCTCCCTCTTTCCCAATCTTCAGGTTTCATTTATGTTCGCAGCACCATATTGAGGTCAGTCAGTCAGTCTACTGTTGGTTTGAACAACAGCAACTGGCTAAGCACAACTGAAGCAGTGTCCAAGACAGTTGGTATTTATGGAAATCAAGAATAGTCCATTCATGTATTTGGGTGATTCCATTCCTTGAGTTCTGATTGGCTGCTTGGTTTCTATGATATTGTGGAGTTTCATAAATACCCTGTCATTCTGCAGTAAGGTTGCAGCAAGATAGGTTCGTATTCAGTTATGATTACTTGTTGCTGTGTCTTACCAATTCAACGGTAATTGGAACTTAGCTTGATTATTCTACACCAACAGAAAAAAAATCAGAACAAAAAAAAAAAAAAAACACCCCTCACCCTGCCAATCTACATTCAACAAAGACAAAAGTGTAACCATTTTTTTTTTTTTTTTTTACTTTGTTAACTCTAAATGCCCATCTTCAGTTCTAAGATATGTTGCTAGGCAACTGACAGGTAAAAATAATATTCTTATCACAACAGGTGGATTGAGTGTCTCCTTGTAAGAATGTCAGGTACTCCAACATCCAACTTGATGTTCTCGCTGCTTGTGCGTACGGATTTTACAAGTATGAAAGAAAGCATTTTTTACACTCTGATGGAAATAAGGGATATTTTCTAAAAGTGTAGAATGGTTATGATACTCGCCTTCAAAGGAAAACTGCGACTAGCATCCAGTCACCAGACAAAAAAAAAAGACAGCGTGTAACTGAATACACTAGGTACCAATTGCTATTGATTTTACAAGTATGAAAGAAAGCATTTTTTACACTCTGATGGAAATAAGGGACATTTCTTAAAAGTGTAAAATGGTTATGATACTCACTTTCAAAGGAAGACTGTGACTAGCATCCAGTCACCAGACAAAAAAAAAGACAGAGCGTAACTGAATACACTAGGTACCAACTGTCATGGTCTCGCTGCTTGCACTCGTGGGATGGTATCATATAGTGCTAATACCATTGGAAAAGATATAAATCCAACAATTCTCCCTTCAGCTATGGGTAAATAGTATGGCAGACTGGGCTCTTTAACCTTGGTTAAGCAACCAGTCTAGAAGAAGGAAAACTATGAATTCAGAGCTACTAAACTCGGCTTAAGAAATTGACCTTGTGTCACTTCCTGCTCATGTGGATTGGTTGGTAGATATATATATATATATATATATAAATATATATATATAAAAGTAAAGTCGTCGGGGCAGCCTAAAGTCGGTATCAGCCAGTCAGTGAGGGAGTCTATCCCCTTTTCAATAGCACTAGACCAAGGAGATTGTTTTGGTGTCTGAGGTGGAGCGCCACACCTACTATCAGCTCCTTACTTTACCACACAGATCCCTGTGCTACTCATGCGCAGAGTTGGCGAGGACTGGTATCAAACTAGGAACCTTGTGGTATCTAGCCGAACGCTCTACCGACTGAGCTAACCCAGCCCATTGATATATATATATATATATATATATATATATATATCTAATGATAAATATTATATTAGTTTTTGTATGTATATTATTTATACAGTTGTTTATCTGCGACCACAGGTTTCATGCATGCCTTTACACGGCAATCATCAGGCAGAAAAAGAAAGGTTTTGATGAATCGAAAAAATATGGTAAAAAAAAATTTTTCATGTGAGAAAATTATTTTTTGTTCATCTTTTTAAAAAATTCTCAAAGCTGTGTTACTCATGTGCTGAGTTGGTGAGGGCCGGTATTAAAACCGTGAACCTTGTGGTTCCTAGGCAGATCCTCTACTGACTGAGATAAACCAGCCCATGGAACAGAAACTGAACTTTTTCTCAAGTCCTGTTGACAGACATAGAAATTGTACAAGTATTTAGCCTATGTAGGATTGTAAATTGCTGTTGGGTGTTTAAACTTGTTCTTACGTGACCTTTGACCTTTGACAAATGTCATTTGTCTTGTACAAGTGTTGATTGATGATGGCTTAAACAAGGCAGTATAATGAAACTGGTATCAAAATGAATTCTGGGAGCTTATTGATAAATAAGGTCTCCGATTCTATAAAACTGATAAATAAGGTCTCCGATTCTATAAAACTGATAAATAAGGTCTCCGATTCTATAAAACTGATAAGGTCTCCGATTCTATAAAACAATTTTTAGAATAAATAGAATAATGAAAATGGTATGAAAATGAATTAGGAGGGTTGATTGATAAATAAGGTCTCCAATCAAGTCATGCTGAGAGTATGGAATCCTATGACTGTTAAGCAAGGTCCTCTACTAAAGATATGAAACATCATCTATCTATCTATCTATCTATCTAACATATATAAAGGGCAGTTGTGTGTATATGTATGTCTGGAGGAAACTTTGAAAATAAAACAATTAACGACAAAGTAAATATATATACACATTAAATATCACCAGGGCTTGGTTTTCTATACATATATAAAGGGCAGTTGTGTGTATATGTATGTCTGGAGGAAACTTTGAAAATAAAACAATTAACGACAAAGTAAATATATATACACATTAGATATCACCAGGGCTTGGTTTTTGAGCAAAAATGATAAAGATTTGATTTATATTTGGGAAGATATTTAAATTTGAAAAGTAACAGAAGGGAAAGTCATTTGCATGTTATTTTATTTCTTTTTCTTTTTTTTTTGTATTTTTTTTTTTTTTTTTTTTTTTTTTTCCCGCTTTTGAAATATAATATTGATTGATTGAATTAATTGCATCATTTATATCTTTTTTCTTTTTTTAAAATTGTAAATGTATCTATATATATATATATATATATATATATCTTATTATAATGGAGATTGTGTGTTTTTCTATCTGTAACGAAACTATATTACTATTCAAGTCACAATTCCCTTAGTTATTGACATCACATTCTCAATGATTTTATTTTTATTTTAAACTCAATTATTAATAATATAACATACCTACATACTAAAATATGTTTTTCTATTTATTAAAACTAACTAATCTTTTATTTTATTTGCATATTTTATTTTGTATTTTATTTCTTTATTGATTACTAATTTTTCTTAATTTTTCTTCTTTCTTTTTCCAGGTAAAAAAAACTGAACTTTTAAAAGATTTTTTTGGTAAGAAAATGATTTCTTTCTTTACATAAAAGAAATCACACTGTCAGTTGGGGATGTAGAATACGCCAACTGCACTTTAGCAGAGGGGTAAGAACCTCTCTCCCAATGGGGCCAGCTGTTTGGCTGTGGGTAGGGACCTATGATGCTTAAGTACAGGATCCTGCTAGCTGAGTAGTCCATGACATGCAACACTCCACTTTGGCCCTTACTTATGCTAGACGGGTGGTCAGAGAAGCCGCCTCCGACCAATCAGCTAGACATGTCAAGCCCTAGCACCTATATGATTGTCCCGACCATATTTCTCTTATGGCCAAGCCCCCACACCCTTTTTATCATATATGTGCTAGAAGAAATCAGTTGGGGATGTAGACATAATCGATAGATGTGCTCAACATTTTATTTGAGGGAGATAGTTTCCATTTCAAATTATTATTTTTTTTTATTCCTTAAAGTCCTATACCACCTCATTCCACCCGGCTGGAAGTCACATTCGTTTTAACTAATCAGCCCCAAACAATAGCCTTTGTTTAAATTTAATATTAAACATATGTAGAAATCTTTGATTTAAAGGAAATAATAGGTAAATTTAGATGCAAAGGTCATTTTTAGCCATTTTTTTTTTTATGTATCCTTATAGGAATGCTCTGAACTTAGACAAATCTCAACAGGATGTTAAGAGTTATAAATTTGATGAATTTACTTTCTTATGATACAAACCCTTTAACATTGAATTTTAACCCCCCCCCCCCCCATCAGGCAATATTTTAAAAATACATTTTTACACTGCCTGGAGGGTACTAGTTTAAATAATAAAGTTTGAGTTTGTTTTACAGCATACATAGATCAATTGAAGGAAGTAATAAAATACAATTTTGTTGTGCAGAGTCCGTGCAATACCAATACTTTCTTTAATAAATGCAGTGTAAGGTTAATTAAACAAACAAATAAGTGGGAATATTGGAATTGGACACCATCAAGAAACTTACCTTGATATTTTCATGTTTAAAACATGCAGTTGTATTGATTACGGTGGAATGAAAATGGCTGACCAAACATATGGCTTCCTCAAAGTGAAATAAACAAGGGAGGTTAATCTTATTTATGTTGCTAATGTTCAGATTACCCAATATTTTTTGTTTGTCTTATTTTCTGTTTAATTAATTTTGGTTGGAATGTAATAAATTTGTCGTTTTGTGTTACTTATGTACGTGTAAGCGTTACAAACTTACTAGAAATCAACGATCGACACTGCTTAAAAATTGACCTTGTGTCACATCCTGTTCATGTTGAAGGGAAGGGTTGGGTAACTATATACGTGTTGATATAATAGTGTCTTTATTTGAACGTCAGGAACATGAAAATTACAGCAGTTTAGACTTGAGTGTTTCTATTAGTGTTCTAGTGCTAGTGTTACTGCTACTACTGGGAGGACGGGGTGAAGGTTCGGGCATATTAATTTCACAAGTGAGGATAATTAGGGTTTAGAATATCTGAAAATCGTGACTTTAAATTTCCACATCACTGATGTTTATTGTCTCCTTCTCACTCCAGAATTTGACTCGATATTAAACGCAAACAAAAAGTCTGATTATTGCGGATGGTGAGAGGGTATGGGGGGTGGGGGGTGACGCTTAACTAGAGCAACATATTACAAGTGTTGTCGAACCTCCTTATTCATGCTAGATAGGCTCTGCCATCCACACCTACCCACCCGGCATAATGAAATCCGCAGATAATAGCCAACCATATTCACCATGGATATCCAAAAAGTTTAGGCAGTCGGAGAGACCCCCTCCAATCAGTCGGCTGGTCACGTCAAGCCCTAGCACATATATGCCTTGTCTTACCAATTCGATGGTAATTTGAACTTAGTATGATTTTTCTACAGTCCCCCCTTCCAACTATAGGCTTATACGTATGCCTTTGCACGGCACATATTATACTCGATCTCCATAGAGGTGTTCACGTCAAGCCCTAGCACCAAATGATTTTTCCCAACCCTATTGCCCTTATGGCAAGCCCCAACCCTTTTTATCATATGGGTGCTAGAAGGCGGTGGCTGAGGGTCTACATGTCCTGGGAATGATGTTAAACTCTATCTGATGGTGAGGTTCCAGTTTTGGAAGTTTGGGGAATGTGGAGCACCCCTTCATCACCATTGCTCCCTGGTCCACTGTGACCCGGAGTGGTAGTACCTGTTAGGGTCCCATCTATGGGTTAAATAGAAAACATGAGTTTGTAAACAAAATTGTATTATCCATTAAAAATAAAATTATTTCAAAACTTTATTAGCATTAAACATTTTTTTTTTTTACCAATAGAAGTATTCGATATAAAATAAACCAAGTGGTTGACATGCCATAAAACCCAACCAACCAAACCAACCCAAAAGTTTTTTCACCCTATTTTAAAGACCTAGGTTTGTTGGAATTTTTTTATATATAGGGTATGCTCCAATTCCCCACCTGAATTTATTGACTAGCCGAGGTCACGTGGTTTATTCCTCTGGCCAATCAACAGCCATTTTACGATACTTGCCATAGTTTATTTGCAATCATTGAGGAGGAACTTACGATACTAAGAAGAACCAAAGGATACTTTATCGAGGATTTCCACTGGACCCGCGCTCTTGCTTAAAGCCCTAAAGGATGGCCCATAAGATTGTAACAAATTTGTCCTTTCGTATCATTTGTATTATTTGGACTATTGTCCTCATCTTTATTGTTATCTGTTCAATGTTTCGGTCGATGTGCCCTCCGGCCTTCTACAAGTATTTCTTGTTATTTTTGAGATGAGGCTTAATAAGTAAAGTCGTCGGGGCGGCCTAAAGTCGGTATCAGCCAGTCAGCGAGGGAGTCTATCCCCTTTTCAATAGCGCTAGACCAAGGAGATTGTTTTGGCGTCTGAGGTGGAGCGCCACACCAACCATCAGCTCCTTACTTTACCGCACATATCCCTGTGCTACTCATACGCTGAGTTGGCGAGGACCGGTATCGAACTAGGAACCTTGTGGCTTCTAGCCGAACGCTCTACCGACTGAGCTAATTGTCCTCATCTTTATTGTTAAATACACAAAGTTTTGGACGATGTGGCCTCAAGCCTTCTTCCGTTATTTCTTGTCGGAAATGATAATGCTAAACTTGAAAAGTGAACTGAAAAGACTTTGAGGGGAAATTTTTGGCCAGACCAATTACAAGGGAGCAACCTGGACAATGCATGGGGTATTTTTGTCGGCATTGGCTTAGGGGGGCGGATGCTAATCACCCAACAAATCTCTACATGGTGCTGCAGACAGGATTACAACAAGGTTAGATCCGGATCAAGTTATGGCTCCTTGTTGCCTTGTCTTACCAATTCGATGGTAATTGGAACTTTGTATGATTATTCTACAATAGGAATACTTGAAATTAAATATTATCATTTGTATTATGAATACTTATTGAAGTGATGATGGTTTGTAGTTATTATTAGGTACTTGAAACCGTGTAATTACTTGAAATACTCGGAACCATTTTACCACATGTCAACTCTTGTTGGGTTATTTAGTGCCAAGGTCAAACTTTTTTGGGGGGGGGGGGCAAGAATTATGGGTATGATAATATAATGATATATCTATGATTTATGTATAATTTATTTGTGGAGGCGCTCATGGTGAAACAGTTATCAGTAATAGTATGGACACATGACTGACTAAGCTAATTTTTTAATCTTTTTGCAAACACAGATAGGTAAATATATTTGTCTCTCTCTCTCCCCCCCTCTCACCCTGTAGAATAATCAAGCTAAGTTCCAATTACCGTCGAATTGGTAAGACACGGCAATAAGTAGTCGTAACTCAATACGAACCTATCTTGCTGCAACCCTACTGCAGAATGACCGGGTATTTATGAAACTCCACAACATCATCGAAGCCAATCAGAACTCAAGGAATAGAATCACCCAAATACATGAATGGACTATTCTTCAATACTCTCTCCCCCCTCTCTCTCTCTCTCTCTCTCTCTCTCTCTCTCTCTCTCTCTTATATATATATATATATATATATATATATATATATATAATGTAGTATAATAAAAAATTGAAAAAACACAGGTTTAAATGAGTTGAGTGGTGAGTTTATTGGCCGACGCTGCAGTGTTTCGATCTATTAATTAGATCATCTTCAGGGCTTTTGTTGGTATGTGGAAGGTGATAAGAAAATTTTTATCTCAGAATAAATTTTAAACAGACCGATAAACAAGGACTATTACTCGCCTTTCTCCTTATTCTGAGATAAAGATTTTCTTATCACATACCAACAAAAGCCCTGAAGATAATCTAATTAATAGATCGAAACACTGCAGCGTCGGCCAATAAACTCACCACTTAACTCATTTAAACCCGTGTTTTTTTTAATTAAAAATTAAGAATAAGACACATTACAGGAATATTTCTGGAATGGATTATCACCAATGATATAATCATATTCAACAAAAGAGAAAAAGGTTACGCTCCAAGGAAAACCGATACTGGTAGCAGGACCCCTATTACAACCATGAGTAGTGGGGTCATGAAAGATGTTATTTAATGTGAAGTGTTCAATTCTAATGAAACGGTCAATTCTGTCATCACTGCACCGATCTTTGGATAAAGGGAGCTTCATTTGCATATCCGTTGACGGGAAATCTGAGAGGAGTAGCATTGTAATTGGGAAATTTCTTTTATTTATACTGTGCATCATGAATAGTTTATTATAGCAAAGGAAATATCCAGATAAGCTGGAGTCGGAGATCTTTGATAATACAGTGTGTGACTCACGTTAGATATTGATGTGGCATTCCCCTGATTGTGGTGGAAAACTGAAGTCTTA
>CM042172.1:18585907-18605907 GCA_023376005.1 Doryteuthis pealeii
GTAGATGCTGATAGCTTTTTGATTTAGTGCATCCTAGGACGCACGTATTTGCTTTGAATAAGACCCTGGGGAACATTTATTGGTTCCAACTAAAACCATCTAACTCCTACCTTGTAACCTATCCTGAGTAATTCGTTTCTAAGAAACTATTTTAATGTATTTACAGTTAGATTAAAATGATGAGGGAAGAAAAAAGAAAAACACTGGGATACATGGATCTGATTTTACTGTGTCCTTTTAGACAAGTGTTCTTTCTAGACAGTCACAACAACAACAATTATAAGCATTGTATAGCAAATAGGTCGACAGTATTTATGCAACTATGCTATTGTTAAATTGCACTGTGCAACTGTAGTTAAATTCTTTGCGACATGCCATGTGCAACTGTACGGTAGTCAAATTCCTAGTGGGGTACTCTGTGTGCAACTATAATCAAATTCTTGGTGGGTACACTGTGCAATTATATATATACTAACAAAAAAAAAAAAAAAAAAAAAACTCTGGGCGGTGTAAAAAATTAATTCTAAAATCATGTAAAAGGATTGGTATTACCATGCTGTTTTATAAAAAAAAATGTAAACATCTTTGAAATCTTATATTCTTAAAAAATAGTACTTTACTGAATACCACCCCTACAGTCTGTAGAATAATCATACTAGTTCCAATTACCGTTGAATTGGTAAGACAAGGCAGCAAACAGTCGTAACTCAATATGAATCTGGTTTGCTGCAAAGACTACTGCAAAGTGGCAGGTTATTTATGAAGCCTCATAACATCATAGAAACCAAGCAGCCAATCAGGACTCAAGGAATGGAATCACCCAAATGCATGAGTGGACTATTCTGAATTCCCATAAGTACCAGTTGTCTTGACACTGGTTCAGTTGTGCTTGGCTAGTTGCTGTTGTTCAAACCAATAGTAGACTGACTGACTGACTGACTGACTTCAATACAGTCAAGGAAGTTCAATTGTGCCAAATAATTGGCATATGCGATAAAATCTCTGGGGAGTGTGGAGTACCCCTACATTGCCATTACTTTCAGGTCTATTCTGACCCCAGAGTGGTAGTACCTGTTAGGGTCCCATCTATGGGTCAAATATTTTTTTTTATGAGTTTTAAAAAAAAATATATTAAAATACCCAATAAGAATGAATAAAACAAAACATCTTCAGCATAAAATAACCCAACAAGGGTTGGCGTGCCATAAAATCCAACTAACCAAATACAATGGTTGAGGAGAAAGGAGACTGTTGAAAACCAGATTTAGAAAACGTGGACTTTTGACCCGGAGTGGTAGTACCTGTTAGGATCTAATCTAGGGGTTGAATAGAAGATATTGTTATGAGCTAAAAGAAAAAAGAAAAGAAAATTGTGTTTAAAAAAAAAAAGAATTTTCAATATCCATCAAGAATGAATAAAAATGTCTTCAGTATAAAATAACCCAACAAGGGTTGACATGCCAAAAATCCAACCAACCAAATACAATGGTTGAGGAGAAAGGAGACTGTTGAAAACTAGATTTAGAAAATGTGGACTTTTGACCCGGAGTGGTAGTACCTGTTAGAATCCAATCTTTGTGTTCGTTACCAAAAACAACAACGAACGCAAGAGATGAAGGCACAAGAAGTCTCAAAGGAGCAGACTAGAAAAACAGAAAGAACCGGAACATATAAGAGATGGCAGAGATTTTCTTTCCAGCAGAGAATAGACACAAGAAAATAGAAGCTAACCGCCCTGTCAGTGGGGCATAAATACACCGTCTGCACCTCTGCAGAGAGTTAAGACTCACCCAATGGAGCCACCTGTTGGCCGTGGGTGGCGACCCGTGATGCTTAAGGATAGAACCCAGGTGGCTGAGCAGTCCATGACATGCAACACTCCACTTAGGCCCTTACTTAGGCTAGACAGGCGGTTGGAGAGGCCCCTTCTGATCAATTGGATGGTTACGTCAAGCCCTAGCACCTATATGATTGCCTCAATCCTATTGCCTGGATACTAGAAGGTGGTGGCTGAGAGTCTTCATGTCCTGGGAATGACATTAAACTCTGATTGGTGAGGTTCCAGTTCTGGAGGTTTGGGGAATGTGGAGCACCCCTTCATCACCATTGCTCCCTGGTCCACGCTGACCCGGAGTGGTAGTACCTGTTAGGGTCCCATCTATGGGTTAAATAGAAAAATGTATTTATAAAAAAAAAATTGAGAATCCATTAAGAATTGATTTATTTCAAAACTTTTATCAGCATTAAATGACCCACTGAGGTTGATATGCCATAAAACAAACCAAACCAACTGCATCTAATGGTGAAGTTCCAATTCTGGAGCTGTAGGGAGTGTGGAGTACCCCTTCATCACCCTTGCTCCCTGGTCCACTCTGGCCTGGAGTGGTAGTACCCATTAGGATCCCATATATGGGTTAAAAAAAAAATGTATTCATAAAAAAAAATTTGAGAATCCATTAAGAATGACTTTATTTCAAAACTTTTATCAGCATTAAATGACCCACTGAGGTTGATATGCCGTAAAACCAAACCAAACCACAATTTTGTTTGCTTACAACTAGAATAGGACAGGCTGTTAGTCGACTACAGTTGCATATAGAAACAACACTCATCACACATTCAGAGATTCCTGAGCAGGTGGAAAAATACAGACAGGCAAAATGTAGTTTGAATATTCTGTTCTATTTACACACAGAACACAACGAGGAATTCACCCAGCGTTGTACATGGTGCACCGCCAGGAATTTGACTACCGTATAGTTGCACATGGCATGTCACAAAGTATTTGACTACAGCTGCACTGTGCAATTTAACGATAGCATAATTGCATAAATACTGTCGACCTATTTGCTATACAATGCTTATAGTTACAACAACTATATTGTTGTTGTGAATGGAGGTGTGCATTTCACATAGCACTAATACCCTTTGGAAAGGTTTGAATCAATTATTCTCCCTCCAGCTATGGGTAAAATGTAGGACAGACCGGGCTCTTAAACTTAGATTAGGCAATCAGTCTAGAAGGAAAACTCTGAATTCCAACCTATTAAATTCCGCTTAAAAAAATTAACATTGTGTCACATCCTGATCGTACTGAGGAGGCTGGTATATATATATATATATATATATATATATATATATATATAGATAAATCTAATGAGTCGGACGAACCTACTAAAAGTTTCGCTTAATGCTCTTCAGGGCTAAGATCAGACTCTCTTTATATATATATATATATATATATTATGCAAACATTATTATTTTGTTAAATGTAAACCCCTACTACTTCTGCCCCCCTCTCTCTCTCTCTCATATATATATATATATATATATATATATATATATATAATATATAAGAATTTGACTTTGACTTTAATTGCACTGAATACACCTGTAGGAATTTGACTATAGTACAGTTGAAATTCCGTAAATCCAACCAACCAACCAGCCAACCTATTACCCTCCCAAAAATAAGCTTATTCTTTTAAAGAACAGTTGAATGCAGTTTCTCTGAATTTTTTTAGATGAGGCTTGATAATTTGTATTATTTGGACTATTGGCCTCATCTTTATTGTTATTTACACTATTTCTCTGAATTTTTGAGATGAGGCTTGATAATTTGTATTATTTGGATTATTCAGACTATTGTCCTCATCTTTATTGTTATCTGCACTATTTCTCTGAATTTTTTGAGATGAGACTTGATTATTTGTATTATTTGCACTGCATATACCCGTAAGAATTTGACTATAGTACAGTTGCATGACAGAAAGAATTTGATTATAGCTGCACACAGTAAACCACCAGGAATTTAATTATAGTTGGTTAGATTTACAGCATGTCAACCCTTGTTGGGTTATTTTATGCCAAACACGTTTTGTTATATTCATTCTTGTTGAGTACTTAATTTTTTTTTCTTTTTAAATACATTTTACAATACTGATTTCTTAGAATCTATTTAACCTATAGATGGGACCCTAACAGGTACTACCACTCTGGGTCAGGGTGGACCTGGCAATAATGGCAACGAATAGATACTCCACACTCCCAAGAGCTCCAAAATTGAAACTTCACAAACTTTTACATTTTTTCAGGTCAGTTAACTTTGAACCATGTATCTTTTGAAAATCTGTGTTATGCCTCAAATATATGTGGTTTAAAATTAACTGAGCTGAAAAAATGTAAATTTTTTTAATAAAATAACTGTGTATTTTTATCTTTTATTCATTAATATATCAACGCTAAAAAAGTTCATTAAATTCGGTTAATTCTCTGATGTTTTATTGTTTTGTTTTTCTTTCGGCGGAGTGACATATACGATGGTGGAATTTATGTCCTTTGAGTTCAATTTAACCAATTCTTCTTTATTAGACATTCATCTGGACATTAGGATGGAAAGTGTTGTCTGAGGTTGATATGCTGTAAAACAACCAAACCAAATCAACTGCATCTAATGGTGAAATTCCAATTCTGGAGCTCTAGGGAGTGTGGAGTACCCCTTCATCACCCTTACTCCCTGGTCCACTCTGACCCGGAGTGGTAGTACCCATTAGGATCCCATCTATGGGTTAAATAGAAAAATGTATTCATATAAAAAAATTTAGTATCCATTTAAGAATGACTTTATTTCAAAACTTTATCGGCATTAAATGACCCACCGAGGTTGATATGCCATAAAACAAACCAAACTAAACCTAGAGAATAAGACAGATGAGAGTTGCACAAGAGTGCTACATGTTGTCTTAAACTCGTGCATTTTTCTGTCTTTGATTTTTTTGTTTGTTTATGAGGCACTTAGAATATCCTCCACACCTGCACTGAACCTATATACTTACCTGTAATTAGTGTTGCACTGTCAATCGTGTTGAAAATGTGACCATCCTAATTAAGAAGGCTGACTCATTTGTTCGGTCAATGTAGGTATAAACATCTAATTTCATTTGTCAATTATGGTTGCCCAAACTGAATTGGATGTCTTTAATGGCCAGTTGTTAAGCATTTTGAAGAGCTGATATATATCATCAGAAATTACTTTTCTTTGTTCCTTTGAGTGGCTGATAATATATATCAAGAGAAATTGTTTTGTTGTCTTGGTCGAGCAATGAATCGGATGATGTTATTGTTAATTGTGGTTATGGCTGTTTTCTTGGCTTGTGAAGATCAGCAATGAAGATAGTGTCCTTATCCGCTGAGGAATCACAAGGTTTTTGGGTCCAATACCAGACGTTGAATGAGTAGCACAGTCTGGGTAATTTTAACTTTGTAGCATGGTGGGGATTTGTGAATAAAGGAAGTCATTATCCACCTAAGAATCACAAGGTTCTGGGTTCAATACCGGTCCTTGCCAATTCAGTGCATGAGTAGCACAGCCTGTGTAATTTAATCTGTGTTGTAAGTTGGGGATTGTGAATAAAGTCCTCATCTGCCTAGGAATTGCAAGGTTCTGGGTTCGATACCAGTCCTTGCCAGCTCAGCGCATGAGTAGCACAGCCTGGGTAATTTGATCTGTGTGGTAAGGTGGGGATCACAAATGAAGATGAAGTCCTCATATGTCTTCACAAGTTTGTTGTAGAGCATTCACCTAGGAACTGCAAAGTTCTGGATTCGATGTCGGTCCTTGCCAAATTAGCAAATGAGTAGCACAACTTTGGTCCATGTGATAAAGTGGGGATTGGGAATGAAGTTAAAGTCTTCATATGTCTTCACAATGAGCATCTGCCTAGGAATCACAAGATTCTGGGTTCAATACTGGTACTTGCCAGCTCAGCGCATGAGTAGCACAGCCTGTGTAATTTGATCTGTGTGGTAAAGTGGGAATCAGGAATTAAGAAAACGTCCTCATATGTCTTCACAACGGTGTTATATAGGATTTACCTGAAAATTCCAAGGTTCCAGGTTCAATACCAATCCTTGCCAACTCAGCACATGAGTAGCACAGCTTGTGTTATATCTGATCTGTGCAGTAAAGCATCTGGGAGCTGACGGTGGGTGTTGCGCTCCTCCTCAGCAAAACAATCTCCCTGGTCTAGGGTTCGCAAATAAGGGATAAACCCTTGCCCATTCAGTGGGGCTTAGAATAATAAAAAAAGTAATTTAAATAAATACAGTGGAACATTGAAAATAGTTATGATTGTAATCAAGCTTTTAGAAATTAATTGAATTTTGGCATTAAATAACCCATAAGAGTTGATATGCCATTAAATGAATAAACCAAAGCAAATATAGTTATGATTACAATCAAACATTTACAAATGAGTCAAATTTCAGCATTAAATAACCCATAAGGAGTTGATATGCCTTTAAAACCAAACCAAGGTTAAAGAACCAGTCTGTCTACTATTTATCTCTAGCTAGAGAGAGAAGTGTTGGATTCATGCCTTTCCCAATGGCATTACCATAAAATAACCCATATATTATATTGTGAATTGAACATTTTTTGAAAAAAAACAAACAAATGATGTTATTAGTATGCTGACAGATCTGTTTCGACCATATAATAAATCGGTCTTCATCAAGAGCAAACATATGAAGGAAAGACCGTTAAAAAACTTACCTTTTGTAGCTGGATTACATCATGAACATTTTTGATAACTTTTTTATATATTTTTACTTCAAACTCTTTTGAGTTTTTTCTTATGGATTATAATGCTTTAAAAAATTTATTTTATTTTTAACACAAAATATGCATTTAAAAAAAAAAATTCCAGCATCGAACACCAGCGTTCATTTGTGCCCCTCCTTCATATGTTTGCTCTTGATGAAGACCGATTTATTATATGGTCAAAACAGATTCTGTCAGCGAACTAATAACAGCATTTGTTTTTTCAAAAAATGTTCAATTCATACTGTCGGATTCACTTCCATTTACTTCATATTATATTGTATATCTTATGAATATCATAAGGAGTTGGCATTAAATAACCCACAGGGTTGATATGCCATTAAAAACAAACCCAAGTTAAAGAACCCAGTCTGCCCTACTATTTATCTTTAGCTAGAGAGAGAAGTGTTGGATTCATGCCTTTCCCAATGGCATTACCACAAAATAATCCCTTACAAAACACGTATGTATATGTTATGTACGTTATATATATTGTTATATTAATTATATTAATTGTATATCTTATAAATATCATAAGGAGAGAGAGAGAAGATATGGATTCATACCTTTCCCAAGGGTATTAGCATGAAGCAAAATGAAAACAACCTCACCCTGTATTTGTATTTGACTTACCAAGTCATTGTTCGACATTAGTTTGCTGTGTACTAATTGATAGTAAGTCATGGGAAATGATGTGTTTGTTTGTGCGGGATTTAGATAATTTAAAAAACATATCCATTGTTACGTTTGTTTAACTTTTCTTCCATTTGTCCAACAATTGGAAATGTCTCACACCCTCTTACCAAACAAAAGTTGATGAATTTTCACAATAAAATTGTTTCTTTTAGAGATGAACAGTTTTTTAACCATGTTTATTCTGTGCCTACATTAGTCTCTTTCCCGTTGTAATTCAAATTTGTCCTGCCCTGTCAACTGGTGCTCTAGAATATACTGACTGCACCTCTGCAGAGGGGTAGTACTTAGGCAAGATGGGCGGTTGGAGAGGGACAATCAATCATATGGTCTTTTTCTTTTCTTTTTTCTCCTTTCTTTTTTCTTCTTTTTCTTCCTTTCTTTCTTTTCTTTTTTTCTTTTTCTTCTTTTTTTTTTCTTTCTTTCTCTTCTTCTTCTTCTTCTTCTTCTTCTTCTTCTTCTTCTTCTTCTTCTTCTTCTTCTTCTTCTTCTTCTTCTCTCTTTCATTTTTCTTCTTCTTCTTCTCTCTTTCTTCTTCTTCTTCTCTCTCTTCATTCTTCTTCTCTTCTTCTCTCTTTCTTCTTCTTCTTCTTCTTCTCTCTTTCATTCTTCTTCTTCTCTTCTCTCTTCATTCTTCTTCTTCTTCTCTCTTTCTCTTCTTCTTCTTCTTCTTCTTCTCTCTTCTTCTCTTCTTCTTCATTCTTCTTCTCTCTTTCATTCTTCTTCCATTCTTCTTCTCTCTCATTCTTCTTCATTCTTCTTCTCTCTAATTCAGTTTAGCTCAGTCGGTAGAGCATCCACTTAGTAATTGCAAGGTTCCTGGTTCAATACCAGTCCCTGCCGACTCAGCGCATGAGTAGCACTGAGTGGGTATTCTGATCTGTGCGGTAAAGTGGCCTCTTGAAAATTAAGTTAACTATTTTTTAAAATACTTAGAATGACAATTTGTTATTGTTATTCTGAGTGAAGACAGGACTCTTTAGCCTTGGTTAGGCAATCAGTCTAGCAGAAGGTAAACTCCAAATTCGAACCATCTGTACTTAGTTTAAAAATTAACCTTGTGTTACCTCCTGCTCATGGTGGTAGCATTTGGTAAATACACACTACATTAGAGAAGAACTTACTTGCTACCATACCTTGATAGACACTAACATGTACTTTGGTAGTAAGATCTTCTCATCTTTAAATTGACTAAAGAACAAATGAGATGTGTTGGAACCATAGAACCAGAACTGGAGGCCTGTTGAAAATTAAGTTAGCTAACCTAGGCTAAAGAACCCAGTCTTCCTTCAGAATAACGATAAGTAAAGTCATCGGGGCGGCCTAATGTCGGTATCAGCCAGCATGGGGGGGGGGTCAGTGAGCTGATAGGGATCAGTTGTAGCCGAGTGCTAGGGCAGGGATTAATCCCGGATCAGCGTCGTGAGTCAAATTTTCTGGATCCTATGATTGTTGCCGACATCTGATTCATTTGCATGACTTTGCGGCACATGGTGTAATGGTTATCGTCAAATGAAACGCGAAGTTAAATCCTGGATGAGGCTGTTTGCATTTCATATAGCACTAATAAAAAGTTGACGCAGGTATGGCCTAAAGTCGGTATCGGCCAATCAGCGAGGTAGTCTATCTCCTTTTCACTAGCACTAGACCAAGGAGATTATTTTAGCGTCTGAGGTGGAGCGCCACACCTGCCATCAGCTCCTCACTTTACCGCACAGATCACTGTGCTACTCATATGCTGAGTTGGTGAGGGCCGGTATCGAACCAGGAACCTTGTGAATGTGATTCCTAGCCGAACACTCTACCGACTGAGCTAAAATATTATTCTAAGTATTTAAAAAAAATAGTAAACTTAATTTCTCCAGTTCTGTCTCTCAATTGAGCCATGAACAGGTCCAGAGTTTTAGTACGCCATGACTGGAGACCTTATTTGTCAATTAACCATTGTATCTATTTAAGAAAAATCCTGACAGCAAGGTGTCTTTGTCACAAAACCAGTTTTTGTTCGACAGGGTTCAAAATTAGGACAAATCCTGTTTTCATTTATTTATTTAGAACCGAAAAAAAAAAAAAACTGGTTGATATTATCAGTTTTTTTTGGGGGGTTTTTTTTTTGTTAGATAAAACATCCTGTCTTATTGTAAGAAATTGTTTTTTTTTTTTCTCTGACTCATTATTATTTGTACTAGCAGATATATATACCCTCCACTGGGTACAAGTATTTAATGTTTTAATAAAAATGCATTGGACAATGATTTTTACTATAAAAATGCATTGGACAATGATTTTTACTATAAAAATGCATTGGACAATGATTTTTACTATAAAAATGCATTGGACAATGATTTTTACTATAAAAATGCATTGGACAATGATTTTTACTATAAAAATGCATTGGACAATGATTTTTACTATAAAATGCATTGGACAATGATTTTTACTATAAAAATGCATTGGACAATGATTTTTACAATGCACTGGAAATGATTTTACTATAAAAATGCATTGGAAATGATTTTTACTATAAAAATGCATTGGACAATGATTTTTACTATAAAAATGCATTGGACAATGATTTTTACTATAAAAATGCATTGGACAATGATTTTACTATAAAAATGCATTGGACAATGATTTTTACTATAAAAATGCATTGGACAATGATTTTTACTATAAAAATGCATTGGACAATGATTTTACTATAAAATGCATTGGAAATGATTTTACTATAAAAATGTATTGCAAATGATTTTTACTATAAAAATGCATTGGAAATGATTTTTACTATAAAAATGCATTGGAAATGATTTTTACTATAAAAATGCATTAGAAATGACTTTTACTATAAACATGCATTAGAAATGTAATAAGTATCTGTTAGCACCATATACAAGGGCTGAGTAAAATATATATCAAGCACACTATTTCTCTGTGTATCTTTTACCACCTCAACGATACAACAAAATATATTCCCCATCCAGCTGCAAGTATTTAAGTTTTAATGTAATAAAATATTGTATTAAATTAGAAAGGCTAAATAAAACTAAATAAGAATTCAGATAAAAAGATTTGAAACAGAGGGGTGGGGGTATAATCTACGCTAGACCAAGGAGATTGTTTTAGCATCTGAGGTGGAGTGCCACACCTACCATCAGCCCTTACTTTACTGCACAGATACCTGTGCTACTCATATGCTGAGTTGGCAAAGACTGGTATCGAACTAGGAACCTTGTGGTTTCTAGCCGAACGCTCTACCGACTGAGCTAACCTGAAGACTATAATATTATAATAAGACTAGCAGTGGCTACCCGATGTCACCCGATGTCACCAGGATAGAGGGGGATATTTTTAAAGTTAGTCCCGCAGATCCATTATTACTGAATCGTGAGTTGAATCCTCGTGTGACACCCCATTTAAATCCCTATGTAAAAAAATAGACCTTGCATTTTGATCCAGCTACTCTGAAAAGAAATGTTAATGTCTACTATCTAAAATATTAAATTAAAAAAAAAAAAAATCCATTATCATTTAAATTTGATTTTTTAGTTATCTTCACAAATATAAATCAAATCTTATTTATTTTTGTTCAAAATCCAAGCCCTGGTGATATTTAATGTGTATATATATTTACTTTGTCATTAATTGTATTATTTTTTAAGTTTCCTCCAGACATATACACACAACTGGTTTAGTTCAGTCGGTAGAGTGTTCGATTAGGAAGCTCAAGGTTCCTGGTTTGATACCGGCCCTCGCCAACTCAGCGTATGAGTAGCACAGGGATCTGTGTGGTAAAATGAGGAGTTGATGGTAGGTGTGGCGCTCCACCTCAGATGCTAAAACAATCTCCTTGGTCTAGTGCTAGTGAAAAGGGGATAGACTCCCTTGCTGACTGGCTGATAGCGACTTTAGGCCACCCCAAGCTGATGGTAGGTGTGGTGTACCACCTCAGATGCCAAAACAATCTCCTTAGTCTAGTGAAAAGGGGATAGACTCCCTTGCTGAGTGGCTGATACTGACTTTAGACCACCCTACGACTTATGCAGCCCTGTCGGCTGGGGCAGTAGAATACACCGACTGTACCTCTGTAGTGAGGTAAGACCCCCCCCCACCCAGGGCTCAATGGAGTCCTCTGTTGGCTTTTGGCAGCATTAAATAACCAGAGATGTTGATAGGTACATGTCCTGTGTCCCTGACCCTCAAAAATCTAAAAGGATGCAGTAAAATCATATCCATGCGTCCCAGTGTTTTTCACTTTTCTTCTCCCACCATTTCAAGCTAACTGAAAATATATTTCAATTATTTCTTAGAAATGAATTACACAGGATAGGTTACAAAGTAGGAGTTAGACGGCTTTAGTTGGTACCCATTGGTCTAGCGTTAGGGAAAAGGAGATAAACTCCCTCGCTGATTGGCTGATACTGACCTAGGCCACCCCGACGACAACTTTATTTGATATGCCGTTAAACACACAAATGTATGATTAATCAGATTTTGGCATTAAATACCCCATAAATATTTGATATGCCGTTAAAGCATACTGTTGGGATTATCTTCCCTTTGCCTGGAAGAGTTATCTTCCCGCTGGGTTTCCGTGCCGGCCACCAGAGAGGTCTGGTATTTAAGCGCGAGGTCCAAACTCTTCTGTCTCTTTTGCTACATCTTCTTGTACGAGCACATGGGTTAGACATTGTCACTCTTCTCGGTGGGGGCTTCTGCCCCCAACGCTATGCTACTCTCCTGGAGGCTTCGCCCCGCCCATCACTAGTAAGTGATTTTGTATGTACGGACTCTCCAGTCCTTTTATCTTTACTGTTGTATGTTTATGTACATGTATTTTATTGTTATTGTATCTTGTCGTATAAATGTGCTGTTTTATTATATAAAATGTTTTGTCCCACAAGCATGTCGGAGTTGTATGTTCATATATTAACCATGAATCTTACACTTTCAAAACGGATTTGGGCTGGGATGTCAGAGAGAGAGAGAGAAAGAGAGAGACATAGGATGAATGACAAGGAGTGAGAGAGAGAGAGAGAGAGAAAGAAAGAGAAAGACACATAGGTTGAATGATAACGAGAGAGAGAGAGAAAGAAAGAGAAAGACACATAGGTTGAAATGATGATGAGAAAGAGAAAGAGAGACATAGATGATGAGAGAGAGAGAGAGAGAGAGAGAGAAAGAAAGAAAACTCCCTGTCTCTTTTAGCTACATCTTCTGGAACGACCACATGGGTTAGAGACATTGTCACACCCTTCTCGGTGGGGGCCCCCAACGCTATGTAACTCTCCTGGGGACTTTGGCCCCTCATCACTAGTAAGTGATTTTGTATGTATGGATGCTCCAGTCCTTTTATTTCTACACTTATATGTTTATGTACATGTATTCTATTGTTATTGTATAATGTCTTATTTCCGTGCTGTTTTGATATATAAAATGTTTTGTCCCACAAACGTGTCGCAGTTGTATGTTCATAACCTTACAATACTAATGTATAAATTAAATTTTTGCATTAAATAACCTGAAAATATTTGATATGCCATTAAAAACACAAATGTATAAATTAATCAGATATTGGCATTAAATAACCCATAAATATTTGATATGCCATTAAAAACACATTAATCAGATATTGTATGCCATTAAAAACACAAATGTATGAATTAATCAGATTTTGGTATTAAATAACCCATAAATATTTGATATGACGTTAAACAAACTAAACAAAACCAGAGAGAGAACGAAAGTAAGCTTTGCAAGAAATGGACCGTGACGTTTTCACTCGATTACCATTGCCTTTTTGGCCCGGGGTGGGGGGTGGAAGGTGGACGTAGGGTGATTTTTTTTTTTTTTTTTACCACCCGTCGAGGTTTCCGTTTGTCAAGGGTAAAGAAATGCTATTCTCATTTTATTTACACTCTTCCATGACTTTCTTTCTTCACTTAAAAGGAAACAAAAAACAAACAAAAACCCCCGACTCTTTTGTCTTGCTTTCGTACGCTCTCTCGCCCGTGTTAATTTCGTGAAAAAATCGTGACTGTCTCTTCGTGGTACAAATGAAATTAATCGTCTTTCAGTCGCCCCCACCTCTCTCTCTCCCATATATATATATATATATATATATATATATATATATACGCTCTACTTACGTATTGAGCACTTTATATTTGTTATAACGCTGACTTATCCGAGTAACACTTATACCAACCAAATATTGAGGCCGACCCAATAATTTTTACCGGTAAGTCATTCCTTTTACACACACACACACACACACACACACACACACATATATATATATATATATATATATATATATATATATATATATATAATTTACCGCCTTCTTTTCCACATTAAAAAGAAGAAAGTTTACCATACGTCTACAATGTAGATCTAATAATCACTAAGGCGCAAATTGCGTAACGGCTAACCTAGTCTGAAATGGAGCCTGCGGGCCAAGTTCAAACCCTGAACGAGGCTGTTCACATTTCACTTTGACCTTTCCTTGGGAAAGGTCGCTGGTGCTTAGACAGTTGTTTTTTGTTTTTTTTGTTGTGTTTTTTTTTACACAACTAGGACAACAATTTGAATTGCGACCCATTAAACGGAAGTGTAATGTAGGTACCACCAATTTTCCCTCTGAAATTTACTCCTTCTTATATTTAACACGATGAAACATACATAAGGGTTAATATTATCTTAAAAATCTTTTGTCCATTCAAAAGAAGAAATATTAAAAAACTTCCTGATGATTTTTTTTTAAATTTGAAATTACGAAAATAATGAAAATTTTGAACGAAAAACAATGTTTACATTTTTGCACCGTTAAATCAATTGAAATTTTATGTAGCCAAAAACAAGTTATGACTAGAGGCTTTTTAAAAAATTCTATGAAAAAATCAATTAATGGTCCGATTTTCACGAAAATGTCCAGAATTACTTACCTTTTGATGGAAATATTTTTTTATTACGTAAATAATTAGTGGTGACTTATGGCCAATAAGTTTGTATGGTTGAAATTCAAATCTAATGGACAGCCCTGTCGGCCGGGACTTTAGAACACACCAACTGCACCTCAGCAGAGGGGTAAGACTCCCTCAACTGGGCCACCTGTTGACGGTGGCTAAGCAGTCCATGACATGCAACACTCCACTTAGACCCTTACTTAGACTAGACGGGCGGTCGGAGAGGCCCCCTCTGATCAATCGGCTGGTCACGTCAAGCCCTAGCACCTATATGATTGTCCCATCCCTATTGCCAAGCCCCAACCCCTTTTTATCATATGGGTGCTAAAAGGGGATGACTGAGGGTCTTCATGTCTTGGGAATGACGTTAAACTCTATCTGATGGTGAGGTTCCAGTTCTGGAGGTTTGGGGAATATGGAGCACTCCTTCATCACCATTGCTCCCTGGTTCACTCTGACCCGGAGGGGTAGTACCTGTTAGGATCCCATCTATGGGTTAAATAGTAAACTGTGTTTATAAAAAAATGGGTTATTTCCTAGTTGAGTAACATGAGTGACCCAGAAAAAACAGAACCCAAATTATTTATTTATTTTCCCATTAAACTAACACTAAACCCAAGCCCTAACCCTAACCCTTGTTTGACTTAAACCTCAAAAAAAAAAAAAAAATTAAAAATAAGTTTTATTACAAAATTTGTGGGTTCTGTTTTTTCTGGTCGCCCTGTAATATTATGTTACTCAACTAGGAAATAACCAAAAAATGGGGGTAAAAAAGAACAGTTTTCTCGTATATTCCTACCATAAAATAAACTGAACCCCCATTTTATGTCCGTGTTTTTGCAATAAATGTTTTATTTTTCTTGCACCCGTTATTTTACAATACTAAATATATTTTCTTATTTATTTTTATATTCACTTCAATGTGTATATTCTAAAAGTTTTTATTTTGTGAGATTTCTTAGTTTTAAAGTGGGGGTTCGTTTTTACACTTCAACTTTTTACTCGTAAATTACTACCATAAAATGCCCAAGCCTAATTTTATGGTAGGAATTTACGAGTAAAAAGTTGAAGATTACCTTTTGTTGTTGTTATTTCTTTTCTTTTTGGCTTTGGTACTCTAAAATAAAAACGTCAGATTTTAATCATCGTCGACGAAAAAACAAAATTACGGTCATAAAAGGAGGATCCAATTTATGCCTAAATTGTAAAACGAGCCCCCACTTTAAAACTAAACATTCTCACAAAATAAAAAAACTTTTAGAATATACACATTGAAATGAATATCAAAATAAATAAATAAAATATATTTATATTGTAAAATAACGGGTGCAAGAAGAATAAAACATTTATTGCAAAAACACGGACATAAAATAAGGGTTCAGTTTATTTTATGATAGGAATAAACGAGAAAACTGTTCTTCTTTACCAAAATGGGTTCCCATTAAGAATAAGTTTATTTGTAAGGTTGAAATTCCGAGCTAATTGAAACAAAAAGGAACAACGCGTTGGTTTGAAATGAATTCCATACAAATAACGATTTCATGTCCATTAATCAAGGGTCGACTTATACAGAAGTATGCGGAGGTGCGTGGTCTACTGGTTAGAGTCTTCGGAAATGGATTCGTCGACCCAAGTTCAAATCCTGGACGAAGCTGTTTGCATATCACATAGTGCCCTTCCTCTTGGGATAGGTATGATTCCAATTATTCTCGCTGCAGCTGTGGATAAATAGTAGGGCAGACTGGCTCTTTAACCTTGGTTAGGCAACCAGTCTAGGAGAAGGAACACTCTGAATTCAAACCTGTTAAACTCCGCTTAAGAAATTGACCTTGGGTCACATCCTGTTCGTGTGAAGGGGTTGGGGTTGGGTAGGGTAAATATTTATACACGAGTATGGAGAGTAGTTTCTTTGTAATCAGGGCAAATATCCTTTCATAAAAATGAATTACATGATCCAAAATGTATATATATATATATATATATATATATATATATATATATATATATATATATATATAGGTTGCTTGGATATGGAGTGAACACCTGGTTATTGACATATGAAATCTTTAGACGAAGATTTACTGTGAAAATAGCATAGGCGAGAAACCATTAGTGACCAGGTTCACGCTACCTCAACTTAAAATCTAAATGCTGTATCAATCTACAAAATATTGTGTGTGTATATATAGAGAGAGATGTTGATGTCTGTGTATATATATTGATGTGTGTGTATGTGTATATATACTGATGTGTGTGTGTATGTATGTATATATATATGTGTGTGTTGATGTGTTTATATATACACATTGATGTGTGTACATATTGGTGTGTGTGTATGTGTATATATATATGTGTGTATATATATATATGTGTGTATATATATATGTGTGTGTGTATATATATATGTGTGTATGTGTATATATATATATGTGTGTATGTGTATATATATATGTGTGTGTGTGTGTGTATGTATATACACATTGATGTGTGTGTATGTATGTATATATATATGTGTGTGTTGATGTGTTTATATATTCACATTGATGTGTGTAATATTGATGTGTGTGTGTGTGTGTTTATATATTCACATTGATGTGTGTGTATATATTGATGTGTGTGTGAGTGTATATATATATATATTGATGTGTATATATATTGATGTGTTGAGTGTATATATATATATATATTGATGTGTGTATATATTGATGTGTGAGTGTATATATATATATATATTGATGTGTATATATATATATATTGATGTGTGTATATATTGATATATTGATGTGTGTGTATATATACACATTGATGTGTGTATACATTGATGTGTGTGTATACATTGATGTGTGTGTGTGTGTGTGTGTGTATATGTGTGTGTGTAGATATGTATGTGTGTGTGAGTGTGTAGATATATATATGTATGTGTGTATGTATGCATATTAAAAAACGTTTTTTGTTTGTTTGTTTTTTGTTTGTTTGTTATAGATTTGTTTTGTTTTGTTTTTTTCCGTTTTTTGTTTTTTCAAAGTTTTCCAGAACCGGGTCCCGTCAAAAAATCACCCTTCTTTTAACGTCCTTTTTACCCCCTTTTTTTTCTTAATTTAAAATTTTTTTTTTTTTTTTTACTTTTCAATTTAAAAAAAAAATATATTTTTTACTACATTAACTTGGAACTTGCTACATTTTTATTACTTAATATTGTTTTTAGTAGTAGTAAAAGATCGACCATATTATATATGCAACATTGTTTCTCATTTGTATTTATGTGTGTGTGTATCTGTCTGTATGTATGTGTGTGTGTGTGCATGTGTGTGATCGCTGCAAAATTCCTAATATGGTATCTTTCACGAGCGAAAAATCTTTCCTTGTGAGGAGCTGTAGTAGTAATACTACAGTAATAGTTGTGGTCATAGTATTGTATAACGTACTACGTTATAGTAATCTATATATACTATATACATATATATATATATATATATATATATATATATATATATTAGTGTCTGTGTGGCATATTTCGTATATATTCCACCAGCTTATGCAGTGTTAAAAAGGTCTGTCAGCATGTGTATATATATATATATATATCATATCATATATGTTTATTGCATTTTCTCTTATTTTGTCGATTTGTGCATCAAGGGTTACTTTGATATATATATATATATATATATATATATATATATATATATATATATATATATATAACGTGCAAACGATTTTATTTACTGTTTTAATGCCTTTTAAGAATTCACTTTCCTCGCGTTATCAGTGATATCTTTTACACTTGTCACTTCTCTGTCGCAATCCTCCTCGGGGATGCTCTTTCATTGCACTTTCTTATCTCTTTTTCTTGTTTATTTTATTCTTTAAAGCAATCTTTATTTTTCTTTCTTTCTCCCTACTACAAACGTAATTGTTGGTATATATATATATATATATATATATATATATATATATATACAAGCTGTGTCAAAAAAGTATTTTTTGTGCTGTATGACAGACCTTGTATTCTGAAAAAAAAATTAACGTTCCATTCATTGTTCATTTCTGTCTTGGTAAATACAGCTTCAAACTCGGCACTTTTATGACACATCTTGTGTGTATATATACACACCTTTATATATATTATACACCTTTTTTATACACACACGTTGCGTATATATATATATATATAGTGTGTGTGTTTGAGTTAAGGTAGCGTGGGCGTAGAGTCAACACCTGGTTACTGTCAGTTTCTCGCATATGCGATCTTCAGAAGATTGCATATGCGAGAAACTGTCAGTAACCCGGTGTTGACTCCATGTCCACGCTACCTTAACTGAAATATGAACGATCTCTCGATCATATTGTGCACTGTCTACTTAAAAATAACCACTCATATTATCTACATATATATATATAATATATATATATATAGATAATATATATATATATATATATATATATATATATATATATATATATAATGTTTGTACCTTTTCGTGACTTATGTTCATTGGTGGCAACCTTTGAAAAAATCACTTGCATTTTTGGTCTCGATTCCTTGTAGAGGGGTAATCCCCCCCCCCGTGCCCCTAAAAAAAGGAGGGGGCTCTCCTGGATATGACACTAAACTGTATCGGTTGTTGAGGCTTCAGAACTGAAGCTCTCGAAGGAGTAAAGTACCCCTTCGTCGCTTATGACTCCCAGGTCCACACTGACCTGAAGAGGGGGTACATTTTAGGGGTCCATCTCCGGGCCAAGGAGACCTGTTTGACAATTATTTGATAGGGATAACTTGACAATTATTATTATTAGATTAGAATACTTGAAACTGTAAATCATTAGTCACAGAAGTTAAGCAGCGATGAGCCTGTTTAATACTTAATTGGGTGACCACTTAAGCAACAGTAGGTACTGTTAGCAACCCGAATCCTTTGTTTATCAAAAATGATTTCATTCGGCATTAAATGACCCGAGAGGAGTTGATATGCCGTAAAACAAAACAGCCCAACAACCAAACCAGATTATTTGTATTAAGAATTGTTATTTGAATACCATAAAATAAGATATTTTTTGAATTAAAAATGACGTGACATTTTTTTTTTTAATTAAAATTAAAAAAATAATATCTAAATATTTTTTAAATTTTTTTATTTGTAATTGATTGTTAGAAATAAATATATTAAAATAAAATAAAAATACCGAAAAAAAAAAAAATTTTTTTTTATTTGTAATTAATTGTCGAAAAAAAAAAAGATATTTAAACAAAAATATCAAAATCACGTCATTTTTGATTTAAAAAAAAAAAATTTATTTTATGGTATCGCAATAATTGCACAACGTAAATTTAGGTGCTACAAAAAATTAATTTTTAATTTACATTGTACAACTGTGAAATGTGTTGCAAAATATTAGCAAAGCTGTCTGTGTCGCGGGTTGTTTTTTCAGCTGTCACCGCTTAGCGTTTTTTAAGGCAGGAAGCCGGAACGCATTTCTGCGAAGAGACCCCATTTTTCGGGGTCCAGTCAAGCAAGAAATATTTGCTTATAGAAATACAATAGGATTTTAAAAAATTGAATGGCTATTGGGGACCATTTTTTTTTTTCATCGAAGCGGCCTAAAGTCGGTATGAGCCAGACAGCGAGAGAGTCTATTCCCTTTTCACTAGCGCTAGACCAAGGAGATTGTTTTTGGCATCTGAAGTGGAGCACCACACCTACCATCAGCTTCTCACTTTGTCACACAGATCAGATTAAACA
>CM042172.1:18610907-18619949 GCA_023376005.1 Doryteuthis pealeii
GTGCCTATTGGATACTTGGTCCAACATATTCTATGTACACATCTCCTCACACACACACAAAGAAAAAAAACCACTGTCTTGGAGTTAGGATTTGCAGGATATCACCGGATACTATATTTACCATGTACCCCATGTGTACAGGTTAGGCAGAAGGCCCTATTAATGTGGGACCATCCACAAGCTGAGACTCATGGGTGGCGGGTGCAAAAATACATGACCCCGTCGGCATTCCCTCTCAAGGGGCGCGCCTCAGGCACTGGCAATAAACCCAAACCTGCTCCTTTAAATCGAGGGGGCAGGTATTGCCTGGAGGGATAGCCTCCTGGGATCAACGATGTTAGCTTGTAAGGTTCAGGGCTGAAGCCACTGGACCCCGGTCGAAACCGGAGTTTGAACCTTTCATTAAGTTGATGATTTGGGGTGCCTATTGGATACTTGGTAGAAAATATTTTATGGGGTGGGTGGGGGTGTATGTACACATCTCCTCACACACACAAAAAACAAAAAACAGTCTTGGAGTTATGATTTGCAGGATATCACTGGATGTTGTACAGATGACCTTTCAGGTGCAATGACCGATAGGGATGCGTGGTGAGAAAGAGTCCTGAAGATCTGTGCTGTTGGCATGATATAATGATGATATCTTCCCTCGGTGGTATTCTTACATTATTACAATGCTACAGATAACAAATACCATCCCATAATAGATTTATTACACATTTTGAAAAATGCTATCAGATAATCTGTTACCCCCAAGTACGTACATACTGTACCCAGGCCAAAATTAGAATTATTCTTCAAAGTCTTGCAATTTTACTTTCAGACAGTGTGTACGTGTATATAATAATGAAATTTATTGGGTACAGTGCTCAGGTGCACCACAACTCATCAAAGTCTCAGGTCAAGTACACAGAATAAGGTATTAGTGTCAGGAACATGAATAGCATACAGTAATAATATACATGTATGTGTACAGTGCTCAGGTGCATCACAACTCATCAAAGTCTCAGGTCAAGTACACAGACTAATGTATTAGTGTCAGGAACATGAATAGCATACAGTAATAATATACATGTATGTGTACAGTGCTCAGGTGCATCACAACTCATCAAAGTCTCATGTCTAGTACACAGAATAATGTATTAGTGTCAGGAACATGAATAGCATACAGTAATAATATACATGTATGTGTACAGTGCTCAGGTGCACCACAACTCATCAAAGTCTCATGTCAAGTACACAGAATAATGTATTAGTGTCAGGAACATGAATAGCATACAGTAATAATATACATGTATGTGTACAGTGCTTAGGTGCACCACAACTCATCAAAGTCTCATGTCTAGTACACAGAATAATGTATTAGTGTCAGGAACATGAATAGCATACAGTAATAATATACATGTATGTGTACAGTGCTCAGGTGCACCACGACTCATCAAAGTCTCATGTCTACTACACAGAATAATGTATTAGTGTCAGGAACATGAATAGCATACAGTAATAATATACATGTATGTGTACAGTGCTCAGGTGCATCACAACTCATCAAAGTCTCATGTCTAGTACATAGAATAATGTATTAATGTCAGGAACATGAATAGCATACAGTAATAATATACATGTATGTGTACAGTGCTCAGGTGCACCACAACTCATCAAAGTCTCAGGTCAAGTACACAGAATAATGTATTAGTGTCAGGATCATGAACGGTTTACAGTAGTAATATGCATGTATGTGTGCGCGTGTGTGCATATGTATGTGGAGAGTGGTATCAGGTATAGTGTCGGCGGACTACAGGAAGCATGGAGGCTTTGAAAGATTCAGTGTTTCGGCAGCCTACAACAGACACGGCAGTTTATTCCATGTCTCCGCAATTCTGAGCGTGAAAAAATGTTTCCAAAAGTCACGTGAGCAGTGCTGTTTTCTGACTTTGTAGGCATGCCCACATGTGTTAGAAAGATGGAAATCAAAAAGGTGTTCAAGGTTGCTGTTGTTAAGATGATTAATGATCTTGTGAGCGTTTACCAGGTCAGTTGCCAGACGCTGAAGTTTCAGCGAATCCATTCCCAGGGCTGCGAGACCTTCAGAGTATGGTAGATGCCTGATGGAGGGTATTTGTTTGGTTGCACGTCTCTGTACAGTTTCTAGGAGGTTAATATTCTGAGCAAGATAGGGGTTCCAGATTGTTGATGCAAACTCCAAGTGTGGCCGCACCATAGCTTTGTACAGCTTCAAATAGATAGCCGGTGAGCGGCTGACAAAGGTCTTGCTGAGTGACGCCAGGACACCCTCGGCCTTTTTGACAATTTTGGAGATGTGTTTCGTCCAACGTAAATCACTGCTGACAGGAATAGCCAAATCACGTTCACAAGAAGATTCCTTGATATTAGTGTTGTGGAGGGAGTATATGTATGATGGGTTTTTCCTCCCAAATATCATGGTGGTGCATTTGTCCACAGCCAGCTTCAGTTGCCAGTCAGTGATCCATTGTTGCACTGTGTCCGGGTCTGACTGCAATAAAGATCTGCAGCGCTCAGGATCTGTCTTTTTTATTTCAAGGTACAGCTTGATGTCATCTGCATACTTCAGTACTGTGTTATTTCTTAAGTTAGCATCTATATCATTGATATACGCAACAAACAAAAGGGGGCCAAGAACTGATCATATGGTGAGGAATGTTGCCCAAGAACTGTAACCACTTCTCTCCGGTTGAGACCACCCACAAGCTGTGACTCATGGGTGGCGGGTGCAAAAAATATGTTGATCCGGTAGGCATTCCCCCTTAGGGAGGGGGGGGGGCAATAAACCCAGCCGATGTGCCCTCCGGCCTTCTTCTATGGTTAGCGGAATTTTTATCTGTACAACGTTTCGGCCGATGTGCCCTCCGGCCTTCTTCAGACTCAGGAATATTCTTGTCATAATTGGGAACCTTGTTGATACCCCCGTGGACTGAATAAAGGGTTAGGCTCCCGATTACGACAAGAAGGTTCCCGAGTCCGAGAAGGTTTCCGAGTCCGACAAGAAATACACGAAGGAGGCCTGAGGGCACATCAACCAAAACGTTGTACAGATAACAATAAAGATGAGGACAATAGTCCAAATAATACAAATTATCAAGCCTCATATCAAAAATTAAGAGAAATGGTGTAGATAACAATAAAGATGAGGATAGTAGTCCGAATAATACAAATCTATTAATAATGGAGATTCGCTTCCAGGTTTTTGTTTGTAACAAAAATTACGCCATTGCTTACGTCACATTACCCAAAATCGTCATAACATAGAATAAATACGCTCAAAATTTGAACATGCAATATTAGACACTCCTCATTGTTTTTTAAAACAAGTTTTAATAAATACATGACTGGTATTATATATCTATATATAGTTTGTTTTATTTTAATACATATTTAAAGTTTACATTTCAAATTGTTTTATTTTTTAATCTTTTAATGAATTTGATGATTTTACTTACTTAGGGTACAAACTCGCTGATATTGAATTTTTTACTCCCACCCCTCAGGCAATATGTTTCAAAAATCTATTTTTACATTGCCCGGAGGGTGTTTTTTATTTTGTACTAGTAATAATAATAGAATAAATAGAGAAATGGCAAGAAAATAAAGAAGCTTATGCATAGTAGTATAATGAGGTTTAAAGAAATATGAGTACCAAAATTTTGGAGAACAAAGTAAAGAGATTTATTTCAATATATCTATTATATTTGTACCTATATTTTTTGTGTGTGTATATATATATATATATATATATATATATATATACACAACCAACCCCTCCGCACGAGTAGGATGTGACACAAGGTCATTTTTAAGTGGAGTTTACCAGGTTTGAATTCAGAGTTTTCCTTCTCCTAGACCGGTTGCCTAACCAAGGTTAAAGAGCCCAATCTGCCCTACTATTTATTCATAGCTGGGGGGAGAGTAGGATTCACACCTTTCCTAAAGGTATTAGTGCTAAGTGAAATGCAATTACCAAGTCCAGGATTTGAACTCCGGGCAATGAGTCCATTTCCTATGACTTTAACCATTACACCACGCGCTTCCTATGATATCTACTCTCCCCCCAGCTATTGAATAATAGTAGGGCAGATTGGGCTCTTTAACCTTGGTTAGGCAACCGGTCTAGGAGAGGAAAACTCGAATTAAACCTGGTAAACTCACTTAAAAATGACCATTGTGTTCACATCCTATCGTGCGAGGTGGTGTGTATATATATATATATATATATTATAGTATATATATATACACAACAAAAATAGGTACAAATATAATAGACATATTGAAATAAATCTCTTTACTTTGTTCTCCAGAATTTTGGTACTCATATTTCTTTAAACCTCATTATACTACTATGCATAAGCTTCTTTATTTTCTTGACATTTCTCTATTTATTCTATTATTATTACTAGTACAAAATAAAAAAACACCCTCCGGGCAATGTAAAAATAGATTTTTGAAACATATTGCCTGAGGGGTGGGAGTAAAAAATTCAATATCAGCGAGTTTGTACCCTAAGTAAGTAAAATCTTCAAATTCATTAAAGGATTAAAAAATAAAACAATTTGAAATGTAAACTTTAAATATGTATTAAAATAAAACAAACTATATATAGATATATAATACCAGTCATGTATTTATTAAAACTTGTTTTAAAAAACAATGAGGACTGTCTTATGTTGCATGTTCAAATTTTGAGTGTATTTATTCTATGTTATGACGATTTTGCGTAATGTGGCGTAAGCAGTGGTGTAATTTTTGTTACAAACAAAAACCCAGAAGCAAATCTCCATTATTAATAGATTTGTATTATTCGGACTACTATCCTCATCTTTATTGTTATCTACACCATTTCTCTTAATTTTTGAGATGAGGCTTGATAATTTGGATTATTTGTATTATTTGGACTATTGTCCTCATCTTTATTGTTATCAGTACAACGTTTTGGTTGATGTGCCCTCAGGCCTCCTTCGTGTATTTCTTGTCGAAATCGGGAGCCTAACCCTTTATTCAGTCCACGGGGGTATCCTGTTCTCATTCTGCTAACCATAGAAGAAGGGCGGAGGGACATCGGCTGGGTTTATTTGCCCCCCCCCCCGAAGGGGGAATGCCTACCGGATCAACATATTTTTTGCACCCGCCAATGTGAGTCACGCTTGTATGGGTTGGTCTCAACCGGAAGAGAAGAGTTAAGTTCTTGGGCAACATTCCTCACCACAGGGATCAGTTCTTGGCCCCCTTTTGTTTGTTGCATATATCAATGATATAGATGCTAACTAAAGGAATACCACAGTACTGAAGTATGCTGATGATATCAAGTTGTACCTTGAGATAAAAACAACAGATCCTGAACGCTGCAGATTTTTATTGCAGTCAGACCTGGACACAGTGCAACAATGGATCACTGTCTGGCAACTGAAGCTGGCTGTGGACAAATGCACCACCATGATATTTGGGAGGAAAAACCCATCATACATATACTCCCTCCACAACACTAATATCAAGGAATCTTCTTGTGAATGTGATCTGGGTATTACTGTCAGCAGTGATTTACGTTGGACGAAACACATCTCCAAAATTGCCGAAAAGGCTGAGGGTGTCCTGGCATCACTCAGCAAGACCTTTGTCAGCCGCTCACCGGCTATCTATTTGAAGCTGTACAAAGTTATGGTGCGGCCACACTTGGAGTTTGCATCAGCAGTCTGGAACCCCTATCTTGCTCCTAGAAACTGTACAGAGATGTGCAACCAAACGAATACCCTCCATCAGGCATCTACCATACTCTGAAGGTCTCGCAGCCCTGCGAATGGATTCGCTGAAACTTCAGCGTCTGGCAACTGACCTGGTAAACGCTCACAAGATCATTAATCATCTTAACAACAGCAACCTTGAGCACTTTTTTGATCTCCATCTTTCTAACACACGTGGGCATGCCTACAAAGTCAGAAAACAGCACTGCTCACGTGACTTTCGGAAACATTTTTTCACGCTCAGAATTGCGGAGACATGGAATAAACTGCCGTGTCTGTTGTAGGCTGCCGAAACACTGAATCTTTCAAAGCCTCCATGCTTCCTGTAGTCCACCAACACTATACCCGATGCCACTCTCCACATACATATGCACACACGTGCACACATACATGCATATTACTACTGTAAACTGTTCATGATCCTGACACTAATACATTATTCTGTGTACTTGACCTGAGACTTTGATGAGTTGTGGTGCACCTGAGCACTGTACACATACATGTATATTATTACTGTATGCAATTCATGTTCCTGACACTAATACATTATTCTGTGTACTAGACATGAGACTTTGATGAGTTGTGATGCACCTGAGCACTGTACACATACATGTATATCATTACTGTATGCTATTCATGTTCCTGACACTAATACATTATTCTGTGTACTAGACATGAGACTTTGATGAGTTGTGATGCACCTGAGCACTGTACACATACATGTATATTATTACTGTATGCTATTCATGTTCCTGGCACTAATACATTATTCTGTGTACTTGACATGAGACTTTGATGAGTTGTGATGCACCTGAGCACTGTACACATACATGTATATTATTACTGTATGCTATTCATGTTCCTGACACTAATACATTATTCTGTGTACTAGACATGAGACTTTGATGAGTTGTGGTGCACCTGAGCACTGTACACATACATGTATATTATTACTGTATGCTATTCATGTTCCTGACATTAATACATTATTCTATGTACTAGACATGAGACTTTGATGAGTTGTGTGCACCTGAGCACTGTACACATACATGTATATTATTACTGTATGCTATTCATGTTCCTGACACTAATACATTATTCTATGTACTAGACATGAGACTTTGATGAGTTGTGATGCACCTGAGCACTGTACACATACATGTATATTATTACTGTATCTATTATGTTCCTGACACTAATACATATTCTGTGTACTAGACATGAGACTTTGATGAGTTTGTGTGCACCTGAGCACTGTACCCAATAAATTTCATTAGTTATTATTATACACACGTACACACTGTCTGAAAGTAAAATTGCAAGACTTTGAGAAATAATTCTAATTTTGGCCTGGGTACAGTATGTACGTACTTGGGGGTAACAGATTATCTGATAGCATTTTCAAATGTGTAATAAATCTATTATGGGATGGTATTTGTTATCTGTAGCATTGTAATAATGTAAGAATACCACCGAGGGAAGATATCATCATTATATCATGCCAACAGCACAGATCTTCAGGACTCTTTCTCACCACGCATCCCTATCGGTCATTGCACCTGAAAGGTCATCTGTACAACATCCAGTGATATCCTGCAAATCATAACTCCAAGACTGTTTTTTGTTTTTTTTTGTGTGAGGAGATGTGTACATACACCCCCACCCACCCCATAAAAATATTTTCTACCAAGTATCCATAGGCACCCCAAATCATCAACTTAATGAAAGGTTCAAACTCCGGTTTCGACCGGGGTCCAGTGGCTTCGGCCTGAACCTTACAAGCTAACATCGTTGATCCCAGGAGGCTATCCCTCCAGGCAATACCTGCCCCCTCGATTTAAAGGAGCAGGTCTGGTTTATTGCAGTGCCTGAGGGCGCCCCTTGAGAGGGAATGCAACGGGGTCATGTATTTTTGCACCCGCCACCCATGAGTCTCAGCTTGTGGATGATCCACATTAATAGGGCCTTCTGCCTAACCTGTACACATGGGGTACGTGGTAAATATAGTATCCGGTGATATTCTGCAAATCCTAACTCCAAGACAGTGGTTTTTTTTTCTTTGTGTGGTGTGTGAGGAGATGTGTACATAGAATATTTTGGACCAAGTATCCAATAGGCACCCCAAATTATCAACTTAATGAAAGGTTCATATCTTAACTCATCACCGGTAAGTTTCGCTTTCAAATATTTGAAAATAAATGAACAGATGTTAAGCTGTCTGAATTAAGCTCTGACAAATTTGGGAAAGAAAAGAAAAACCCAAAAAAACATTGGGATGCATGGATATGATTTTTCTGCATCCTTTTAGATTTTTCTGTGACGCAGGACGCATACCTATTAGCATCTCTGGCTTCTTAGTTTTATAGTATAAACACCAAAAATAAAAAGCAACACATGAATGTTTTAATTCACTCAATATTAGATATGGATTATTCAATGCTAAAATATTGGACCAAAGTATCCAAATAGGCACCCCAAATCATCAACTTAATGAAACGGTTCATATTTTTAACTCATGCGTCCTGCGTCATAAAAGACAGTGAAAATGACGACCAGTAAAATAAAAAATACATGCATGGTCGGAGTAAATTTTCCGGGTGGTAAAATAACGATACCTTAACTTCCGTCTGTGAAACATGGTAAGAAGAGAAAAAATAATCACCCCTAAAGAGAGATGTCCGTGTGTGTCATGGTGTCGGGCACGGACTGTCTTTTGAAATCGTTAAGTATTGGGAGCTCAGTCCTTTGCTTTTTATTTATGCAGAAATTAGTTATCTATCATTATATATACCACACTGTATTTTGCGCCCAAAAAAACAAGGGGAGAGGTTCAAAGTTAAATGACCTGGAAAAAAAATCAGTAAGTTTGAAAGTAAAATAACTGATGCATTATTAAAAAAATTTTCCCAAAATTCATTGATAAATCACATTGAAATTTCATTAAAATTGGATAATTCCCTGATTTTTGGTAATTTTTTTTCAAACAGTACGGGGGGGGGGTCAAAATGTATTGAAAAAAAAAAAAAAACATGGATTTTTTGACAAATTGGTTATTACCTAAAATAGGCATGCCAATAATGTTGACTTGTTAGTTTTAAAAAACGAAAAAAATTAATTGAATTGATTATTTAAGGCCAATACACATAATACATACACACACACACACACATATATATACTTATATACAATATATATATCACTAATAACATATATAACACAGCACACACACTATTATATATATACATACACACACACACCACACACACTATTG
>CM042172.1:18620049-18670049 GCA_023376005.1 Doryteuthis pealeii
CTGCCTGTAAGGTACATAGTGCAACCGGAATTACATCATTTGTTGGGGTTTTTGTATTGGTTTTTTAACTTTACATTGTATGTGGTGTCTGCTTTTTTTAAATATATATGTGAGTTGGTTTTTTTTTTTTTCAAAAATAATTGTTGCTTTTAACGCGAGTCATAAACAGTTCACATTGAAAGCATGTCCATAAATATGTGTCATGCATTTCTGTGTGTGTGTATGTATATGTGTGTGTGTGTGTGTATATGTATGTGTGTATATTTGTGTGTGTTATGTATATGTGTATAGGTATGTGTGTGTATTATATGTGTATAGGTATGTGTGTGTATATGTATGTGTATATATACATGTATATATATGTTTGGTGTATGCATAGTGTGTGTATGTGTGTGTGTGTATGTATAGTGTGTGTATGTGTGTGTGTATATATGGTATGTATACATATGTGTATATATGTGTGTGTGTATATATGGTATGTATACATATGTGTATATGTGTGTGTGTATATATGTGTATATATGTGTGTGTGTATATATGTATATATATGTGTGTGTGTATATGTGTGTATGTGTGTGTATATATGTATGTATATGTGTGTGTGGACATGTGTGTGTGTACTACATGAATATGTGTGTACATGTATGTATATATATAATAATATAATATATATATATATATATATATATATGTGTATATACATGTGCCACCTGGGGGGAAAAAATGAAAAAAAAAAAGACTAAGAGGTCGTACCCAACCGAAAATAATCGATTAATACTATAACAATTTGGACAAAAGGAAATATATATATATATATATATTATATATATATATATATATATACACACACACACACCGCTATGGTTATCTATGTAAACATTGTTTTTCGTTCATAATTTTCATTATTTCCGTAAGCTGAAAACAAATTTTTTAAAATCCATCAGGAGTTTTTAAATTTTTTTTAACTGTTTCCTTCTTTCGAATGGACAAAAGGTTTTCAAGATAATATTAACCTTTATGCAAGTTTTATTGTGGTTAAATATGGGGGGGGGGGGGAGTAAATTTCACAGGGGAAATTGATGGTACCTAATGTATAGATAGATAATCTCAATACTGGGTCAACCTTTAAACTACTGTAAATTATTTGTTCATATTTTCCTTGTTGCATTTAAGAAGGGGGACACCATTTTGATTAAACACGGTTTGATACTTAAATGGCCGGGCGGGCTTTTTTCTTTTTTTTTTTCTTTTTTAGATAATATTGTTATTATACTAGGCGATTGGATCCGACGCCCCCCTCCTTCCCTCTCACTCTCTCTACTAACTAGATATGTGTAATAAGTAAAAACTCTTCACATAGCCTTCCCCCCGCCTCAGCTTAATGATGACAACTGCTGCTACCAGTGACAATTCAAATCATCAGCTGCACCCACACAACCTACTTGTACTACAGTGCACGGCTTCGCCTACTGTGTATACTGTCACTCTCCACAAATGAAAAAAGACACGCTTCCTTCTTTGTCACACAACACACACACACACACACACACACATATATATATAATATATATATATATATATATATTATCTTTGAAAGGAAGGAAAAATTTCAACCGGTTATTCCATAATAAATTTATTTCGACCAAAATTTGGGCCTTTATAAATCTAAGTTGATTTAATATAGCTCCCCAAAATTCTCTCATCAGAATGGTAGATCAAGATAATTTGAATTGCATAACTGAAAAATTTTACTTCTCAAAAAAAAAAAAAAAAATGTATATATTATATATATATATTTTACATTGTAAGACTGTCACCATGGCGACAGGAAGTCAAATGAGAAAAAAAGGGATACTCTTCAAGGTCTGTTTTCTTGGGGGGATGGTAGTCAGACAAAATTAAACTATGAATTAAACTATTGAAGGAATCTGAACAAGTATAGAGTAAGGATTAAACAAAAAATAATAATATATAAGATATAAGATATAAAAATATATAAAGAAATATATAAATATATATATATATATGTGTGTGTGTGTGTGTGTGTATTTATATAAACATATCTGTTGATCTCGGCTCATATCGGCCAGATCTTTTAATTTGTTTTGTTTTTTTTTTTTTTTTGTTTTGTTTTTTTTTTGTTTTTGTTTTTTGTTTTCGGTTTTTCTATCTGGGGAGAGAAAAAGAATCCTCTAGGATCACACGTTTTTGGTTGTTTTTTTTTTTGTTTTTTTTCGTCTGTCTATCTCTGACTCTGTCTGTCTGTGTCTGTTTTGTCTATGTCTGCCTCTAGCTGGGTTCATATCTGCTCTGTGTCTGTCTGTCTCAGTCTGTGCCGCCCCCTCTCTCTCTCTCTTTATCTGTTTGTGTCTGTCTGTTAGCCATCTCTGTTTGTATCTCTCTTTTTCTCAATGTTTGTATCTGTCTCTATTTTTATCCCAGTGTCTGTCTGTCTGTCTCTATTTGTATCTCAATAGACCGAAATAAGGCTAAACTTGCGAATCGGAAAATTAGGTGACCCAGAAAAAACAGCACCCGATTTATTTTCCCATTAAACTAACCCTAAACACCAACCCTAACCCCCTAGTTGAGTAATGATATTACAGGGTGACACAGAAAAAGCAGAACCCAAATTATTTATTTTCCCATTAAACTAACCCTAAACACCAACCCTAACCCTAAACTCTAACCCTAACCCACCTCTAGTTGAGTAACATGATATTACAGGGTGACCCAGAAAAAACAACCCAAATTATTTATTTATTTTCCCATTAAACTAACCCTAAACCCTAACCCTAGACCCCCATAGTTAAAATTAAGCTTTTATTACAAAATTTTGTGGGTTCTGTTTTTTTCTGGGTCACCCTAATTTTCCGACCAATTTGCAAGTATAGCCCAAAATAAATATCATTTATTTCCTAAATGTTTTAATGATGTTTTTTTTTTTTATAAGTGATGCTGATAGCTTTTTAATTTAGTGTGTCCTGGGACACATGTCTTTGATTTGAATGAGTCCCTGGGAAATTTGATGGTTCCCAACTAAAATATCTTAATAAATTAGTTTTATCTAATGAACAACTAAAGCCATCTAAACCCCTACCTTGTACCACATACAGTGTAATTCGTTTCCAAAAAAACAAAAAAACAAAATCCTGGGATGCATGGATATGATTTTTCTGCATCCTTTTAGATTTTTATGCGTCAGTGATGCAGGACGTGTACCTATCGACATCTCTGTACTATTGATAATTACCAAAGTAGGCAGCTTGAGTCCTTTCAAAATGACTTGATTTGGCATTAAATAACCCGCAAAGGTTGATATGCCACAAAACCAACCAAACCAGCCAAGAAAGTAAAAAAAAAAAAAAAAAATAAACATTTTGAATTTGGAACAGTTAATATTGTTTTTTGTGACAGTTCCAGGACAGTGTGTTGGAATGTTTTGATATATAGGGTGTGCTGTAGTCCACCACTTAAACTTATAGACTCTGCATGGGCACATGGATCAGAGCCAGCCAATCAACACACTTGAATACATGGTTAATTAACTATTTAATCGCCGATCTTGAAAGCCATTCATTTGCACGTATTCGACACGGACGAACGGATCTGCAGCCAAGGACTCTGCTCAACCAAAGGATTCTACCTAACACTAAGGAACACCGAGAAACAGCCAAGTACTCTGGCTAACACTAAGGACCAACCAAGGATCCTTCACTAAGGAACACAAGGGATTTCCACTGTAAAGTGCTCTCACCTGCAACCTAAAAATGGCATAAAAAATCATAACACAGTGTTAAAAAAAGTTAGTCTTGTGCACCTTGTTGAAGTGAGTTAGTGTACTGTTGGTTTGAACAACAGCAACTAGCTAAGCACAACTGAACCAGTGCCAAGACAATTGGTACTTATCGGAATCAAGAATAGTCCATTCATGTATTTGGGTGATTCCATTCCTTGAGTCCTGATTGGCTGCTTGGTTTCTATGATGTTATGATGCTTCATAAATAACCTGGCATTTTGCAGTAGTCTTTGCAGCAAGATAGATTCGTATTCAGTTACGACTACTTGCTGCCTTGTCTTACCAATTTGATGGTAATTGGAACTAGTATGATTATTCTACACACTTGAGTCTATTTTTTGGTCTCTCTACCATTTCCTTTATTCACACACCTTAATCTGAATGAAATTCTGGTTCTCTCTGATAAGGAAAGCCATAAATAATTGCCTGTTGTTATGGAAACTTTATCTTCCTAATCATCTTTTTGGTGATCATATTTAGTTTCCTCTATTACTGTCAGTTGACATCTTCTATTCTTTTACATCTGACTGAGAAATGGGGTTATTATCTTACTGTCCATGCACTTCTCTTTGGCTCCCTGCACTTCTCTTTGGCTCCCTGCATTTCCCTTTGGCTCCATGCATTTCTCTTGGCTCCATTTAATTCTCTTTTTTATCCTTGCATTTCTCTTTGATTCCATTCACTTCTCTTGCCTTCATTCACTACTCTTGACTCCATTTACTTCTTTTGGCTCCATTTACTTCTTTTTGGCTACATTCACTTCTCTTTGCCTTTTCTCTTTGCCTCCATTCACTTGTCTTTGACTCCATACATTTCTCTTTGGCTCCATGCATGTCCCTTTTGTCTCCATTTACTTAGACTCCTTGCATTTCTTTTTGGCTCCATTTAATTCTCTTTTTTATCCTTGCATTTCTCTTTGATTCCATTGACTTTTCTTTGGCTCGTTGCATTTCTTTTTGGCTCCATTTACTTCTCTTTGGCTCCATTTACTTCTTTTTGACTCCTTGCATTTCTTTTTGCCTCCATTCACTACTCTTTGACTCCATACATTTCTCTTTGGCTCCATGCATGTCCCTTATGTCTCCATTTACTTAGACTCCTTGCATTTCTTTTTGGCTCCATTTAATTCTCTTTTTTATCCTTGCATTTCTCTTTGATTCCATTCACTTCTCATTGCATTTCTATTTGGCTCCTTGGATTTCTTTTTGGCCCCATTCACTTCTTTTGGACTCCTTGCATTTCTTTTTGGCTCCATGTTTTGACTCCAATAGTTTTATAGGCTTGTTAATCCCCGAGTTAATCTCTTGCCTTTATTTGTTGTCAACCGGATTATGTGATAATCTTCCTCAGCTTAGAGGCCTATTAATCCCCTAGTTAATCTCCTGTCTTTTTGTTAGAAACAGAATCGGATAATCTTCCATGTTTTAGTGGCTTGTTAATCCACTTGTTAATCTCTTTGACTTTTTGTTGTTGTTGTTAACAGGATTATGTGATAATCTCCCTCATCTTTGAAGCACTGGTTAATCCAATGGTTAATCACTTGTTTTATTGTCAGCGGGATTATGTGAACTTATCCCCCAGCTTAGAGGAGGGGTTGGTAAATATGTACTATGGAACCTCAGTTCTTGAATAACTCTCAACTCAAACAATTCAGAGTTCAAAACAAAAACTTTGAGTAAAAAATGCCTCGGTTATCAAATTAATTCTCGGACTTCGAAGATGAGGGAGACGATCACATAATCCTGTCAAGAGATTTGTTGGAATATTTGTGGATATAAGGTGTGTTCTAATTCCCCACCTGGATTTATAGACTAGCCAAGGTGATGTGGGTTGTTCTTGAGGCCAATCACTAGCAATACTGCGGGCCTGATAGAATACTTACCCCCCCCCCACATTGGTCATTATTACAACAGCACTCTTTGAGGATGGAAATAGGATTGCTGGATCTTTACCAATACTCAGGAAGGACTTATACGATTACCAGAGTAACCAAAGGATTCATTATCGAAGGATTCTATACCAGTAACTGAGAACACTTTAGTAACAAAAGGATTCATTATTGAGGGACTTTTTATCAAGGATCCAATTGGATAAGTGCTTCTGCTTTAAGGCCAAAGAATGGCCCTTAAAAACGTAACAAGATTAACTAAGCTCGCCTAGAATACTCAGAAGTGTGACGAAAAACAACTCTAAGAATAAAATATATATATATAAACGAGAGAGAGAAGATGAATTTCTTATAATAGTATAGAATACTAAGTCCAATTACCGTCGAATTGACAAGACAGCAAGCAATCGTAACTCAATACGATTCTGTCAGGCTGTAAAGACCACTGCAAAGTGGCAGGATTTAAGCAGCCAATCAGGACTCAGGGAATGGAATCACCCAAATGCATGAGTGGATTGTTCTGAATTCCCATAAGTACCAGTTGTGCTCAAACCAATTGACTGTTTTTTTTTTTGTTTTTTTTTTTTTATAAAACCACCAGAGTCACCCTAATATTTTCCCTGGAAAGTCATTTTTTCTAGTAGCCCAACCCACCTGGCCTACAGAATCCCAATTTTTTACCGACCACCCACTAAGGACACCCACTCCCGTATTAGAGGCACTGACCGGCTTGCTTTCAAACAACAAAGTGCGGAAGACAGTCGGCGGGCCTACACAATAGCTGAAGGAAAGGGGGGGAAACCAAAGGGACCCACAATTTTTGTTTTGTTTACATGTGTTTTTCAGTTTCTTGGGGTTTTTATTTTCAATTTTTTCCCAGCCCCTCCATCGCTAATCATCAATATTGAGAAATTTTTAAGTATGATACATGCCTAGAGCGAATGAGGTATTTTGGTGGAAGGGAGCTGCGCAAGGAGAGAATGCAAGAATTTTATTTTTATTTTTGAATGAATCGGTCGGTGAGTGAGCCTAGCTAAGACAGATCCGTGTAGTGATATGACCAGTTTTATCACCTCTCCCCCAAAACAAAACTTCCGGCTACATGCCGAGTTGTGTGCACATGCGCTGTACCTCATTTCCGAATAAATAAAAAGTTTTTTTGGAGTGAGTGCACTTCAAATAATCAGACCAATTACATCAAAACGAAAAATAAATAAAATCCAACAAAATAGCAAAATGTGTGGAGACTAACGAAATTGTTAATCACATAATTAATGTTTATTTTTGACTTTTCAAATCCCATTTCTGCTAATTTCTTTTAATCTTTTTCATTTGAGTTGCTGTTTTTAATTCATGGAATTGTTTTTCATATTTCTTCTGACCCCCCCTTTTTTTTCTTTTTACAGGTAAGATATATATCCAGTGGATTAATTTCCTTTCAAGATGATAAATTAACATTTCTCGTTTTGATGCAGGTAACGATTCTTTTATTTTTTCAAATATTTTCGGGGGTGGGGTGGGGGTTTCTAAACAATTATCAAGGCTGTTTAAAATTTTAAGAAAATACTTCAACCAATAAGTATTCTATTAATTTTAGCCAAAAATATAATGTGGCGTATAAAATTTTGGACAATATGACTTTTAGGCACCCCTTTTGCGATCTCGTTTCATAAGGACATTTTTTAAATTTACACCGTCAACATCCGGTTGTTTGTTAACAGATGATTTTTAGAGGTTTTTTATTTTTTAATTATAGAATTAACTCCTAAAAAAACATCCGGATGTTGACAGTGTAAATGAAAAAAGAAAATGTCCTTATGAAACAAGATCGCAAAAGGGGTGCCCAAAGGAAATATGGTCCAAAAATTTTCTAGAGTTTTGAAATACAAACAGTTAAAAACTGAGTAACAATGAGTGTGTGTGTGTGGGGGGGGGGGGTAATTTTTTTTTTTTTTGTATTTAAAATCTAATTAATTTAACTTTGAAATATTGAAACATAACTATTCCACTTTAAGGCAATATTACTCAAAGAATGGTATGCATACCAATGCTGGTATGTGAACCATTAGTTAGTCAGCCTAAAGTCGGTATCAGCAAGGGAGTCTATCCCCTTTTCAATAGCGCTAGACCAAGGAAATTATCTTAGCGTCTGAAGTGGAGCGCCACACCTACCATCAGCTCCTTACTTTACCGCACAGATCCCTGTGCTACTCATACGCTGAGTTGGCGAGGACCGGTATCGAACTAGGAACCTTGTGTTTTCTAGCCCAACGCTCTACCAACTGAGCTAACCCGGCCCATCAAAGAATTATGCGATGCTAGAACATCGTACAGTCTGTTTCAACAAATCGAAAACCGGTAGTCCAGCAGGCAAAGTTTATGACTTTACCGCTCGGCCAATGAGGCTGCTTTTATAGGGTTTACTTTTCATAGCTTTAATGAATAGACTGGTGTGTGTGTGTTTGTGTTTGGAGCACTTTTTACACATAAGACTTAGAAAACTCCCCCGGTGTTTTTTTTTTCTTTTGCTCACTACACATACGCTACTGATGATAATCCAGGCCTAAAAATCAGACCCAGTTTTTAATAATTGATAATTGTTGAACTAGGGGAAACTGATGATCACTTAGGATAAGGGAGACCACCCAACAATGCCTGAAACATGAAGTAACAAAAGTATTAGAGGTGTCTACACTAATCATATAAACTAAATAATAGGAATTGTTACTATTGCTACTGTTGCGTGGTGATATATGGTCACAGTACCAAAAGCGATATATATTGTATAGTGGGTCTTGTCAACGTGCCTCCAAATTCACAACACTAAAAAGGTATTCGGTACGCGGCGGTCATCTTGTCGATAAAAAGGTACAACGCGAGAAATATATCATCACAAGCTGCTTAGCTTTTATTTTCGGGCTTGTCTCGTGGGTTGTTTCGGAGAGGAGGAAAGGCAGAGAGAAAGAGAGGACACTGTTAATATTGAAGTCAGTCAGTTAGACAGTCAACAATTGGTTTGACTGGCCAAGCCTAACATGAAGTTACTAGTTCTCTAATGAACCCACTATAACAGCTTAAATAATTCCTGCCACTGCTGCCAGGAAGAGTCCATTAAGCTGAGGAGGTGTTTGACTGTTCTACTGTCCAATAGTTAACAATCTGTAACAGTCATTTCCAGACTGCAGGTTCAATCCTGGCTAAGGGTGAAAGTAACACAGAATAACAATTATCAGTATTCTACAGTTAAATTACTGTAATCCCACACTAGGGACCAGAGGCCCGTCCGTACCCTATGCCTCGGAAAGCAAAAAGAGGACGGTATTCTTCTTTGTCGTTCCTCGTCACCATGTGACTTCCGGTTCCGGTCAACACCCGAAACTTCCGGTTGGCTTTCAATTCTCCATTCGGGGGGGTCATGCCCCGGTCAAATCACTGTGCATCACTCCACCCTTTTTTAAAGCCTCCACCTTGTCTCATTTCTTCTTCCTCCTTTTCTATAGTAGTCCTCTCAAAACTCAGGACCTACATCATCTCGTTACACTACTTATAAGAAATCTTCCAAGCTGTGACCGGGTTAGTACTACTGTATAGTTGCACCAGGGTGATTCCATATAAAATCATCCAGAACAAAAGTAAAATTGACACCCACCCACAAATTATTTTTTCATATACAGCAGGCACCGCTTCAGCTAGGGACTTCATTCATAGGTGGGTTTGTTTTTTTTGACCCATCACCACGTAGGTTTTTTTAAGGCCGGGACAGAACTATGTGATTAGTACCGAGCAGTATCACTTGGGCTAGTGTGTGTATGTGTGTTTGTGTATATATGTATGTATGTGTTTGTGTGTATATATGTGTGTGTGTGTATGTATGTGTGTGTATGTATGTGTTGTGTGTGTTGTATGTGTTTGTGTGTGTGTATATGTATGTATGTGTTTGTGTGTGTGTGTGTGTGTGTATGTGTATATATATTATGTGTATGTGTGTGTGTGTGTATATATATGTATGTATGTGTGTGTGTGTATATATGTATGTATGTGTGTGTGTGTGTGTATATATATATGTATGTATGTGTGTGGTGTGTGTGTATATATATATGTATGTATGTGTGTGTTGTGTGTGTGTATATATGTATGTATGTATGTATATATATGTATGTGTATGTGTTTGTGTGTGTGTGTATATATATATGTATGTATGTATGTGTGTGTGTGTGTAATATATATGTATGTATGTATGTGTTTGTGTGTGTGTGTATATATATATGTATGTATGTATGTGTTTGTGTGTGTTGTATATTATATGTATGTGTTTGTGTGTGTGTATATATATGTGTATTGTGTTTGTGTGTGTGTATATGTGTGTGTGTGTGTGTGTGTGGTGTGTATATGTATGTATGTGTTTGTGTGTGTGTGTATATGTATGTGTGTTTGGGTGTGTGTATATATGTGTGTGTGTATGCTACTTTTACTTTGACCAACAGGAGGCTGGGACGGAACTCTGCGAATAGTACCGAGCAATATCCCTTGGGCTAGTTTGTGTGTATGTGTATATGTGTGTGTGTATGTGTATGTGTGTACTTTGGCCAACATTTATTCTACTGACTCTGCTATCTTCGGTACCGCTCATAATTCCTGGGAAAAAAAACCGTCTTAAACGCTATCTTTCTTATGCAGTGGCAATGGCGAATAGTAGTTCTTCAAGAGAAGCATTCCATTCTTTGGGTTATCACTGGCACTAGCGGCAAGAACGGCTGGTCATGCCTCTTACCTGTACAAAGACACCAATGATATATATATATATATATATATATATATAGGGTGGGTGAGTATGTATGTGGAAAGTTGGGTCAGGGGTGGAAAGATGGTCTGATAACTGTCTGCACGCTTAGCTTGTTCTCTGACCAGCCTAGGGGGTATAAATCCAAGATTACAGCTTTAATAACTTGGTAATCTGATCCGGAGTGGGGGGGGTGCAGGGGGTTGAGGAACCAACCTCCATCACCCCCCACCCCACACCTCCCCGCCAAGATACCTGTTTGTTTTTGTTAGCGGTCGGCCTTCCTGACATTCTCCTCCTTGTATCTCACCAGCACCAGTGATTAGCTCAAGTGCCTTAGACCAGCCTGTTCTTTGTATAAAACGAGAGAGAGACAGAGAGAGACAGAGAGAGAAACCTGGAGAAAGAGGGAGGGAGAGATAAAGATGGAGTGATGGATTAGATAGAGAGAAATAGGAGAAAGAGGGAGACAGAGAGAGAGAGAGAGGGAAACCTGGAGACAGAGAGAGAGGGAAACCTGGACAAAGAGGGAGAGAGAGAGAAACCTGGAGAAAGAGGGAGACAGAGAGAGAGAAAAACTTGGAGGGAGAGAGAGGGAGAGAGAGAGATAAAGATGGAGTGATGGATTAGAAAGAGTGGAGAAGAGAGAGAGAGAGAGAGAGAGAGAGAAGAGAGAGAGAGAGAGAACCTGATTTGGTCGTAGGGGGCGCTGCTTGGACATGAATAACCTGCATAAGATGTGCAGTATATAGAAGTCTAGGAAATTTGAAAAAGAAAACACCAAAAAAACCTGATCAATCTTTATTATACAACTAGAAGGGGCTACCCGGTGTCACCTCAGTAGAGGAAAAAACAAACAAACAAACAACAAAAAATGTGTTGTAATGATTTCAAATCCTGGACATGGTAATTGCATTTCACTTAGCACTAATACCCTTGGTAAAAGTATGAATCCTACTCTCCCTCCAGCTATGGGCAAATAGTAGGACAGACTGGGCTCTTTAACCATGGCTAGGTAACCAGTCTAGGAAAGGAAAACTCTGAATTCAAACCTGTTAAACTCCGCTTAAGAAATTGACCTTGTGTTGCATCCTGCTCGTGCAGAGGGGTTGGTAAATATATATAGGACACACATTTTTTCCTAAAATTTGGCTCCAAAAATTGCTCTGCATCTTATACAACGTAGATGAAGTTTGAGACCTCCCATAGGGCTAGGCTAATCTTCTCTATGATGCTCACTAGCCCAGCTTATGCTCAGTACTTTTACCTACCCTAAATTATGCTTATTGCTTGCCTGTACTGCCAAATTGCTTTTATACAGCTATGTTTCTGCTTGTGTAATGCACAGCTAGACTGTTTTCAACATTATATGCTTAAATACACTAAAAACTTTTTTTCCTGAATCTGACCTGCTGAATTTGGGGGGGGGGGCTCTTATATGCCGACAAATACAGTACTTATGATACGAACCCTCTGACATTGAATTTTTAACTCTCACCCACCTCAAGCAATTATCTTTCATAAATTAATTTTTACACCGCCCAGAGGGCGTTTTTTTTCTTTCTTTTTTTTTTAAATTTTTTTTTTTTGCTAGTGATTATAGAGAATGTTTTGACCATCTTGCTTTCAGATGACTCTAGAATTATCATACTAAGTCCAGTTACCGTCGAATTGGCAAGACAAGACAGCAAGCAGTCGTAACCCAATACGATTCTGGTTTGCTGCAAAGACTACTGCAAATGCAGGATATTTATGGAGCCTCAGAGGATCCTACAAACCAAGCAGCCAATCAGAACTCAGGGAATGGAATCACCCAAATGCATGAGTGGACTTTTCTGAATTCCCATAAGTACCAGTTGTCTTGGCACTGGTTCAGTTGTACTTGGCCAGTCACATTGTTCAAACCAATAGTAGACTGACTGACTTCAATAATGACAAGGATTTTCGGATACTATCATCCCAGCCTGCTGCCCTAAAATACACATGGCAGTGCCTGCTGAAAACGAGAACTGTGCTAGTTATGAACTGTGCAGTGGTTTAAAGTTGTTTTTATCGACAAGTTAATGCGATATGAAAGCGATATTTTACAGTCCCTCCCACCAATTTTTTTATCAACACAAGTAATTGTAAATATTTTACCCCCCCCCTCCACTCTTTAAAATATCTTTTTTTTAGTTGTTTGAAGGCATTTTTATTGACAAATATCTATTTCTTTTAGCAGTTTAAGGCGTTTTAAGTTAATGCAATAAGAAAGCATTTTTTTACAGGCCCCCCCCCCTCCAGGTTTTGTAAAAATATTTACAATTACCTGTCCAGAGATGCTGATAGGTACGCGTCCTGCATCCCTGACACACAAAATCTAAAAGGACCCAGAAAAATCCTATATATGCATCCCAGTGTTTTTTCCTTTTTTCTTCCCTCACCATTTCAAGCTAACTGTAAATACATTTCAATATTTTCTAAGAAATGAATTACACAGGATAGGTTACAAGGTAGGAGTTAGGCGGCTTTAGTTGGGACCCATAAATTTTTCCGGGGACTCGTTCAAAGCAAATATGTGCGTCCCAGGATGCACTAAATCAAAAAGCTATCAGCATCACTACTTATGTCGATAAAAAAAGTTGGTGTGTAGGGGTGGGTGTGATGGTGATAAAATATCGCTTTCAGGTATTTGCCTCATACCCCACTTGTATGGGCTGGGCACAAGGCCTCGTTTTAACGTGGGCCCACCCACAAGCCGAAGCTCATGAGTGGGAAAGAACAAAAATTGCGTCGATCCCTTCGGTATTCCCTCACAAGGGGGACGCCTCAGGCGCTGGGCAACTAACCCAGCCCCGCCCCTTCAAGTCAAGGGGGCAGGCATTGCCTGGGGGACAGCCCCCTGGGATCGACGCTATTAACCTGTAAAGATCCAGGGCCGAAGCCACTGGACTCCCACCCCGTTGTTCGGGTTTACATACTATAAAATATCGCTTTCATATTGCATTAACTTTTCAATAAAACTACCTTCAAACCATTACATGGTTAATAACTAGCACGGTTCTCTTTTTCAGCAGGCATTGCCTAGCGTATTTTAGGGCAGGACGCAGAATGCAAAATCACCCAAATGACTATTCTAATTGTCTACCTTTTAAGAATTTCAAATGGAAGTCTTTTATTAAATCTGTCATCATAAATTGTTCTTATTCAACTTAGAGGATTTCGTGTATTGGTTAATTCTGTTCATTTGCCCTCGAGGTGTCACTTCCACTAAACCATTTCTGAAATGAGGAATTATCATTAGCGTTGATGGACTCGGACGAGTGTCCTCATTTTAGTTGTTTTGATGGTTGTGCTACAATTCACAAGGCAATTTTAGGGCTGTAGTTGAAGGCAGTTTTATGGTGGAGATTCTTTGTGGCTTAAAGTTATATCCTGTCTTGAAGTAGAAAGATGTAGTATCAGTTTTCATCCTCCATTTTCTAGCAGAGACCTCTTCCAATCAATCAGTTGGTCACATCAAGCCCTAGCACCTATATGATTGTCCAAACCCTATTGCCCTTATGGCATTTAAAAAAATCATATATGTGCTATTTGTTCAGAGTTTTGGAGCTCTGAGGAATGTGGTGTACCCCTTCATCACCATTACTCCCAGGTCCACCCTTATCCATTAAGAATGGCTTTATTTAAAGACTTAATCAGCATTAAATGACCCACTGAGGTTGATATGCCGTAAAACAAACCAAACCAAACCTTCAGTCATCGTCCACCTGTAGAGGATGCTCAACGAGGTGATGATGCTGTTTGCATGTCACCTAACGCTAATACGCTTGGGAAAGGTATGCATCCAACTACTCTCTCCCTCCAGCTATAGGTAATTAATAGGGCAGACTGGGCTTTTTAATCTTTATAGAAAAAGGAAAACTTTGAATTCAAACCTATTAACCGGTGCTCTTCCAATATGTGATCTACCGAGTTGTTTACATTCTGTAGAATAATCATACTAAGTCCAATTACCATCGAATTGGCAAGACAAGACAGCAAGCAGTCGTAACCCAATACGATTCTGGTTTACTGCAAAGACCACTGCAAAGTGGCAGGATTTATGAAGCCTCAGAGGATCATAGAAACCAAGCAGCCAATCAGGACTCAGGGAATGGAATCACCCAAATGCATGAGTGGACTGTTCTGAATTCCCATAAGTACCAGTTGTCTTGACACTGGTTCAGTTGTGCTTGGCCAGTCACATTGTTCAAACCAATAGTAGACTGACTGACTTTCTTCAATACATTCCAGTATGTGATCTACCCATTAACTACCCATTATTTTCCCACTAGAAGTGGCTATCCGACGTCGCCTGGGTAGAGGGGGGATTTTTTAAAAGTTACTCTCGCAGAGCTATTATAACTTATCACAAGTTAGATCCTCACTGGATGCCCCATAAAATCCCCATGTAAATATATAACAATATAGTAAGAAATTTTAATTCAATAATTAGAATTAGAAATAAATACAATATAAATGAGGCGATTAATTCAATCAATCAACATCATATTTCAATTACCTTCTGTTACTATACACATTTTAATTTTGTAATATCTTCCCAAATATAAATAAAATCTTCATTATTTTTGTGCAAAAACCAAGCCCTGGTGATAGTGAAAATATATATATATATATATATATATATATATATGTTGTAGATTTTGCGTCTCCGTATGCTTCTGGTGCGTATATATATTTGTGATGTATTTTAGTATTTGTATCCGTTGTTGGAAATACATATACTAGGTTTGGGCATAGGTGTGAAGCATTAATGTACTATATTATGCTAATGTTGATATTTATTCCTTAACTAACATATTATGGTAACAACATTAGCATAATTTAGTACGTTAATGGTTCACACCTATGCCCAAACCTGGTATTTGTATTCCAACAACGGATACAGATACTAAAATACATCGCAAATATATATATATATATATATATATATATATTTTTTTTCCCAACAAATTTTTTCATAAAAATAAATGTTCACTCTGATGAAGGTCGATTCTTGTATGTGTGCGAAATATTTTCACACACATAAACTGACCGAAACACATGTGTAAGTGATATTGATTAATGTGATTTTATCCATTTACTTTTCTTTTCTTTACTCATTTTTTCCTAATATATATATATATATATATATATATATTTACTTTGTCGTGAATTGTTTTATTTTCGAAGTTTCCTCCAGACATACATATACCACACACTGCCCTTTATATATGTATAGATAGATTCAAGTTTCCTACGGACATACAGATACACACAACTGCCCTTTATATATGTATAGATAGATTCAAGTTTCCTCCGGACATACAGATACACACAACTGCCCTTTATATATGTATAGATAGATTCAAGTTTCTTCCGGACATACATATACACACAACTGCCCTTTATATATGTATAGATAGATTCAAGTTTCTTCCGGACATACATATACACACACTGCCCTTTATATAGTATAGATAATTCAAGTTCCTCCGGACATACATATACACACAACTGCCCTTTATATATGTATAGATAGATTCAAGTTTCCTCCGGACATACATATACACACAACTACCCTTTATATATGTATAGATAGATTCAAGTTTCCTCCGGACATACATATACACACAACTGCCCTTTATATATGTATAGATAGATTCAAGTTTCCTCCGGACATACAGATACACACAACTGCCCTTTATATATGTATAGATAGATTAAACTAACCCTAACTTCTTTTTTTCCTAGTAGATCTCACATGCCATCAATAGTAGATCAATAGTAGATCAGAAATCTTTGGTAGATCACATATTGGAAGAGCACCAAATAATGTTTTTGTAACTGAAAATATGTTGTCTCCCCTATGGTGTTATTGTTCTCGATATAGTTTTGTAGTTTTAACATCGGAGTATTCCTCATATGATATCTCATCTACAATTTACTATTATCTAAAAGAAATTACTTTAAAAAATAGTTAAAGTCATCTGAGTCAAAGAGAGAAAAATGATTTAAATTTGGTTTCTAATCCAATATGTGATCTACCGAGATGTTTACATTCTAATATGTGATCTACCCATTAACTACCCATTATTTTCCCATTAAACTAACCCTACCTAACCCTAACCCTGTCTTCTTTTTTCCTAGTAGATCTCACATGCCATGAATAGTAGATCAATAGTAGATTACAAACCTTTGGTAGATCACCAATTAAACTCTGCTGAAGAAATTGACCTTGTGTCACATGCTAGTGGTGTGGAGGGGTTGGGTAAATATATATATCTCCAAGAAGCTCAAGCACCAAGCAATAAAGAGTGTGATGGGTCGAGCTTTTCTTTTTTTTTTTTTTTTTTTTTTTTTTTACCATTGTACTCGGCTCAGTGGAATGTGAAACTGGAAATAACCTCTTGGTTTTACTTGGTTCTCTCTGTCATTGTTTTAAAATTGCTCCGAGCTTGTTGGTTTAACCAAATTCATGTGTGGTTGGAGGAGAGGAGTAGGAGTAGGAGGAGGTTGTTTTAGTAAGGAGTGGGTAAGGAGGGAATTTTCTCTACTCTCTCTCTCTCTCTCTCTCTCTCTCTCTCTCTCTCTCTCTCTCTGAGCACTTGAGGGGCAGGAACTTTTTTCTGTTGTTTCTCACTGTAGAAGTGTTGATAAGAACAATGTGTGACCCCTTTTGAAAAAAAAATTTTCCCCCAACCCCCACACATCTCTTGTCCGTTCCGTCAGTCTAATCTGCGTTCTTACAGAGCTTAACAAACCTGTTTGATAAAAATATTTAAGTGTTCCAACATTCTATTCCCCACACCTTTGCTCCTCTCTGATGTCACTGCCCTGTCGTCAGGGCTTAGAATAATGTGACTGTATTCACTACCCTATCATTAGGTTGCATTTAGATGTAATAATTTGATTGACTTACCAACAGGAGAACAAACATTTAGTAGTTCAACCATTTGACAGGCTTTTACACTACATTAAAAAATGAATAGGCTACCCACATTCACATTATATAACAACTTTAACATAACTGATTATTTGTTTGTTGTTGTTTTAGCACTACCTGTTTCTGTGATCCAAAATTTTTAATCTGAAATAATCACCATAAACTATTGAAGTCAGTCAATCAGTACACTGTTGGTTTGGACAACAGCAACTGGCTAAGCACAACTGAACCTGCCAGTCAGTGAGTATACTGTTGGTTTGGACAACAGCAACTGGCTAAGCACAACTGAACCTGCCAGTCAGTGAGTATACTGTTGGTTTGGACAACAGCAACTGGCTAAGCACAACTGAACCTGCCAGTCAGTGAGTATACTGTTGGTTTGGACAACAGCAACTGGCTAAGCACAACTGAACCTGCCAGTCAGTGAGTATACTGTTGGTTTGGACAACAGCAACTGGCTAAGCACAACTGAACCAGTGCCATTCATGTATTTGGGTGATTCCATTCTTTGAGTCCTGATTGGACTATTCTTGAGTCTCATAAGTACTGGCTATCTTGGGATATTAGTGCCCTGGGTATGACGTTAAACTATATCCAATGGTGAAGTTCCAGTTCTGGAGGTTTGAGGAATGTGGAGCACCCCTTCATCACCATTGCTCCCTGGTCCACTCTAACCCGGATTGGTAATAAAGTTAAGTTTCTGACCACCCATTGGCCAGTTGAAAAGGACTTAAAGTAAGTAAGTCCTGAGCTATAGAATCCTTTGGTAAGTGAATAAGTCCTGGGTTATGTAATCCTATGTAGTGTCAAAAGGTCCAGTGATATAATCCTATGTTCCGTCGTCCATGAAGGTTCAAAGCATTGTGAGCAGGTATGACCAGAACAGCCAGTATAAATATTAATATCAGCAGCAGAGCACTGCCAGTGACTGGCCAATAGGTTGGTTACATGGTTCTCGGCATGTCTCTAAGTAAGAGTGGGCATTTACCACACACCTTATGTCAAAATTCTCAACACCTGTTGGGGTCCCATCTATGGGTTAAATAGAAAAACATGAGTTTATAAACAAAATTGATTATCCATTAAGAATGACCCACTGAGGTTGATATGCTGTAAAATAAAACAAACTCTTTCTTTTTTTTTTTTCATTTTTTCTTTCCTTCATTTTCATTCCTTCCTTTCATTTCTTTCTTTCTTTCAATTTCTGTCTTTTTTTCTTTTTTTTTCCCCTGGCAGCAGAGTATTTGAAAAATTTGGAACAGAAGTTAGACTTATTTTCCCTCGTTAAATACCAAAAATTATGCAAGAATTTCATGTGATATTCATTTGAAATTCTGTAAACAGGAAAATAATTAGGCACCATTTAGTGAGAAACGCCAATCTTTCTCATTCATGAGACGATCCTCAATTTACTAAAAAAAAAAAAAAAAAAAAAAAAAAAAAAAAAATTAATTACTAAAAATGTTCTGCAGGTTAGAATATTTTAATAAGCTGATATATACAGGGTTTGTCAAAAAAGTATCGAGATTGAAGCTGTATTTACCAAGATAGGAATGAACAATAAATATAACATTAATTTTTTCAGAATACAAGGTGTGTCAAAAAAGTATCGAGATTGAGGCTGTACCAAGATAGGAATGAACAATAAATGTATTTTTTCCAGAATACAAGTTGTCAAAATGTATCGAGAAAGCTGTATTTTACCAAGATAGGAATGAACAATAAATTACATTTTTTTTTCGAATACAAGGTGTGTCAAAAGTACAGATTTTAAAGCTGTATTTACCAAGACAGAATGAACAATGAACGTTAATTTTTTTCAGAATACAACGTCTGTCATACAGTACAAAAATCTCGATACTTTTTTGACACACCTTTTATATATATATATATATAATATATATATATAGAAAATATTTTAAAAATATAACAAACACAGGATGTTATGATTAGGGGAAACGATTTTATGTGTCAATACTTAAGCATTTCGGTATATTATACCATCTTCAGGACACTGTTAAGTAATGTTTATGTGAGGGACAAAATGAAAGATGTTAAGTGTAATGTAAATTTGTGAATATGATGTTATTAACCGTTAATTTTTATATGCGCGTTTGTTTACGAAAGCCAATGACGTGATCAATGCATGTGCAAAAATGGAAGGTGAAGATCATATGATGACGTAGGCATGACGTATGATCACGTCATTGACTTTCGTAAATAAACGTGTATATAAAAATTAACGGTTAATAACATCATATTCACACATTCACTATACACTTAACATCTTTCATTTTGTCCCTCACATAAACATTACTTAACAGTGTCCTGAAGATGGTACAATATACCGAAATACTTAAGTATTGACACATAAAATTGTTTCCCCTGATCATAACATCCTGTGTTTGTTATATTTTTAAAATATTTTCTTCTCATATTGTCGGATTAATTTCCTCATCGTATTTCCATATATATATATATATGTGTGTGTGTGTGTGTGTGTGTGTGTGTGTGAAAGGAATAACTTACCGGTAAAAAATTTGGGTTGGTCTCAATATTTTGTTGGTATAAGTGTAACTTGGATAAGTCAGCGTTATAACAAAGATAAAGTGCTCAATACGTAAGTAGAGCGGATTTATTATTATAGTGGGTACAGAAGTAACCTTATTTATGTACACACTATAATAATAATATATGTATATATATGAAGAAAGAAATGGATATAAAATCCAACAATGTAAATGTGTATAAAGTTTGTGAAATATATATATATAAGTAATTGGTAATTTGCTTGAAGCATTGTTAAGTTTGTTATAATATATTAATGATTTGAAGGCAATTACAATGTGTATAAAAATTTAAAAAAATAAAATTTTTTTGTTTTTATTTTTTCTACACATTTTTTTATAGGATATTTTTGCTTTTATTTTTATACGCATTGTAATTGCCTTCAAATCATTAATATATATATATATATATATATATATATATATATATATATATATATATATATATATAAGGTAATCCAAATGACTGGTTGTAAAGGATTATTCAATTTGGGATCTTCAAAATCTCACAGTATAACCATACTGTATGCTCTTGTAGTTGGAAACATATACAAGGATTTTTATAAATCCCTAAAGAGAGCTCAATGTATAATAATCAATAAATTAGATAATATAATAATCAATAAGATTATATACAGGACTGGGTTAGCTCAGTTTTCTACTAATCCCGCCAACTATCACCTGTACGTTTAATCCTGAGTTAACCAAAAGTTCCAGCTCTGGAGATTGTGGAGTACTCCTTTATCAACATTACTCCCAGGTCCACTCTGATCCGGAGTGGTAGTACCTGTTAGGGTCCCATCTATGGGTTTAATAGAAAAAAGGTTTAAAAATGTGTTTTTAAAAAAAATTGAGTTTCCCAGTTAACTATTTCTATACTAACCTAACTGAAATAATTTTCTACTAATCCTGCCAACTATCACCTGTACGTTTAATCCTGAGTTAACCAAAAGCCGCATTCAGGGTTTTTTCAGTTTTCTTTTCTTCGGCTCTCGGATATTTAGGAGTAAAAGCTGTTTCAGTTTTAAGAAAGGAAATCCTGTTTATATCTGCCAGATTCAGCGGCCGATAAAAAGAAAATGTTAGTTTTTCCGGTTTTCTTGTTTCAACACACCCCACCCCCCAAACATAGGATGTTGTCTTTTATCAGTTAAAGGAAAGTAGTAAATTATTTATTTGCTTTCGGTAGATACATTCACATAAGTAAAACAGAAATGAAATATTATCAGTGCTATTACAATAGCAATTATATCATATATATATATATAATATATATATATATATATAATATAGTATAGATAAAAGGATATGAAAACACCACGAAATGCTGTTGAAAACATTTTATAACATATTCATAGCTGATATTGAACAATATTTCGATTTTATAAAAATCATCTTCAGAGCTTGTTTATACTCCGTGTTGTTAAGAACGGAGACAAAAGTCACATGAGTTCAAAACAAAAACCTTGATGCTGCGGAAAAGAAAAAAAAGTTATACAATAGTTTCGAATGTGAGCACTTCCGCCACATTTTTCTCAGTCATCAGATTGCTCTGAAGATGATTTTTATAAAATCGAAATATTGTTCAATAACAGCTATGAATATGTTATAAAATGTTTTCAACAGCATTTTGTGGTGTTTTCATATCCTTTTATCTATACTCATACTGTCGGATTCATTTCCTTTCTTTTAACTTTTATATATATATATACTAGCAGCAGCTACCCGCCAAAGCCCGGGTAGAGGAGATAAAAGTTTAGTCTGAAAAAAAAAAAAATCATACTTGTCAGCTGTCCGAAGAAAAAAGATTTTTTTTTAACTTGCTGTAAAAAATAATTCCATGGATAAAAACACATACAAATTACATATTTAGAAAGATTATTTTCTTTTCTTTCCAACCATATAAATATTTTGAAGATTGGACCAAAAATAGGTGATAAATTCTGAGTGGAATGGCTTAGACTGCAAAATTTATTCACTAGAATTAAACTTCACTGCTGGTATCGCTGTAACAAAAAGCAGGCAGTGAACAATATTTCATTATCAGCAGGAGTTGATATATGGACAGTTCTGCAAATTGGGTGATTTTGGCTTAATTAATTAATTAATTATATCCCTTAATTAGTAAAAATCAATAACCAAATTTGGCGTATTTCTTAGATGGATATCAAGGTGTATGCAAGATTTTGAATATGAGAGACCTAATATTATAATAATATTCACCATACACTTAACATTTTCTTTTTTCTCCCTTACAAAATTTTTTTTGCATTGTCCTGATGATGGTTTATCATAAACCGAAATACTTAAGTATAGACATATAAGATTTTTCCTTTGATCATAACATCCTGTGTCTGTTATATTTTTGAAAACCTTTTCTTCATATATATATATATATATATTATATATATATGGGCCGGGTTAGCTCAGTTGGTAGAGCGTTCGGCTAGAAACCACAAGGTTCCTAGTTCGATGCCGGTCCTCGCCAACTCAGCGTATGAGTAGCACAGGGATCTGTGCGGTAAAGTAAGGAGCTGACAGTAGGTGTGGCGCTCCACCTCAGATGCTAAAAAAACAATCTCTTTGGTCTAGCGCTATTGAAAAGGGGATTGACTCCCTCGCTGACTGGCTGATACCGACTTAAGGCCGCCCCGACGACTTTACTTATATATATATAAAATGAAAAAACACAAGTTTCATTGACGAGTGATGTTTAGTAAGCCGACACTGCAATGTTTTGGTTTGTTTAACAAACCTTCATCAGGACTTGAAGTGGAAATGTTACCCTAAACCCCTCTCAGTTAATAATTTCCTATATATTCAAACAAGAACAACAACCACAGTGTGAAACATGTCCAACACCTTTTCAGGGAATGTAGGATTTTTGCTCACATCAGAAACTGTTATTTTAATGCAAACAATGTGAAAGATCTACTTGAAAATGTCAACATAGAAGACATTCTGAAGGAAATAAAATCATACCATACAATATAGACACAAACTTAATCGATACCATATAACATGATCCTCAATGGTGCTAATACACTATTAAAACCAATTACTACAAAAGTATAAATATAAATACACATTTTTGACTCCTTTCAAAATACATTAGTTTTGGTCAAAAGACAAGGTCTGGTGATAGTGAATGTGTATATATATTTACTTTGTCATTGTTTTCTTTTCATAGTTTCCTCTGGACATACATACATGCACACCAACTATTTCATTGAATATATCTTATTATAATGGAGATTGTATGTTTTTCTGTCTGTAACCGAAACTAAATCACTACTCAAGTCACAATTCCCTTAGTTATTGACGTCACATTCACCATGAATTTATCCTTATTTTTACCTCAATTATTAATAAAATTGTTTCACATTATTAATACTGTTAACCATATCTACATACTAACAACATGCAATTGTATTTATATATACAACAAAATAGCCGTTTACAGTGTGAATGGGAAGGTTAATTTGCATATTGATATTAAAAATGTAATTTTAATAAATATATGCTTAGTATTATTGATTTCTAACTATTTGGCTTTATTTTAATGAATATAAGCAAAAATCTCTTCAATGAATCTTAAATAAAATCCATTAACAAGAAAAGATAACTCATTTTATTTTTTACTTCCTCCTTTAACTAAATACTTAAATTAGAAAAAATAACAATGAAAGACGAGAGTGATGGAAGAGTAAATTTCAGTTGTTCTATTTTTCGATTATATCCCTTCCGTTTTAAATCTTTTTATCTGCATTCTTATTTAGTTTCATTAGCGTTTCTAATTTAATACGATATTTCATTACATTAAAACTTAAATACTTGCACCCGGAGGGTGCATATATTTGCTAGTATATATAATTATTTGTTGAACTGTAGAATAACAATTTTACTTAAAAATTAGCATAAATTATGAATGATATATTGCAGTTTATTGAAAGATAAACTGATTGTAATATCATCATTCAAATATTGTACGAGTTTCTTGTTTATTTATTTATTTTTTAAAATAATACTTATTATAATTATTAACTATAGATGATAATTTCAGTCCATTTAGATACTTCTTGCCTCATATTCATGAGCACATATGAAGAATTAACACTATGCCAATATTGGTTATGGCCCTTTCTTCATACACAATATAGATTTTATAGTGATTTTATCACACCTTTGATTATTTGTCACTGTGTGCAGAAAATAGGATCACACTCAGAAACCGACGCTTCCTGGAAAAGCTGATCACAAAACCCAAACCCACACCATTGCCTAGTGCTATGCTTGATCCCATTGGCTCCAACTCTAACACCCCACACTTCAACACTAGGGACCTGGCCTCACCCGATGTCACTCTGCCCCCAAAACCAAGGCCGACAAAAATACCCCGGGCATTGTCAAGATTGCTCCTCTGTAATCAGCCTGGCCGAGAGGAACTAATTTCTCCTCAAAGGCCGATACGCTCACGCAATGGGAGAGGGGGGAGGAAGGGGAGATATAGAATACTAAGTCCAATTACCGTCAAATTGGCAAGACAAGACAGCAAGCAGTTGTAACTCAATACGATTCTGACAGGCTGTAAAGACCACTGCAAAGTGGCAGGATTTATGGAGCCTCAGAGGTTCATACTAACCAAGCAGCCAATCAGGACTCAGGGAATGGAATCACCCAAATGCATGAGTGGACTGTTCTGAATTCCCATAAGTACCAGTTGTCTTGACACTGGTTCAGTTGTACTTGATGATCCTCTGAGGCTCCATAAATCCTGCCACTTTGCAGTGGTCTTTACAGCATACCAGAATCGTATTGGGTTACGACTGCTTGCTGTCTTGTCTTGCCAATTCGACGGTAATTGGACTTAGTATGATTATTCTACACATATATGGGTGGCTTTGGCATTAAATAACCCATAAAGGTTGATATGCCATTAAACAAAGAAACCAAAAGCCAAACCTATTAGAAAATTGAAAGTATTATCAATTCAACCTTCTAATGTCAGGGTAGATTATCCGTGACCTTTGACCTTTGGTCGTGAAAGCCAAGTGGTTCTTTGTCAAATTTTGTTTGTGAGTGTGCGGCTAAGGCTTGATGAATAGGAAATAATCTATTCATGTTTTCTCCACAAAGGGCACAGACTCTCAATTCAAAAAATCGTTCTACCGGTAGGAGAGAGAGAGAGAGAGTGAGAGAGAGAGAGGCGCGCTCTCTCAGACAGTGTCATGCCTCCAGATAAAATTTTTGTTTGCGTGTGATTATTAATGGTATTGGCATCGGAGGTGATTCATGTCTGGTACGTACGTTTGATTATGGAGGGGTCAGTGAGCTGATAGGGATCTGTGTAGCCGAGCGAGTGAGAGAGAGAGAGGGGGGGATTAATCCCGGATCGGGCGTCGTGAGTCAAATTTTTCTGGATCGGATGATTGTTGCCTGCGTCTGAGTCATGGTTATCGTCAACGGAAAAGGGACTCGGCAACACATGGTCAAATCCTGGATGAGGCTGTTTGCATTTCCTATAGCACTAATAAAAAGTTGTCGGGGTGGCCTAAAGTCGATATCAGCCAATCAGCGAGGGAGTCTATTCCCTTTTCGCTTTTGCGCTAGATCAAGGAGATTATTTTAGCATCTGAGGTGGAGCACCACATCTACTTTACTGCACAGATCCTTGTACTACTCATAAGCTGAGTTGGCGAAGGCCAGTATCCAGGCCCCAACACTAACTTTTTTCATGACCGTCCTGAACAAAAATTATCATCTGTCCCGAATGGGGTTTGGACCGTCCCGAAATCAAAATATTTTTGTTTAATTCATTAGCATCATCTATACTTGTCAGTCATCAGTAGCATAATAACATGTAATAAAACATTAAGAAAAGCTGAAGCAGTTGACAGAAACATTTATTTATAATCAAGAATAATAAAATAAAAATTTTATAAACTAAAATTTCTTCTATTTCCATCTTTATGTGGACATTTTCCAATCATAAAAATATATACTGTGTGACTGTGTCTATTTCTTCAGTGTTGTTGCCATTAGTAATTTTAAGTCTAGAACTAGACCGTTTTGTGAGGTCAAACATTCGGGCAATCACTGGACGGCCAATATTGGAATGTAGTACTAAGTTTTAGGAAAATTTTTACCGTCCCCGGCAAACTGTCCCAGATGACGTATTGATCGTCCGGATGTAATTTTTATTGTCCCCAGGATGACGGGACAGCGTTAATGTTAAAAACGTAACATAAATATTTGAATATTTATTAAATATTTTTACACTGCCCAGAAGGCGTTTTTTGTTTTTTGCTAGTTTTCATGATATTTTCTATTAGATTCTTACATTCTGGGTAATGTCCTCAACCGTCATTTTGGTCGGCAGAGGAAATTCTTCTTCGAATTGTCTTAATTACTCCTGACATCAAAATCACCACAATGGCTTCATTCTGTATGTGAAAACCAAACTCAGTTAACCTTTTCCATCTCGTTTGTCATGTGACACCTTTCAGCCAATCAGAATCCAGCTTTCCATTCCCCATAAAACTTTATCTAATCATGATGCACTTAGATTCCCACGCTGGAAGGTTGATCTATGACCATTGCTGTCAATCACATCTTTCACTGTCCTCGTGGATCTCTACAGGTGTTAACCCCTGGGGTCATATGTCTGTTGTAAACTTCTGTACTCATTGTTCCATTACCTCACATAAATTCAGTTACTTTGATTCAACAAAGTATTTGCCTCTCATCCCACTTATGAGGGCGTGACACAAGGACATTTTTATGTGGGCCCACCCACAATCCGAAGCTTATGGGTGGTAGGCACAAAATAAGCATTAATCCCGTTGGCATTCCCCTCGAGGGAGGGGCCACCTCAGGTGCTGGGCAATAAACCCATTATCTTTTATTCTGTTTAAAATTATAACAGCACAGTTTAATAATAATCTTATTTCAGAGGATAAGTTTAAATATCTCTTTATTTATCTCTGTATTTATTTAAATATTTATTTAAATATTTATTTACTTTCTTTCTTAACAGAAGCATTGCGAGCCATCCTTTGCCGGGATTCACTTGTCAAGATTATTTTCTATAATTATCGAATTTTATGCAATACATGCATTGAAAATGCATTCAAGCAAAATATAAATAATAATTTATTCAACAATGCTTCTAAAAAAACAAACATCCAAAAATCTTATTCACTTCGCCGAAGAGCTTACGACCTGGTTTGTTACTACTCAATCAACGTCCCCTTACCTACTATGGTAGAGGCGTGTAAGTATCATTGACAAGGTTAATTTCGCAGGGATTGTTCGCTATGTACCGGCGGCCGAAGCAATGGTCTCTGACTATGCCTGCTGAGGTCCCGGTTTCGATTTCTGTCGGAGGGAAGTCGTTAGTATACATCGCTATGAGACTTAATAAGTCGAAACAGTCTTACGGTGTTCTGCATAGCGAGCCATCCTTTGCCATTCACTTGTCAAGATTATTTTCTATAATTATCGAATTTTATGCGATACATGCATTGTAAATACCTTCAAGCAAAATATAAATATATTTATAAATACGTTTAAATATTTAACTCATCACAGCAGCTATAACATAGCTGATTATTTTCTTTTTCCTGTTTAAAATTATAACAGAGATGCTGATAGGTACGTGTCCTATGTCCCTGACCCTTAAAAATCTAAAAGGACGCAGTAAAATCTTATCCATGCATCCCAATGTTTACTTTTTTCTTCCCTCACCATTTACAAGCTAACTGTAAATAAATTTCAATAGCTTTTTTTAGAAACAAATTACACAGAATAGGTTAGGTTACAAGGTAGGAGTAGAAGGCATCAGTTAGGACCTATAAATTTCCCAGGGAATAATTTAAAGCAAATATGTGCATCCCAGGATGCACTAAATTAAAACGCTATCAGCATAACTGCCTTGAGCAAAATGTCTGTGTTCCTTGAAATCCTGGATAAAAAAAAAGAGTGTAGTTTCAGTAGATACTCCTTGTGGTAATTTATGAGGAAGACCGTCCCGGTCTCCTGCCTCAAAACTTGCTACTGGTGATTGCTGAAAAACCAACCCAGCTACGATTAAGTCCGTAGCCAAAGCAGTGTCATTGAAAGTAAACAACCACCTTGGGGCGTTTTGTTTTTTGGGTTTTTTTTTTTCGACATTCACTTACATATAAAAAAATCCAAAACGTTTATTTTTTCGGTATTTTCATTTTATTTTAATATATTTATTCCCAACAATCAATTACAAGTAATAAAAAAAAATCAAAATATTTAGATATTAAACAAACATGAATAAAAGAAAATCTGAGTATTTAGATATTCTTTTATATTTTAATAAAATAAAAAAAAACCTATCTATCTATCTAGTCATCTTCATATCTATCTATTGCTTCGGCTACGGACTTCAATCGTAGCTGGGGTTGGTTTTTCACCACTCACCGTTAGCAATTTTTGAGGCAGGAGACCGGGACGGTCTTCCTCATAAATTACCTTAAATTTTGAACATACAACAAAATGGTATATGCATAAACCAGAATCTGTTCTTGAGAATGAAACACAAAATTCCTCATAAATTACCTCCTTATAGCAGAAAATCTGTTATATTCCTTGTGATTCTCCTCTATAGGTTTTGATTTCAGAAAGTTCAATTTGCAATTGATTTCAGGACAAATACCAACGATCTTAAATGCTTTCTGTATCATTTCTAATTGGCTAATTTTTTACCAGAAATGTTGCTGATGTTGGGAAATTTCATAAATATGAATGGAAAAAATTATCGAAACACTTTTAGATTTTAAATGAATATTCACTAAAAAAAAAATTGGACTTGATTTTCACCCCCCCGCCACACAGTCCCAACCCTATTGCCCTTATGGCAAGCCCCAAATCTTTTTATCATATATCTGCTAGATTGTGGTGGCAGAGGATATTAGTGTCATGGATATGACATTAAACTCTAATGGTGAGGTTCCAGTTCTGGAGCTCTGAGGAATATGGAGTACCCCTTCATCACCATTACTCCCAGGTCCACTCTGACCCGGTGTGGTAATACCTGTTAGGGTACCATCTATGGGTTAAGTAGAAAAAATTGAGTTTAAAAAAAAAAATGTGTCAAAAAAAAAAAAGTTGAATTTTTAGAATCTAGTAGCCATCAAGAATGTCTTCGGCATAAAATAACCCAACAAGGGTTATAATGCCGTAAAATCCAACCTACCAGCAAAGACAGAGTTGTAATACCTGTTAGGGACCCATCCATGAGTCAAACAGAAAAAAATGAGTTTGAAAAAAATGTTGAATAGCCAACAGGAATGAATAAAACAAAATGGGTAATTTATGAGGAAGTAAAAATTGCTACCCGGTGACTATTAAAATAACGACCCAGCTCAGTCTATTCAAAACTATCCATCTTCATATCTATCAATTTGTTCATATTTATCTATATTACTTTAAATACTAAGATTTTTTTTAAATTCAGGTTTGTTTAATGTCTTGTTTAAATAAACAAGAATTACGACAAAAAAAGATGCGACGCCCCCTCCAAATACATTTACTTGTCGAAAATATTTATCTATCTCCATTTGTTCATATCTATCTATATTATTTTGTTTGTTTATCTATCTATCTCAGTCTATTCCAAACTATATATCCATCTTCATATCTAAAAATTAACAAGAATTATGACAAATTACGATAAATAAACAAGAATTACGACGAGCTGGGTTGTTATTTTGATAGTCACCGGGTAGCAATTTTTGAGGCAGGAGACCGGGACGCACTTCCTCATAAATTACCACAAAATGTCTTCGGCATAAAAAGTAAAGTCGTCGGGGTGACCTAAAGTCAGTATTAGACAGACAGTGAGGGAGTCTATCCCCTTTTTACTAGCGCTAGAACAAGGAGATTGTTTTTGGTATCTGAGGTGGAGCGCCACACCTACCATCAGCTCCTCAATTCACCGCACAGATCCCTGTGCTACTCATACGCTGAGTGGGTGAGGACCGGTATCAAACCTGGAAGCTAGTGGTCCCTAGTCCGACACTCTACCAACTGAGCTAAACCGGCCCTTCAGCATAAAATAACCCAACAAGAGCTGATATGCCATAAAATCCACATTCCCCACCCAAAAAAAAAACAAGCATTGATCTGATTCATACTGTCTTCTGACGATTTTTCATTAACTAGAATTATATGTGTCTGATGATTGGGTTTAGTGGCATGACCTTGTGTTGAGTCTTCTGTTCATGCTAATAAACTCATTGCGATGGCATCCACGGTTTTCTTATCTTCATTTTTTAATTTTTTATTTGTTTTTTTGTTGCTATGGCAACAATGTGCCTCCCTCATCACCCAGCTTCTTTCTTTTCTTGTCCGTTATCTGACCAAAGGTTGAAGTGCACTTCAGAGACAGGCTTTTGTATCTTTCTATCTGCCCAGAAAGGATGGCTTCTCCTCTTCCCGTTTCCATGCCAACATAGCAGCTGGACTATCAAGCCATTCTCTTTAAGGTATTTATTTTTATTTACCACACTGCAACCAGTCAGCCTCCTTGTGAAACATAGGCCTGGAAGCCACACCCCCAACCAGTACACTCCTTCTGATAGGGCTGCAAGCCACACCCAACTAGTAGAGTCCTTGGGGTACATAGGCCTAGAAGCCACACCCTAGCAAATAGATTCCTTGTAGTACATAGGCCTGGAAGCCACACCCTAACTAATAGAGTCCTTACTCAGGCCTGGAAGCCACACCCCAACCAATACAGTCTTTGTGACAGGGCTGCAATCCACACCCCAACCTGTAGACTCCTTGTGGCACAGCAACCCACAATCCACACCCCAACCTGTAGACTCCTAGTGAAACATACGTCTGGAAGCCACACCCCAACCAGTACACTCTGTGATAGATAGGGCAACAAGCCACACCTTAACTTGTAAACTCTTTGTGGAACATAGTGCTGTAAGCCACACCCCAACCAGATGACACCTTGTGGCACAACAACCCACGCCCTGTGGTGGGCATTTGAATGCACAAACTGCACCTCTGCAGAGGGGTAAGACTCCCACAATGCGGCCACCTGTTGGCCGTGTGTGGCGACACAGGATACTTAAGGATAGAACCCAGGTGTTTGAGCAGTCCATGACATGCAACACTCCACTTTGGCCCTTTCTTGGGCTAGACTGGCGGTCAGAGAGGCCCCCTCGATCAATCGGCTGGTCACGTCAAACCCTAGCACCTATATGATTGACCCGACCCTATTGCTCTTATGGCAAGCCCCAACCCTTTTTATCATATGGGTGTTAGAAAGCGGTGGCTGAGAGTCTACATGCCCTGGGAATGACATTAAACTCTATCTGATGGTGAGGTTCCAGTTTTGGAGGTTTGGGGAATGTGGAGCACCCCTTCATCACCATTGCGCCCGGAGTGATAGTACCTGTTTGGGTCCTATCTATGGGTTAAATAGAAAAATGTATTTATAAAAAAATTTTGTGTCCATTAAGAATGAATTTATTTCAAAACTTTATCGGCATTAAATGACCCACTGAGGTTGATATGCCATAAAACAAAACAACCAAACCAAGGTTCACTCTGACACAGAATGATAGTATCTTATAGTGTCCCATTTTCAGATGCTGTCATCCCGGCCTCCTGTCCTAAAATACGCTAGGCGGCACCTGCTGAAAAAAGAACCGTGCCAGTTATGAACTGTGTAGTGGTTTTAAGGTGTTTTTATCGAAAAGTTAATGCGATATTTTACAGTCCCTCCCACCAAGTTTTTTATCAACACAAGTAATTGTAAATATTTTATCCCCCCCACCACTTTTTAAAATAAGTCTGAGAAAAGGGAGAAAGGTCTTGTGAATGTGGGGACCATTCCACATGACCCCTTCTTCCAATCCAGTGAGGAAAAGTGTCATTCAGCCAATTTCTAACTGCTGTGGCTGTAACATAAATAAATACAATAGTAAAATCTCCATATGTACCCAGACTTTGTGGACACCCTGTGTAATATTAGTGTGAATCGCAGGAGGCCATCCACCCAGGCAACATCTTCCCCATCATCTAAAAGAGGCAGGGCTGGGTTTTTTGCTTGGTGCCTGAGACACCCCAAAAAGGAGAATGCCAACTGGATCTGTGCATTTTTTTTTTTTTTTTTTTACTAGCCATCGCATGAGCTTCAATTCGTGTGTTTCTTCCCACGTTAAGAAAGACCTTTTGTTGCATCTTGAACTGGTGTGTGGCAGGGGGATAAAGTTAAATACATTCAAACATTTTTAAAGAATAATCCAATTACCTCAAATTGGAAGACATGTACAAACGGATGTAACCAATACAAACCCAAATAGTCGCCAAGTCTACTGTAGAATGACAGGGTATTTATAAACTACACAATATCATTTAAATCAAGCAGCCAATCAGAACTCAAGGAATGGAATCATCCAAATTCATGAATGGATCATTCTTGATTTCTATATATACCAACTGTCCTGGACACTGCTTCAGTTGTACTTAGTTAGCTGCTGTTATTCAAACCAACAGTAGACTAACTGATTTCAATAGCATCTTGACCTGATGTGTGTGGGAGGGGGATAAAGTTAAATACTGAACCTTACGAAGACCTTCTCTTGTTTCCGGTTTAGTAAAGTGATGTTTGCTGTCATTAATTTCTTTATTATCAACTAAACGCCAATTAATACATATCTAAAAAAAATATCTAAAAAATATTTTTGTTATAAAGAAAGGAAAAAAGACATTTATTGACCGAGATTCAAATTCGAAAACGTACATGTGTCACTGTCACTTTCAATTATTTCTTTATTATCAACTAAAAGCCAATCAATACATATCTAAAAAAAAAAAAAAACTTTTAAAAACGAAAGGAAAAAAGAGTATTACTGACGAGTTCAAATAATAAAATGTACAAGTGTCAATGTATATATATATATATATATATATATATATATAAATTGAAATTTTTTTAGAAAAAACAAATGATGTTATTAGTTTGCTGACAGATCTGTTTCGACCAACAAAGTCTGGATTTTTAACATCATCACCGGAGGCTAAATTTTTGAATATGATAAGGACCACAACACTATAAATTTGTAAAACATCACAAATTCCTGAAACTTTCCATCTTCTTCAATTGTGCTGCGAACATTTTTAAACTTAATAAATAAATAAGAATTACGACAAAAAAAGAGAAGCCTCCCCTCTAAAATACATTTAACGCCTTAAGTTGGTTGTTTTCTTTCAAGTAACACTACCGAGACGACATAGCTGGGGACGTTATTTTAATAGTCACCGGGTAGCAATTTCTGAGGCAGGAGACCGGGACGCACTTCCTCATAAATTACCGACTATTTTAAACTTAAAATTCTGTAAGTGAAAACTTCTTATTTTGAATTAATGAAAATAAATACAGATATGATGGCCACTCGGCGTTCATAATTTTCAAACAATTCTAAGAGCGCTAATTCTTCATTTAACCATTTTTAAACAGACTGATCAACAAAAGAATCTCACAGTCTCCTTATTATCTGTGATAAATCTTATTGCAACATTGCAATCTTACCGTAAACTACTGGCAGTTGTTCACGCATGAGTCAATTGTTCATACTGAAAAATCAACACGGAATTTATTTTAATGGGACCTTATTTGAATAGAATGAGTTCAAAGGTGAGTAGATCGGGAACTTTGAAATATTCCATCATGCAGGTAAAAATACAAAAGAAAATTGGTACAGTTGTGGGTGAAATTTTATTAAGATTAGAAATTTTAAAGTTAAATGCTTTTAAAAAGTGCTTAATTACTTTTATATGGGACTAACTTGTTTAAATAATATATATATATATATATATATATATATATATTGGTTTGTTGGTTGGTTTTGAAGACTATCACAATGCAAGTGTAAAGAAAAAAAGAAGGTAACTGTGGTGTTGTTTGTTAACCTGTGTTTTATTCTCAATTCTTAATATTTCGGGATAAAAATCCCATCTACAGAAGATTACTAGAACTGAAGTTGTTGCTAGTGTCTGTTCATTTGTTCTGTCTCATGTCTTCCAAATTCTGTGTGTGTGGGTGTGTGTGCTTGTTTATATGTGTGTAAGTGTGTGTGCATGCGCACTTATGTCTGTGTGTCTGTTCATTTCCCTTTTTCAACAAAAGCCCTGAAGAAGATCTACTAAACAGATTGAAACACTGCAGCATTGGCTGAATAAAATATCACTCATTTTATTAAACCTATGTTTTTTCAAATTTTTCACTATATTACATTACGAATTTGTCGACATTACAAATTCCTGAAACTTTCCATCTTTCCTCAATTGTGCTGTGGACTTTTTTAAACTTACTTTTTGTAGCTGGTATACATCATGAACATTTTTTATACCCTTTTTTTTTTAATATATCTTTACTTCAAACTCTTTTGAATTTTTTTTCTTGTGGATTATAATGCTTCTGATTTTTAAAAATAAAATTTATTTTATTTTTAACATAGAATACGTATTTTTTTTTTTAATTTTAAAAATTCCGGCCCTGAATGTCAGTGTTCATTTGTACCCTCCTATTTAACGTTTATTTATTCCGTCTTTCCTTCATAAATATAGTTGCTCTTGAAGAAGACCGCTTTATTAAAAAGGTCGAAACAGATCTGTCAGCAAACTAATAACATCATTTGTTTTTTCTAAAAATTTTCAATTCATACTGTCGAATTCACTTCCATTTACTTCACATATATATATTATATATATATATATATATATATATATATATAGATGAGAGTTATCCAAAACTTGGTAGTAAGGGATGATTCTATATGTGATTTCTAAGATACACTGTCTTATTATTGTATAATCCAGTATGTATAAATACAGTGAATCTTTAAATCACTAAAAAGAGCTCAATGTATGATAAACTTTTTAGATTATATACAGAGCAATATTTATCTTAGAAAGGAAAGAAAAACTCAACACTGTAATTCCATAATAAATTTATTTTGACCCAAATTGGGGCCTTTATAAATCTAAGTTGATTTAATATAGCTCCCCAAAATTTCGTCTCATCAGATGGTAGATCAAGATAATTTGAATTGCATAACTGAAAAATTTACTTCTCAAAAAAAAAATAAATAAATAAAAATTATATATATATAATATATATATATATATATATATGAGGTTAAGTAAATAAGCAAAGTGTTTATTTTTATATGGCTTTTAGCTGACAATTTTTGGAGGATATGTGCTTAATTGAAGTCATACCTAATTTTGAAAATTAATTAGTTAATAATTAATGAATTTAGGCGGGCATATATGTTCAAATGTAAGGCTAAACAAATCGAGAAAATGTCAATCCCTGAATGTATATTTTCAACCTATTAGGTCTCATCAGCAAGGTTATAGACATGGGAGACTGCTCCGTGTGTGACTGGAAACCTCGACTGCCAAGCTGACTGGCGGAGATTCTAACCACTACACCAGCTGGTCATTCCCAGATTCTTCGTCTGTTTTGAACTTATTTATATTCCACTTTTTATTGACTTGCTACACGACAGTATGAGGGTAATGTGTTTATTTGATATGGCTTTTAGCCGACAATTTTTGGAGGATATGTGCTTAATTGAAGTCATACCTAATTTTAAAAATTAATTAGTTAATAATTAATTAATATATATATATATATATATATATATATGATGTTTCTCATTTACCTTTGGTTTATTTTCTTGATATTTCGGGATGAAAAATCCCTTCGTCAGATGTGGACAAAGAGTCAAGGCACGTCATTAAAGTAAAGTCATTGAGGTGGCCTATAGTTGGTATCAGCCAGACAGCGAGGGAGTCTATCCCCTTTTCACTAGTGCTAGACCAAGGAGATTATTTTATCATCTGAGGTGGAGCACCACTCCTACCATCAGCTCCTCACTTTACCTACCGCACAGATCCTGTGCTACTCATATGCTGAGTTGGCGTGGGCTGATATGGAACCAAGAACCTTGTAGTTTGCTATCCGAACGCTCTACCGACTGAGCTAACCCGGTCCTTATCTAATGTACAAATTTGGAATTAGCTTAAAAGTCGCTCCATTCATGACAAACTATTATTATTATTAAATAGGGATAATTACTTGAAATTGTAAATAATTGTGTATCAATTGTTAGGAATACTTAAAACCATATAATTGTGTGCAAACTATTTGTATTGAATGGCTGCATTAAATAACCAAGAACTGAATGTCGTTAAACAAATAGGAGCACCACACCTACCATCAGCTTTTCATTTTACCGTACAGATCCCTGTGCTACTCATACGCTGAGTTGGCGAGGGCAGGTATCGAACTAGGAATCTTGTGGTTTCTAGCCGAACACTCTACCGACTGAGCTAAATTGATTGACAAGTGACCCCCACCACCCACCCACCACTGATGGGAAAGTGGGTGGGGGATGGTGAGATGATCACATATCAAACAGATTTTTCCATTAATATTATTCATTAAATCTGTGTTGGTGATTCTTTTTTAAAGATTATTAACACAGTAAAAATTTGAAATGGTGAATATTTGCAATATAATGCACACGCGCAAAAAAATCAAAAGTTTATTGTCATCAGATGAGTCAGTAAATCTGTCTTGTAATTTATAAACACCACCCCTCACACTTTTCCCTCACCCCTACTGAGTTTTTTTTTCTTCTTTTTAATCTGACTGTTAAATGATAAGAAGGTGAGAGAAGAAGAGATCATGCAAGTCACTAGTATTAGCCATTTTGTTATACATTCTATTTTTTTAAGTTTTTTTTTTATTTGTTGTTTTAATTATTATAAAATCCCTTCACCCTTTTTCAGAGAAATTTTGTACGTTTTTTTTTTGTTTTTTTCCTAATTCTTTTGTTTGTTTTTGTTTTAATTATTATTAAATCCCCTCCCTCACTTTTTTTTTTTTTTTTTTTTTCAGAAAAATTTCATACGTTTTTTTTTTTTTTTTTGTTTTTTTTTTCTAATACTTTTTGTTTGTTTCTTTTGTTTTTGTTTTAATTATTAATCCCCTCTCCCCTTTTCAAACAAATTTAATTTTTTTTTTATTTAATTTTTTTTTTTATTTAATTTTTTTTTTTTTGTTTTAATTATTAACTCCCTCCTCTTTTTCAGACAAATTTTTATATTTTATTTTTTAATTTTATTTATTTATTTTTTTTTTTGTAATTTTAATCTCACGATGAATCAGTCACCAGTCCCACACTCTACACTTTTTGAATTTCTTTTTACTTAAAAGAAAAAAAAAAGATTTAAAAAAATTTTTTTTCCTTTTTAAAATAAAATTACAAAAATGAAAGACATTGATTGATGAAAAATGGTTAAGATTTCTATCTTTGGGAATTCTTCTGCTGAAATGATTTTTCCATATTCGCACCCCCTCACTCCACCCCTCACTCTACCCCCACCCCCCAAAAAACAAGGATTTGTCGACTCCCTTATGACAAAACCTTGACACATTTCATGGATTACTTTTTTTAATAAATTCTAACTGGGTGTGTATATATATATATTATATATATAATTTATATATATACTGTATCTACTGTATAGTTACTTAAAAACAAAAGTATGTAAGTAGTAAGTTCGTCGGGGCGGCTAAAGTTGGTATCAGCCTGACAGCGAGGGAGTCTATCCCCTTTTCACTAGCGCTAGACCAAGGAGATTATTTTTAGCATCTGACTACCATCAGCTCCTTATCAACTAATTTCATCATCATCATTATTATTACTAGCAATATATGACCCTCCGGGTGCAAGTATTTAAGTTTAATATAATAAAATATGTTAAATTAGAAAGGCTAATGAAACTGAATAAGAATTCAGATAAAATATTTGGAACCGATGGGGTGTGATTGAAAAATAGAACAACTTTGAAATAACTCTTCCATCATTTGCACTTACTCCTGTCTTCATTGGGAAATTTTCCTATTTTAACTATTTAGTTAAAATAGGAAGTAAAGAATAATATTAAGTTGTTTTTTCTTGTTAATTTATTTCTTTTAAGATTTATCCACGAGATTTTTGCTCATATTTAATAAGATAAAACCAAACAATTAGAAATCAATAATACTTAGCATATATTTATTAAAATCAAATTTCAAAGTTCAATATGCAAATTATCCTTCCCATTCACACTGTAAACCGCTATTTTGTTGTATATATATACAATTGCATGTTATTAGTACGTAGATATGGTCAACAGCCTTAATGATGTAAAACAATTTATTAATAATTGAGGTTTAAATAAAAAATAAAATCATGGAGAATGTGACATAAATAACAAAGGGAATTGTGACTTGAATAGTTATATAGTTTCGGTTACAGACATAAAAACCCACAATCTCCATTATAATAAGATTACTAGCAAAATAAAAAGATATATATACTATATCTACTTGTATATTACTTAAGAACATATAAGTATGTAAATCTTATTATAACGGAGATTGTGTGTTTTTCTGTCTGTAACCGAAACTATATTACTACTCAAGTCACAATTCCTTAATTATTTACATCAAATTCTCCATGATTTCATTCTTTTAAACCTTCAGTTATTAATAAAAATTGTTTTACATTATTAATACTGTTGACCATATCTACGTACTAATAACATGCAATTATATTTATACATACAACAAAATAGCGGTTACAGTTTGAACGAGAAGCTAATTTGCATATTGATATTTAAAATTTTATTTTAAATAATATGTGCTTGGTATTATTGATTTCTAATTGTTTGGTTTTATCTTAAGAAATATAAACAAAAATCTTGTGGATAAATCTTAAAAAATTTATTTACAAGAAGAATAACTGTAATATCATCCTTTACTTCCTATTTTAACTAAATAGTTAAATTAGAAAATTTACCAATGAAAGAGGGAGTAATGGAAAATGATGGAATAGTTAGTTTCAAAGTTGTTCTATTTTTCGATTATACCCCTCTGTTGCAGATCTTTTATCTGCATTCTTAGTCAGTTCATTAGCCTTTCTAATTTAATATGATATTTATTATATCAAAACTTAAATACTTGCACCCGGAGGGTGCATAAATTTGCTAGTACAACTAATTATCATCATCATCATTATTATTACTAGCAAAATAAAAAATAGATATCTTTTTTTTCTTTTTTTCTTTTTTTTCTTTTTTTTTTTTAAATAAATTCTAATGTAGATATATGTACTGTATCAACTTGTATAGTTACTTAAAAACTATATAGTATGTAGAGAGAGAGTAGAGTCGTCGGGCGACCTAAAGTCGGTATCAGCCAGTCAGCGAGGGGGTCTATCCCCTTTTCAATAGCACTAGACCAAGGAGATTGTTTTAGCATCTGAGGTGGAGCGCACACCTACCATCAGCTCCTTACTTTACCGCACAGGTCCTGTGCTACTCATACGACTGAGTTGGCGAGGACCGGTATCGAACCCGGAACTTGTGTTTCTAGCCGAACGCTCTACCGACTGAGCTATATCATCATCATCATTACTAGCAAAATAAGAAATAGATATCTTTTTCTTTTTTTTTTTTTTAAACTAGTACCAGTACACAACACGCCACCCACCAACCCACCCCCAAAACACAATGAAATTCTTAAAACTTATTTCTGGGCACCCCCCCCAACCTATCAGAAAATTCAAAGTCTGCCTACTATTTACCGATAGCTGAAGTGAGATACATCGCAACTCAGCATATGAATAGCATGGGGATCTGTGTGGTAAAGTAGGAGCTGATGTTGGGTGTGGTGCCCTCAGAGTAAATCCTTGGTCTAGCGCTAGTGAAAAGGGGATAGACTCTGAATTTTAATGTAGATATATGTACTGTATCTATTGTATAGTTACTTAAAACTATATAAGTATGTACATACAACTAATTATTATCATCATTATTATTATTACTAGCAAAATAAAGACACCCTCCGGGCAATGTAAAATAATTTTTTGAAAGATATTGCCTGAGGGGATGGGAGCTGAAAATTCAATGTCATAGAGTGTGTACCCTAAGTATGTAAATCGTCAAATTAATTAAAGGAGTAAAAAAAAAAAGAAGAAAGACAATTTGAAATGGAAACAGTTCCGATAACTTTAAATATTATATTAGAATAAAACAATCTATATATAAATATATAACGCCGGGCATCTATTTATTGAAACAATAAGGATTGTCTAACGTTACATGCTCACATTTTGAGTATATTTATTCTATGTATGACGTTGGATTATGTGTTGGGTAATGTGACGTAAGCAGTGACGCAGTTTTTGTTACGACAAAAACCGGAAGCGAATCTCCATTATTAATAGATTACTAATGCCAAATAGAAAAAATTACTGTATATTATATGTGTGTGTGTATTTGGGCAGCATTCTTTATTTATACATGTAGAATTAAATAAAAGGCATGTCTCCTGTTTAAAAATTTATTCACAATCTTTTCGAGCTTTCTGGCCAACATTTTTCATTGGATGGAATCCGTAGACCAGATTCGAAGTGCCAAAGTACTTGGGATAAAAAGAGTCAGATCTTAGCCCTGAAGAGCATTAAGCGAAACTTTTAGTAGGTTCGTCTGATTCATTAGATTTATCTTTATTATTTCTCTACTTAGGTATTGAGCACTTTTTACTTATTAGCTTTAGTCTCCTGGTGGGTTTGTATGATATATATATTCTTAAATGTATATATGCATATAAATTGTTTTTTCTTTTGGCCAAAATATTGTACTAATAGATTATTTTTGGTTGGTACGATTATCTTGGTCTTTTCTTTTTTACAAAATTTTTTTTCTTCTTGTTGATGTTTGGAGTATATTTTTACAAATAAACTATTTGCTGGGTTTTTTCTCACCGCGAGGATTTACCACAAGTTTTGGTATATTAATTATATATATATATGTGTGTGTGTATGTATGTTTATGTGTGTATGTATATATACACACTAGATATATATATAATATATATGTAACATATAATACTGAATGCCCTTTTTCCTCCTTTCTTAAACACTTGATGACCTACAAGAATGCATTTCACGGATTTTCTTCCTTTGAGATTTCCAAATTGTTTGATGGACAAAAGTCATAGATTACACATAACCATATTGCGGCAAGTGCTAAAACCACATCTGCATTGTATTTTATCAAATCTCTTCTTCATCTTCTTCTTCTTCTTCTTCTTCTTCGTCCTTGATAGAAATAATTTTGTATGCTATGACTTAATCAAGAGATAGATTTTGTCTGGAAACCTTTCCGCTTGTAGTGTTCCACGAATTGAAGCGGCGATCATCGGGATAGGATTAATTATCTGTTTCATTATCACTGTAATTACGCTCTACAAATAACAAGGTATAATTAATCAGAAACAAAAACAAACAAAAAACAAATGACTTGAATAATAATTAACCTTTAACAAAGGATAATGCGGGCAGGGAGTGGTTAATTTTGGGATAAAGTTGTGAAAATTATTGGCAGTAGATTATATACACTAACATGATCAAACTAGAGACTTCATTTTTGGTTGGTTGGTTGGGTTTTACGGCATGTCAACCCCTTGGATTATTTTATGCCGAATCTTCTATTGGTAATTTGGTATTCAAAAATGTTTAATGTCGACAAAGTTTTGAATAATTTCATTTTTAATTTCAATTTTGTCGTAGGAAATGGACTCGTCGATCCGAGTTCAATTCCTGGACGAAGCTGTTTACATTTCACATAGTGCTAATACTCTTGGGAAGGTATGAATGAATGAGTCCCCGGAAATTTGATGGGACCCAACTTAAGTTTCTTAATAAATTGCATAGAGTTTTTATCTATGAAACAACTAAAGCCATCTAACCCTACCTTGTGCACCATATAATGTAATTTCTTTCCCCAAAATATCGAAATGTTAGTTGGATATGATGGGGAAAGAAAAAACACTGGATGCATGAATATGATTTTTCTGTGTTCTTTTTTGGATGAAGGAACTCTTTGGCAAAAGAGGAAGAAAGTGAATTGGCAATGACTATTGTCCACTATTAGAGTAACTGCCATTCATCTGCCATTGACAATAAAAGGGTACTGTTGCGTAATTTTGGGATGAAAGAAAACAGTAAACAGATTTCTGGAGAAAGAGAAGAAAAAGAAATAAGAACAAAAGAGTTTAAGTTTGGAAGGGTAGACACTAAATGGGTGCCAGCCATTGACCGACCAATGACCCAGAACTAGATTTAAAAATATAAAACGGAAGTTCCAGGTTTGAGCGGAAGCGGATGTGACCTTCCTCCAGGACCACAAATGGAAGAAAAGAAAATTTGCTTTCTTTTTCGCTGGACCCGAGAAGGGTCAGACATTTTTGTTGGGGGGTCTATCGTGATATGTCTAGGCTAGCAACGAACAGCGTGCATGAACATGATTTACAATAGCACAGCTTGATCTTACTCTCTCTCTCTCTTTCTCTCTGAAAAGAACCCATGAGCATAGAAATAAATAAACCACCCTTTTTGACTATACGACTTTTGTATGTTGTTAACCTGAACTAACAACGGCTACTACTACTAACCACTACTACTACTACTACTACAACTCGACCTTGGCCCCTACACAACAGTACTCCACATTCCACAGAGTTCCAGAATTGAAACTTTACCACTAGATGCGGTTTAGTTAAATGTTTGGTACATCATTCTGTTGGATTAACGCTTCTCATTTCAGTGTTTTTTCATTTTCGCGTGTTGCCTCGTGGTAGGGTGGGGCATGGTTCTATTGTCGCATGTTGCCACGTGGGAGGCGGGCAGGTGTAAATATATAGACCTTCTCCAGTTGACTTTATCTCCCTCCCCTATCCGTATATCTGACTTATTTAATGATTTTTTTAATCTCTTCTCCTGAATACTTAACACGTTTACTCCCTGCTTTTTTTTTTTTTTTTGCCAGATGCTATGGCTAAAAGAAGTTAATGATTTGCTCTCTCTCTCTCGCTCACTCTCTCTCTCTCCTCTCTCTCTCTCACTCACTCACTCACTCACTCACTCGCTCTCTCTCTCTCACTCGCTCTCTCTCTTTCTCTCTCACTCACTCACTCTCTCTCACTCTCGCTTCCTCTCTCTCTCTCTCTCTCTCTCTCTCTCTCTTCTCAATATATATATATATATATATGAATTTAACATTTTTTTAAAAAGAAATGATGTTAATAGTTTGCTGACAGAATCTGTTTCGACCATTTAATAGATTGGTCTTTCATCAGAGCAACATATGAATGAAAGACGGAATAAATAACCGTTAGATAGGAGGTACAAACGAATGCTAGTGTTCGATGCTGGATTTAAAAAAATGCGTATTCTGTGTTAAAAATAAAATAAATTTTATTTTAAAAAATCAGAAGCATTATATATATATATATATATATATAGGTTGGCCTCTTAAGGATTTTTAGAAATTTTTTTTTTTTTAAATTTTTTAAAAGCCTTTTGAACTTCTGGTCGAAATAAATTAATTACGGAATGACAGTTTAAGTTTTCTTTCTTTGAAAGTTAAATATTGCTCTGTATTTATCTGATTTATTGATTATTTATACATTGAGCTCTCTTTAGGGATTTATAAAAATCCTTGTATGAATATATGTTTGCACCTACAGGAGAATACAGTATGGTTATACAGTGAGATTTTGAGAATCCCAGGTGGAATCATCCTTACTACCAGTCATTTGGATACCTTACATTTATATATATATATATATATATATATTATGTTGTAAGATAAATGGAAAGAAAATGTTGTATGGATAAAAATTACTCATTTGAATGCCGATACATGTTTCGATAAAGAGTTTGTCCTTGTATACATTGTATTCTATTCACTATTATTTTCAATACAAAATGAAATCTATTAATAATGGAGATTCGCTTCCGGTTTTTGTCTGTAACAAAACTATGTCACTGCTTACATCACATTACCCAAAATTGTCATAACATAGAATAAATACACTAAAATCGTCATAACAAGAATAAATACACTCAAAATTTGAACATGCAACATTAGACAGTCCTCATTGTTTTTTTTAAACAAGTTTTAATAAATACATGACTGGTATTATATATCTATATATAGTTTGTTTTATTTTAATACATATTAAAGTTTACATTTGAAATTGTTTTATTTTTTATCTTTATTTATGAATTTGATTGATTTTACTTACTTATGGTACACACTCGCTGACATTGATTTTTTTTACTCCCACCCTCAGGCAATATGTTTTCAAAAACATTTTTTACATCTAACGGAGGGTGTTTTTTATTTTGTACTAGTAATAATAATAATAGAGAAACAGGAATTTAAGTCTACAAAAAAGGCGTTCTTCTTCAGGGCAAGATATTTTGATATTTGTTATCTTTGGCAATCCCCAGCCCTTTTTATCATATGGTGCTAGAAGGTGGGGCTGTGGGTCTACAATGTCCTGGGAAAGCCGTTAAACTCTATCTGATGGTGAGGTTCCAGTTTTGGAGGTTTGGGGAATGTGGAGCACCCTTCATCACCATTGCTCCCTGGTCCACTCTGACCCGGAGTGGTAGTACCTGTTAGGGTCCCATCTATAGGTTAAATAGAAAACATGAGTTTATAAAAAAATTGTATTATCATTAAAATGAATATTATATTTTTTTTTCAAACTATTTTCAGCATTAAACATTTTTTTACAATAGAAGTATCAGCATAAAATAACCCAAGGGTGACATGCCGTAAAACCAACCAACCAAACCAAACAAATATCTTGCCTGAAGAAGACAGCTTTTTTGTATACTTAAATTTTAGGACCATACACCTTTAGGCACCCTTTTTGATCTTGATTAAGAAAGGACATGTTTTTCATTTACACCGTCAATATCCAGTTGTTTTAATAGACGATTTTTAGATTAAAAAAATAAATAATAAAACTAACTCCTAAACCTAACGGTGTAAATGAAAAACATGTCCTTTCTTAATCGAGATCAAAAAGGGGTGCCTAAGTTAATATGGTCAAATTTTATGTTATTCTTCAGATAATTGATCAGTTTAAGAGAGAAAAAGTTGCACAGAGAGCTCGGTCTAGTGTGCAATGTAGGGCTGCTCACTTGTCTTTCACCCTCCTGCTCTTTCATCAAAAACTGCTTTGTTTTTGTTTTTTTATAGTGTCAAAATTTCATAATTTGTTTTCCGAATCGGTATTGACTCATCACAATGAAGTGTAGACATTTGTTATCTACTTGTGTTCATTCTAACTTTAAAAAAATTAAGCTTCAAACTTTATAATTATTATCACACCTTTTGTGTGTGTTCACATTCTCTCTCTCTTATCTCTCTCTCTCTCTCTATATATATATATATATATATATANTTCACTGAAGTTAAGCAATGATAAGCCTGGTCAATCCTTTGATGGGTGACATTTAAATAACAGATACATACGGGTAGTATGAAACAGATTTTAAAATGACTTGATTTGGCATTAAATGACCCAAAAAGTGTTGATATGCCATAAAAACAAAATAACCAACTTAATATGCAGCAGACAAATGCATGCACAGACACAGGTACGCATGCAGACACACATATATACACACAGGTACGCATGCAGACACACATATGCACACACAGGTACGCATGCAGACACACATATGCACACACATATACACACACAGGTATGCATGCAGACACATGTATGCAAACAAACACAACACACACACAGGTACGCATGCAGATACATGTATGCACAAACACACACACACACATATATATTTATATAATATATATATATATATAAGACCTATGCAACACTGGGAGCCATAGTGTAGTAGTTCAAAAACATTTAAGAAACACCGGTACAGATTAAAAAGGCCTCAAGAATATATATATATATATATATATATATATATATATATGACATTCTGGGAATTGATAGAAAAGAAACATTGACCTGGATTTCCTGATTAATGATACAACTGTTCTAAAGGGCTGAGATGGAGTGGGAGGGGTTGGTGAAGAATAAATTCCAGAATTTGAAATCAGTATCAAGTTTCTGTAGATTCCAGGTAAGTTCAGTATTGATTGATAATGTTCTTTCTTCTAAGTAAATCTACCTGGGGATTTTTTTTCTTTTTTCTTTCCAATTTCAGGAATATGTCAAGGACATTATATATATACTGAGACATTATATTAAATTATATACTCACGACACTGTATATACTAGAGACAGTATAAAATTATATACTCAAGACATTGTATATACTAGAGACAAGACATTATATTAAATTTATATACTCAAGACATTGTATATACTAGAAACTTATATTAAATTATATGCTCAAGACATTATATTTAAATTATATACTCAAGACATTGTATATACTAGAGACATTATATTAAATTATATGCTCAAGACATTATATTAAATTATATACTAAGACATTTATTAAATTATATACTCAAGACATTATATTAAATTATATACTCAAGACATTGTATATACTAGAGACATTATATTAAATTATATGCTCAAGACACTCAAGACATTTATATTAAATATACTCAAGACATTAATTAAAATATATACTCAAGACATTATATTAAATTATATACTCAAGATTATATATACTAGAGACATTATATAAATTATATACTCAAGACATTGTATATACTAGAAACATTATATTAAATTATATGCTCAAGACATTATATTAAATTATATACTCAAGACATTGTATATACTAGAGACATTATATTAAATTATATACTCAAGTATTATATTAAATTATATACTCAAGACATTATATTAAATTATATACTCAAGACATATATATAAATTATATATACTCAAGACATTGTATATACTAGAGACATTATATTAAAATTATATACTCAAGACATTATATTAAATTATATACTCAAGACATTGTATATACTGAGACATTATATTAAATTATATGCTCAAGTATATTAAATTTATATACTCAAGACATTATATAAATTAATATACTCAAGACATTGTATATACTAGAGACATTATATTAAATTATATACTCAAGACATTATAGAGACATTGTATATACTACTAGACATTATATTAAATTATATACTCAAGACATTATATACATTATATATCAAGACATTATATAGACATTGTATATACTAGAGACATATTATATTAAATTATATACTCAAGATATTTATTATATTATATACTAAAGACATTATATATATACTAGAGAAATTATATCAAATTATATACTACTAGAGACATATTAAATTATATACTCAAGACATTATATTTTGAATTATATACTCAAGACATTATATTTTGAATTATATACTCAAGACATTATATATACTAGCAAGAATATATGTGCTCCAGGCGTAATTTTAATGTAATGAAATATATTAAATCAGAAAGACTAACAAAATTAAATATAACATATACACAATCACACATGTATATATATACATATACAGACACACACACACATACATATAGATATACACACACACCCATATATGTGCACATATAAAAGAGATGTGTACATGCATACACACACGCATACAAAAATCACAGACACATGCACGCACACACACACACAGACATATACATAAAGTTAAGCCTCATGAGTCAGATATACCTACTAACAGTTTCGCTTAGTGCTCTTCAGGGTTAAGATCTGACTAAAGAGACTTGGAACAAACGCACTATTATACAAAACCTCCCATCGTGATTCAAATAAATTAGCATAAACTAAAAACAAAGACAGAACACCATTTAAATTTATTATTTTATTTTTATTATATATTTCTAAAAAAAATTTATTAAAAAATTTTTTTTAAATAAATTTTAAATTTCTCCACCTTAGTTTCAATATATACCCCACACCAGTATCCTACATTGCAACAGATACCCTATTGCTATCCCCCCCCAATAAATGGGAATAATATATATATATATATATATATATATATACACACAAGGTGTGATTAAAATTTATAAAGTGTGAAGCTTAAATTTTTTTACATCTTAAAATGAACATGCACACATTATATATATATATATATATATATATATATAGAGAGAGAGAGAGAGATAGAGAGAGAGAGAGATGTGAACACACACAAAAGGTGTGATAATAATTATAAAGTTTGAAGCTTAATTTTTTTAAAGTTAGAATGAACACAAGTAGATAACAAATGTCTACACTTCATTGTGATGAGTCAATACCGATTCGGAAAACAAATTATGAAATTTTGACACTATAAAAAAAAAAAACAAAGCAGTTTTTGATGAAAGTGCAGGAGGGTGAAAGACAAAGTGAGCAGCCCTCCATTGCACACTAGACCGAGCTCTCTGTGCAACTTTTTCTCTCTCTAAACTGATCAATTATCTGAAGAATAACATAAAATTTGGACCATATTAACTTTAGGCACCCCTTTTTGATCTCGATTAAGAAAGGACATGTTTTTCATTTACACCGTTAGGTTTAGGAGTTAGTTTTATTATTTATTTTTTTAATCTAAAAATCGTCTATTAAAACAACTGGATATTGACGGTGTAAATGAAAAACATGTCCTTTCTTAATCAAGATCAAAAAGGGGTGCCTAAAGGTTGTATGGTCCTAAAATTTAAGTATACAAAAAAGCTGTCTTCTTCAGGGCAAGATATTTTGGTTTGGTTTGGTTGGTTGGGTTTTACGGCATGTCAACCCCTTGGGTTATTTTATGCTGAATACTTCTATTGGTAAAAAAATGTTTAATGCTGACAAAGTTTTGAAATAATTTCATTTTTAATGGATAATACAATTTTGTTTATAAACTTATGTTTTCTATTTAACCCATAGATGGGACCCTAATAGGTACTACCACTCAGAGTCAGAGTGGGCCAGGGAGCAATGGTGATGAAGGGGTGCTCCACATTCCCCAAATCTCCAAAACTGGAACCTCATCATCAGATAGAGTTTAACGTCATTCCCAGGATATGTAGACCCGCAGCCACACCTTCTAGCACCCATATGATAAAAAGGGCTTGGGGATTGCCAAAGATAACAAATATCAAAATATCTTGCCCTGAAGAAGACCGCCCTTTTTTGTAGACTTAAATTTCCTGTTTCTCTATTATTATTACTAGTACAAAATAAAAAACACCCTCCGTTAGATGTAAAAATAGATTTTTGAAACATATTGCCTGAGGGGTGGGAGTAAAAAAAATCAATGTCAGCGAGTTGTACCCTAAGTAAGTAAAATCATCAAATTCATTAAAGGATTAAAAAATAAAACAATTTGAAATGTAAACTTTAAATAAAAACAAACTATATATAGATATATAATACCAGTCATGTATTTATTAAAACTTGTTTAAAAAAAACAATGAGGACTGTCTAATGTTGCATGTTCAAATTTTGAGTGTATTTATTCTATGTTATGACGATTTTTTTAGTGTATTTATTCTATGTTATGACAATTTTGGGTAATGTGATGTAAGCAGTGACGTAGTTTTTGTTACAGACAAAAACCGGAAGCGAATTCCATTATTAATAGATTTCATTTTGTATTGAAAATAATAGTGAATAGAATACAATGTATACAAGGACAAACTCTTTATCGAAACATGTATCGGCATTCAAATGAGTAATTTTTATCCATACAACATTTTCTTTCCATTTATCTTACAACATATATATATATATATATATATATATATATATAAATGTAAGGTATCCAAATGACTGGTAGTAAGGGATGATTCCACCTGGGATTCTCAAAATCTCACTGTATAACCATACTGTATTCTCCTGTAGGTGCAAACATATATTCATACAAGGATTTTTATAAATCCCTAAAGAGAGCTCAATGTATAATAATCAATAAATCAGATTAAATACAGAGCAATATTTAACTTTCAAAGAAAAAAAAACTTAAACTGTCATTCCGTAATTAATTTATTTCGACCAGAAGTTCAAAAGGCTTTTTAAAAATTTAAA
>CM042172.1:18675049-18712549 GCA_023376005.1 Doryteuthis pealeii
TTGACGTAAATAATTAAGGGAATTGTGACTTGAGTAGTAATATAGTTTCGGTTACAGACATAAAAACACACAATCTCCGTTATAATAAGATTTACATACTTATATGGTTTTAAGTAATTATACAAGTAGATATAGTATATATATCTTTTTATTTTGCTAGTAATCTTATTATAATGGAGATTGTGGGTTTTTATGTCTGTAACCGAAACTATATTATCTATTCAAGTCACAATTCCCTTTGTTATTTATGTCACATTCTCCATGATTTTATTTTTTATTTAAACCTCAATTATTAATAAAATTGTTTTACATCATTAAGACTGTTGACCATATCTACGTACTAATAACATGCAATTGTATATATATACAACAAAATAGAGGTTTACAGTGTGAATGGGAAGGATAATTTGCATATTGATCTTTAAAATTTTATTTTAATAAATATATGCTTAGTATTATTGATTTCTAATTGTTTGGTTTTATCTTATTAAATATGAGCAAAAATCTCGGGGATAAATCTTAAAAGAAATCCATTAACAAGAAAAAAACAACTGTAATATTATTCTTTACTTCCTATTTTAACTAAATAGTTAAATTAGGAAAATTTCCCAATGAAAGACAGGAGTAAGTGGAAATGATGGAAGAGTTAGTTTCAAAGTTGTTCTATTTTTCAATCACAGTCCCTCGGTTCCAAATATTTTATCTGAATTCTTATTCAGTTTCATTAGCCTTTCTAATTTAACATATTTTATTATATTAAAACTTAAATACTTGCACCCTACAGAGGGTGCATATATTTGCTAGTAATAATAATGATGATGATGATGATGATAATTAGTTGTAAAGGAGCTGATGGTAGGTCAGATGCTAAAAATAATCTCCTTGGTCTAGCGCTAGTGAAAAGGGGATAGACTCCCTCGCTGTCAGGCTGATACCGACATTAGACCACCCCGACGACTTTACTACTTCCATACTTTTATGTTTTTAAGTAACTATACAAGTAGATACAGTATATATATATATATATATATATATATATATATATATATATCTACATTAGAATTTATTAGAAGAGTAATCCATGAAATGTGTCAAGGTTTTGTCATGAGGGAGTCGACAAATCCTTCCTTTTTTTTGGGGGGGGGACGGGGGGTGGAGTGAGGGGGGTGCGAATATGGAAAAATCATTTTCAGCAGAAGAATTCCCAAAGATAGAAATCTTAACCATTTTTCATCAATCAATGTCTCTCATTTTTGTAATTTATTTTAAAAAAGGAAAAAAAAAAAATTTTTTAAATCTTTGTTTTTTTTTTCTTTTAAGTAAAAAGAAATTCAAAAAGTGTAGAGTGTGGGACTGGTGACTGATTCATCGTGAGATTAAAATTACAAAAAAAAAAAATAAATAAATAAAATTAAAAAATAAAATATAAAAATTTGTCTGAAAAAGAGGAGGGAGTTAATAATTAAAACAAAAAAAACAAAAATTAAATAAAAAAAAAAAAAATTAATAAAAAAATTAAATTTGTTTGAAAAGGGGAGAGGGGATTAATAATTAAAACTAAAAACAAAAAGAACAAACAAAAAGTATTAGAAAAAAACAAAAAAAACAAAAAAAAAACGTATGAAATTTTTCTGGAAAAAAAAAAAAAAAAAAAAAAAAAAAAAGGAGGGAGGTAGGGAGGGGATTTAATAATAATTACAAAACAAACAAAAAGATTAGGAAAAAACAAAAAAACATACAAAATTTCTCTGAAAAAGGATGAAGGGATTTATAATAATTAAAACAACAAAAAAAAAAAACTTTAAAAAATAGAATGTATAACAAATGGCTAATACTAGTGACTTGCATGATCTCTTCTTCTCTCACCTTCTTATCATTTAACAGTCAGATTAAAAAGAAGAAGAAAAAACTCAGTAGGGGGTGAGGGAAAAGTGTGAGGGGTGGTGTTTATAAATTACAAGACAGATTTACTGACTCATCTGATGACAATAAACTTTTGCTTCTTTTTGCGCGTGTGCATTATATTGCAAATATTCACCATTTTAAATTTTTACTGTGTTAATAATCTTTAAAAAAGAATCACCAACACAGATTTAATGAATAATATTAATGGAAAAATCTGTTTGATATGTGATCATCTCACCATCCCCCACCACTTTCCCATCAGTGGTGGGTGGTGGGGGGGGTTCACTTGTCAATCAATTTAGCTCAGTCGGTAGAGTGTTCGGCTAGAAACCACAAGATTCCTAGTTCGATACCTGCCCTCGCCAACTCAGCGTATGAGTAGCACAGGGATCTGTACGGTAAAGTGAGGAGCTGATGGTAGGTGTGGTGTTCCTATTTGTTTAACGACATTAAGTTCTTGGTTATTTAAATGCAGCCATTCAATATAAATAGTTTGCACACAATTATATGGTTTTAAGTATTCCTAACAATTGATACACAATTATTTACAATTTCAAGTAATTATCCCTATATTAATAATAAATAAGTTTTGTCATGAATGGAGCGACTTTTAAGCTAATTCCAATTTGTACATTAGACAAGGACCGGGTTAGCTCAGTCGGTAGAGCATTCGGATAGCAAACCACAGGTTCGATACCAGCCCCCGCCAACTCAGCGTATGAGTAGCACAAGGATCTGTGCGGTAGGTAAAGTGATGAGCTGATGGTAGGTATGGCGCTCCACCTCAGATGCTAAAATAATCTCCTGGTCTAGCACTAGTGATAAGGGGATAGACTCCTTGCTGTCTGGCTCATACCGACTATAGGCCACCTCAATGAATTTACTTTTTTTACTTTATAGAGTAACATTATTGAGATGTGCCTTGACTCTTCAATCTGACGAAGGGATTTTTCATCCCGAAATATCAAGAAAATAAACCAAAGGTAAATGAGAAACATCATATATATATATATATATATATATATTAATTAATTATTAACTAATTAATTTTCAAAATTAGGTATGACTTCAATTAAGCACATATCCTCAAAAATTGTCGGCTAAAAGCCATATCAAATAAACACATTACCCTCATACTGTCGTGTAGCAAGTCAATAAAAAGTGGAATATAAATAAGTTCAAAACAGACGAAGAATCTGGGAATGACCAGCTGGTGTAGTGGTTAGAATCTCCGCCAGTCAGCTTGGAGTCGAGGTTTCGAGTCACACACGGAGCAGTCTCCCATGTTCTATAACTTTGCTGATGAGACCTAATAGGTTGAAATATACATTCAGGGATTGACATTTTCTCGATTTGTTTAGCCTTACATTTGAACATATATGCCCCGCCTAAATTCATTAATTATTAACTAATTAATTTTCAAATTAGGTATGACTTCAATTAAGCACATATCCTCCAAAAATTGTCAGCTAAAAGCCATATAAAATAAACACTTTGCTTATTTACTTAACCTCATATATATATTTATATATTATATATATTATATATATATATATATAATTTTTATTTATTTATTTATTTTTTGAGAAGTAAATTTTTCAGTTATGCAATTCAAATTATCTTGATCTACCATCTGATGAGACGAAATTTTGGGGAGCTATATTAAATCAACTTAGATTTATAAAGGCCCCAATTTTGGTCGAAATAAATTTATTATGGAATTACGGTGTTGAGTTTTTCCTTCCTTTCAAAGATAAATATTGCTCTGTATATAATCTAAAAAGTTTATTATACATTGAGCTCTCTTCAGTGATTTAAAGATTCGCAGTATTTATACATACTGGATCATCAATATTAATACAGTGGATCTTAGAAATCACATATAGAATCATCTCTTACTACCAAGTTTTGGATAAATCTCATATATATATATATATTCGGAATCTTGTGTTATTCTCACCCATCAAACCATACCCAAAGACAAGGCTTTTTTTAATATATCCCCTTTTTTAGCGACACTTGTAGTCAGAAAATCAGAAAATCCCTTCACATGACATTTTCCGATATATCTTCCCAACATATTTAAATTTCACATTATCCCAAAAATAAAAAACCTTACAATCATTCATATTTTTTTACTTTATATATAGTAAAAAATAGAAAAATAAAAAATTACAAAATTAATTACAAAATAAAAATTCTTTTCTAAAAATCCGTTGCAACGGGTTTGAATAAGAGAATTCGTCTAGTGTAATATCTTCTTTTTTCAAAAACTGTTACAGTAAGAGATACATGATTCGGTGACCGAGATAAGTGAGGCGGAAGTGGTCATATTTGAAACTAACACATAACTTTTTTGCAACATCAAGGTTTTCATTTTGAATTCATATCAACAGGACTATAAATATTTTTAAAAAAAGAAATAAAAAAAAAAATTTAAAAAATCTGTTTTCAAATGCCTTTAAAGTAATAAGAATTCATCATTCGCATCTGATGAATCGGGAGAGTTAGACACTTTGTCTAAGCTCCCTGAATAGACTATAATGCTCAATTTCTAAGTCTTTTGTTATTTCTTTACTTATACTAGCAAATATATGCACCCTCCGGGTGCAAGTATTTAAGTTTTAATGTAATTAAATATCGTATTAAATTAGAAAGTCTAATAAGAATGCAGATAAAAAGATTTGAAACAGAGTGGGGTTATAATAGAAAAATAGAAATGAAACTTACTCTTCCATCACTGCCCGTCTTTCATTGCTGAATTTTACTTATTACTATTTAGTTAAATTAGGAAATAAAGAATAAAATTACACTTATTTTCTCTTGTTAATGGATTTCATTTAAGATTCATTCAGAGATTTTTGCTTATTTCATTAAAATAAAACCAAACAGTTAGAAATCAATAATACTAAGCACATATTTAATAAAATCACATTTTTAATATCAATATGCAAATTAACCTTCCCGTTCACACTGCAAACCGCTATTTTTTGTATATATAAATACAATAGCATGTTATTAGTATGTAGATATGGACAACACTAATAAAAAGGTGAAGCAATTTTATTTATAATTGAGGTTTAAATATAAATAAAATCATGGAGAATGTGATGAAAATAACTGTTAATTGTGACTCGATTAGAAATATAGTTTCGGTTACAGACAGAAAAAACACACAATCTCCATTATATAAGATATTTGCTCTGTGACTCTAACATTAAGAACACACATTGAGCTCTCAAACTGCGACAGGTTTTTAAAAAAACCCTTGTGTCGTAAGGAAGATTTCTTCTCTGGATTTTGGATTATATATATATATTTTTTTTTTTTTGAGAAGTAAAGGCCCAATTTTTTGGTCGAAATAAATTTATTATGGAATAACGGTGTTGAATTTTTCCTTCCTTTCAAAGATAAATATTGCTTTGTATATAATCTAAAAAGATTATAATACATTGAGCTCTCTGTAGTGATTTAAAAATTCAGTGTATTTATACATACTGGATCATACAATAATAATACAGTGTGTCTTAGAAAGCACATATAGAATCATCCTTACCAAGTTTTGGATACCTATCACATATATATATATATATATATATATATGAAGTGAATTCGACAGTATGAATTGAAATTTTTAGAAAAACACTGATGTTATTAGTTTGCTGACAGATCTGTTTCGACCTTTTAATAAAGTGGTTTTCTATATTTATGAAAAAAGACGGAATAAATAATCCATTAAATAGAAGGGTACAAACGAACACTGACGTTCAGGGCCGGAATTTTTTAAATTTAAAAAAAAAAATGCGTATTCTGTGTTAAAAATAAAATAAATTTTATTTTTAAAATCAGAAGCATTATTATCTATAAGAAAAAACTCTAAAGAGTTTGAGTAAAAAATATATAAAAAAGGTATCAAAATGTTTAGGATGTATTCCAGCTACAAAAAGCAAGTTTAAAAAAGTCCACCTCACAATTGAGGAAGATGGAAAGTTTCAGGAATTTGTAATGTCGACAATTCGTAATGTAATATAGTGAAAAATTTGAAAAAAACAGAGGTTTATATAAAATGAGTGATATTTTACTCAGCAAATGCTGCAGTGTTTCAATCTGTTTAGTAGATCTTCTTCAGGGCTTTTGTTGATTTAAGGAAAAATAAAATTTATCACAGATAATAAGGAGACTGTGAGATTCTTTTGTTGATCAGTCTGTTTAAAAATGTTTGAATGTATTTAACTTTATCCCCCTGCCACACACCAGTTCAAGATGCAACAAAAGGTCTTTCTTAACGTGGGAAGAAACACACGAGCTCATGCAATGGCTAGTAAAAAAAAATGCACAGATCCAGTCGGCATTCTCCTTTTTGGGGCGTCTCAGGCATCAAGCAAAAAACCAAGCCCTGCCTCTTTTAGATGATGGGGAAGATGTTGCCTAGGTGGATGGCCTCCTGGGTTTCACACTAATATTACCAGGGTGTCCACAAAGTCTGGGTACATATGGAGATTTTACTATTGTATTATTTTATGTTACAGCCACAGCAGTTAGAAATTGGCTGAATGACACTTTTCCTCACTGGATTGGAAGAAGGGTCATGTGGAATGGTCCCCACATTCACAAGACCTTTCTCCATTTTCTCAGACTTATTTTAAAAAGTGTGGTGTGTGTGTTTTTTTTTTAAAATATTTACAATTACTTGTGTTGATAAAAAACTTGGTGGGAGGGACTGTAAAATATGCATTAACTTGTCGATAAAAACACCTTAAAACCACTACACAGTTTATAACTAGCATGGTTTTTTTTTAACAGGCGCCGCCTAGCGTATTTTGGACAGGAGGCCAGGATGACAGCATCTGAAAATGGGACACTATAAGATACTGTCATTCTGTGTCAGAGTGAACCTTGGTTTGGTTTGTTTTATGGCATATCAACCTCAGTGTGTCATTTAATGCGATAAAGTTTTGAAATAAATTCATTCTTAAGCACCTTTTTGATCTCCATCTCTCCAATACACGCGGGCATGCTTACAAAGTCAGAAAACAGCACTGTTCACGTGACTTTCGGAAACATTTTTTCACGCTCAGAATTGTGGAGACATGGAATAAACTGCCTGCATCTGTTGTAGGCTGCCGGAGCACTGAATCTTTCAAAGCCTCCATGCTTCCTGTAGTCCCACACTATACCTGATGCCACTTCTCACATACATATGCACACACATACATGTATATTACTACTGTGAACTGTTCATGTTCCTGACACAACATTATTCTGTGTACTTGACATGAGACTTTGATGAGTTGTGGTGCACCTGAGCACTGTACATACAATAATTACATTATTATTAATGGATACACAATTTTTTTATAAATACATTTTTCTAATTAACCCATAGATGGGACCCTAATGGTACTACCACTCCAGGCCAGAGTGGAACAAGGAGAAATGGTGATGAAGGGGTGCTCCACATTCCCCAAACCTCCAAAACTGGAACCTCACCATCAGATAGAGTTTAGCGTCATTCCCAGGACACGAAGACCCTCAGCCATCGCCTTCTAGCACCCATATGATAAAAAGGGTTGGGGCTTGCCATAAGGGCAATAGGGTCGGGTCAATCATATAGGTGCTAGGGTTGACATGATCAGTCGATTGATCGGAGGGGGCCTCTCCGACCGCCCGTCCAGCCCAAGATAGGGCCAAAGTGAAATATTGCATGTCATGGACTGCTCAAACACCTGGGTTCTATCCTTAAGCATCCTGTGTCGCCACACACGGCCAACAGGTGGCCACACTGTGGGAGTCTTACCCCTCTGCAGAGGTGCAGTCGGTGCTTCTAATGCCGCAGCCACAGGGCGTGTTCTAAAAGATTGGGGTGTGGGTTGTTGTGCCACAAGGTGTCATCTGGTTGGGGTGTGGCTTACAGCACTATGTTCCCCAAAGAGTTTACAAGTTAAGGTGTGGCTTGTTGCCCTATCTATCACAGAGAGTGCACTGGTTGGGGTGTGGATTCCAGGTGTATGTTTCACTAGGAGTCTACAAGTTGGGTGTGTATGCAGCCCTGTCACAAGAGTGTACTGGTTGGGGTGTGGCCTCCAGGCCTATGTTTCACAAGGAGTTTACTAGTTGAGGTGTGGCTTGCAGACCTATCTATCAAAAAGCATGTACTAGTTGGGGTGTGCTTCCGGCCTATGTACCACAAGGAATCTATTTGTTGGGGTGTGGCTTCTAGGCCTATGTACCCCAAGGACTCTACTAGTTGGGGTGTGGCTTCCAGGCCTATGTACACAAGGAATCTATTTGTTGGGGTGTGGCTTCTAGGCCTATGTACCACAAGGAATCTATTTGTTGGGTGTGGCTTCTAGGCCTATGTACCCAAGGACTCTACTAGTTGGGGTGTGGCTTGCAGCCCTATCAGAAGGAGTGTACTGGTTGGGGGTGTGGCTTCCAGGCCTATGTTTCACAAGGAGGCTGACTGGTTGCAGTGTGGTAATAAAAATAATACCTTAAAGAGAATGGCTTGATAGTCCAGCTGCTATGTTGGCATGGAAACGAGAAGAGGAGAAGCCATCCTTTCTGGGCAGATAGAAAGATACAAAAGCCTGTCTCTGAAGTGCACTTCAACTTTGGTCAGATAACGGACAAGAAAAGAAAGAAGCTGGGTGATGAGGGAGGCACATTGTTGCCATAGCAACAAAAAAGAAATAAAAAATAAAAAAATGAAGATAAGAAAACCGTGGATGCCATCGCAATGAGTTTATTAGCATGAACAGAAGACTCAACACAAGGTCATGCCACTAAACCCAATCATCAGACACATATATATTCTAGTTAATGAAAAATCGTCAGAAGACAGTATGAATCAGATCAATGCTGTTTTTTTTTTTTTTTGGGTGGGGAATGTGGATTTTATGGCATATCAGCTCTTGTTGGGTTATTTATGCTGAAGGGCCGGTTTAGCTCAGTTGGTAGAGTGTCGGACTAGGGACCACTAGCTTCCAGGTTTGATACCGGTCCTCACCCACTCAGCGTATGAGTAGCACAGGGATCTGTGCGGTGAATTGAGGAGCTGATGTTAGGTGTGGCGCTCCACCTCAGATACCAAAAACAATTCTCCTTGTTCTAGCGCTAGGTAAAAAAGGGGATAGACTCCCTCACTGTCTGTCTAATCTACTTTAGGTCACCCCGACGACTTTACTTTTTATGCGAAGACATTTTGTGGATATTTATGAGGAAGTGCGTCCCGGTCTCGCTGCCTCAAAATTGCTACCCGGTGACTATCAAAATAACAACCCAGCTCGTCGTAATTCTTGTTTATTTATCGTAATTTGTCATAATTCTTGTAATTTTTAGATATGAAGATGGATATTAGTTTGGAATAGACTGAGATAGATAGATAAACAACAAAATAATATAGATAGATATGAAACAATGGAGATAGATAAATATTTCGACAAGTAAATGTATTTGGAGGGGGCGTCGCATCTTTTTTTGTCGTAATTCTTGTTTATTTAAACAAGACATTAAACAAACCTGAATTTAAAAAAAAAATCTTAGTATTTAAAGTAATATAGATAAATATGAACAAATTGATAGATATAAGATGGATTAGTTTGTATAGACTGAGCTGGGTCGTTATTTTAATAGTCAACCGGGTAGCAATTTTACTTCCTCATAAATTACCCATTTTGTTTTATTCATTCCTGTTGGCTATTCAACATTTTTTCAAACTCATTTTTTTCTGTTTGACTCATGGATGGGTCCTAACAGGTATTACAACTCTGTCTTTGCTGGTAGGTTGGATTTTACGGCATTATAACCTTTGTTGGTTATTTTATGCCGAAGACATTCTTGATGGCTACTAGATTCTAAAATTCAACTTTTTTTTTTTTTTTGACACATTTTTTTTTTTTAAACTCAATTTTTTCTACTTAACCCATAGATGGTACCCTAACAGGTATTACCACACCGGGTCAGAGTGGACCTGGAGTAATGGTGATGAAGGGTACTCCATATTCCTCAGAGCTCCAGAACTGGAACTCACCATTAGAGTTTAATGTCATATCCATGACACTAATATCCTCTGCCACCACAATCTAGCAGATATATGATAAAAAAGATTGGTGGGGCTTGCCATAAGGCAATAGGGTTGGGACTGTGTGGCGGGGGGGGGGTAGAAAAATCAAGTCCAATTTTTTTTTTAGTGAATATTCATTTAAAAAATCTAAAGTGTTTCGATAATTTTTTCCATTCATATTTATGAAATTTCCAACATCAGCAGCATTTCTGGTAAAAAATTAGCCAATTAGAAATGATACAAAAGCATTTAAGATCGTTGGTATTTGTCCTGAAATCAATTGCAAATTGAATTTCTGAAATCAAAACCTATAGAGGAGAATCAAAGGAATATAACAGATTTTCTGCTATAAGGAGGGTAATTTTATTTTTGAATTTGATGCGTTTACATTTCGTTACAAAAAAAGTATTTTGGTTTTGCATTTAATCATGTGAGTTCAATTAATTGTAATTTAGAGAAGACCGTCCGGTTCCTGCCTAAAAATTGCTAACGGTGAGTGGTGAAAAACCAACCCCAGCTACGATTGAAGTCCGTAGCCGAAGCATAGATAGATATGAAGATGACTAGATAGATAGATAGGTTTTTTTATTTTATTAAATATAAAGAATATCTAAACTTAGCATTTTCTTTTTTTTATTCATTGTTTGTTTATACTAAATATTTTTTGATTTTTTTATTAATTGTAATTGATTGTTGGGAAAATATATTATAAATTGAAAATAACCAGAATAAATAAACGTTTTGGATTTTTTTATTGTAGTGAATGTCGAAAAAAAAAAACCCAAAAAAAACAAACGCCCCAAGGTGGTTGTTTACTTTCAGTGACAAACTGCTTTGGCTACGGATTCTTCAATCGTAGCTGGGTTGGTTTTTCAGCAATCACCATTAGCAAGTTTTGAGGCAGGAGAGACCGGGACGGTTTCTCCTCATAAATTACCACAAGGAGTTCTAACTACTGAACTATCACACTCTTTTTTTTCTCATCCAGGATTTCAAGGAACACAGACATCCTCAAGCAGTTATGCTGATAGCGTTTTAATTTAGTGCATCCTGGGATCACATATTTGCTTTAAATTATTCCTGGGAAATTTCATAGGTACCTTCTCTTGCATTTGACAGTCAAAGTTGGTCTTGTGCTGCCTGTAGATTATAAAACTCCATGCTGCTAGGAGCGAATAAAAGTGATTTCGCGTGGCTTTCCAGTCAGCCTATCCCCGAAGTTATACCTGTCCGGCTGCGCGCTAAAAGAAGGGCTAAGACTGGTGTGTTTATTAAAGGTCCGCGAGGCTTATGTAACTTACCAGCATTTAACTTTGGGTGGATAGACAAAACTCGTCTGCTTGCACCAAGCGGTAAAATATTCTCCCTTTGAATTCGGAGTTGGCTATCCAACCTTCTGGGCTGCAACTGCAAACCCTTGCCTAACCGATCAGGTTGGGTTTATTGCCCCAGAATGGAAGGCATCCCCAGAATTGGGAATTTTTTGAAACAGAATTTTTAAAGCCAATTTGACTTGTAAATATTTATTTAGGTATAAAAAATTAAAAATTTATCGGACCATAGATGAACCTTTTGGCAAAACCGTCTTTTTTGCGTATCTCAATTCCCAATAAATACTGCGTTTTTTTTCATTTACACCCTGTCAAATCCGGTTTGTTTATTACAGGGTTAGGTTTTAGGGGTTAGAGGTTAGGGATTAGGGTTTGTTTTATAAATTTTTTTTAATTGTTCTGTTAAACAAAAACGGTAGTAAAGTGAAATACAATTGTTCCCCCTTATGAATCGAGACCGCAAAAGGTCAATATGGTCAAAATATCTTGCCAGCGGTAGCGGAATTAAATAACATCTCGCTGGACCTCAGCGTAACTCGTTATCCCAAGGCAGCCCCTCAGCTTAAAACGGGTTCTCATCTGGGTGTATTTCTGGTGGTTAGTTTCAAAGACGTTGAATAGCCGACAGAATTAAACTGTGTCAAATTTACTACTTATAATATTTGTGTATGATTCTAAATTATTCCGTTTAGCATTCGATTTACTAAGAAACTAGAAATGAATGAAGCGATATTGTATTTTATGCATGAAATCATCTTCCGACCTATTTTTCAAGATACTAAGTAACAAGTAGTATGTGTAATATATATAATAATAATGAAATATTAAAGTCTTCGCCTTTTCCAAACCCAGACATTAATTAGCATTAAAGAATGTACGAAGGTAGTTTTTAAATGAATTTTTATGTAGAAAGCTTATACTTACATTTTCCGTAATATAATGTCACAACAGTAACTGGTCTCTAAAAATTTTGTATACATGATTCTAATTGTTAATGTATACTGTAATATGGGAAATTTTGGCTAGCATTAATTTAAATATTATTCTAATAATGAATTATCCAGTCAATTGGCAATTCAGTTCTTCCGAAAGATCTATGATAAAAGTTTGTGTGATGCCCTGAGGTGGAGCGCCTCCTGTGACTATGAAGTCCTATGTTTGAGAAACATTCTCGACCACGATTTTGCATTGTGTTAAGTTGTCCCTGTAGAGATGATGTTTCCGATGCTTTGTTGCCGCTTGCTTTTCTTCATGGACTCTTTTGGCTTCCTTCATGAGTTGTTATCAGAGAGGTGATATCTGACGTGTAACAGAGCCCCTATGTGGAGATTCTGAAAAAAACTGAGCCGCTTACTGGGCGGGGTCCTGAGGCCAAATTTTCCCACGAGGAGGACAATGGGGGCCAAAGCACCTGAGATCATTTTTTGCAGACTATCTTGAATCGCAGTAAGGGGGCGCCATATCTGTCTTTTACCAGATGTTAGCTCTCAATACAGGATTGTCTTCGGATTCGTCCATCATTCCATACCCGGACGGTACATGACCAAACCATCGAGGACCAACGTTGTCTCAGTAGAGAGACAAATTTGTACATGCGTAATGTATGTAGACTTGAATAGAAATTATGGCTGATTATAAATATAATTCCAGTAATTAATTGAATATAAGTCCGGCAGGTAAAAAATGAATAGAACAAATCTTTTTTTTTAAAGTCATACTTCCCCTTTTTTTTCTTTTGGTTTGTTTTGTTTTGTTTTACGGCAAATATCAATTTTTGGTGTGGGTCCATTAAATGCCGGACAAGTTGTAAAATAATTCATTCTAAATGTATGAAATACTTTACAATTTTTGGTTTTATAAACTCCATGTTTTCNATGAGTACCTGGATGTTGTGTGTGAATGTTGTTGCATACATGTGTTTGCAGCCGTACCTGTGTGATGTGTGTGTGCATACATTGTGCCTGCATGAGTACCTGTGTGTGTGTGTGTGTGTGCTTACGTGTCTGCATGCATACCTGTGTGTGTGTGGTGTGTGCATACATGTGTCTGCATGCATACCTGTGCATGTGTGTGTGTGCTGCATCACATGTGTCGCATGCGTACCTGGTGTGTGTGTTGTCTGCATTGCAATACCTGTGTGTGTGTGAGTGTGTTGTGTGTGTGCATACCTGTGTGTCTGCATGCGTACCTGTGTGTGTGTTATTAATTTTTCTTTTGCAAGATATCGCACACACATATATATAAGATATATATACACACACAAGGCGTGTCAAAGTACAGATTTTATAAGCTGAATTTACCAAGATAAACAATGAAGAATGAATGGAACCGTTAATTTTTCAGAATATAAGTGTGTCAAAAAAGTACAGATTTTTAAAAGCTGAATTTACCAAGATAAAAATGAAGAATGATGGAACGTTAATTTTCAGAATACAAGGTGTGTCAAAAAGACAGATTTTAAAAGCTGAATTTACCAGATAATGAAAGAATGAATGAACGTTAATTTTTCAGAATACAAGGTGTGTCAAAAAAGTACAGATTTTAAGCTGAATTTACAGATAAAAATGAAAGAATGAATGGAACGGTTAATTTTTCAGAATACAAGGTGTGTCAAAAAAAGTACAGATTTTAAAGCTATATTTAACAAGAAGAAATGAAGAATGAATGGAACGTTAATTTTTTCAGAATACAAGGTGTGTCAAAAAAGTACAGATTTTAAAGCTGTATTTACCAAGATAGAAATGAAGAATGAATGGAACATTAATTTTTCAGAATACAAGGTTTCAAAAAAGTACCTTCAATCTCGATACTTTTTTGACACACCTTGTATCTTATTATAATGGAGATTGTGTGTTTTTCTGTCTGTAACCGAAACTATATCACTAAGCGAGTCACAATTAACATAGTTATTTACGTCTCCATGATTTTATTTATATTTAAGCCTCAGTCATTAATAAAATTGTTTTAATACTGTTGACCATATCTACATACCAAATAACATGCAATTGTATTTATATATACAACAAAATAACAGTTTGCAGTGTGAATGGGAAGGCTAATTTGCATATTGATATTAAAAATGTGATTTTATTAAATATGTGCTTAGTATTATTGATTTCTAACTGTTTGGTTTTATTTTAATGAATATAAGCAAAAATCTCTCCAATGAATCTTAAATGAAATCGATTAACAAGAAAAAATAAGTGTAATTTTATTCTTTATTTCCTAATTTAACTAAATAGTTAAATAAGTAAAATTCTGCAATGAAAGACAGGAGTGATGGAAGAGTAAGTTTCAGTTGTTCTATTTTTCTATTATACCTCTCTCTGTTTCAAATCTCTTTATCTGCATTCTTATTAGACTTTCTAATTTAATACAATATTTCATTACATTGAAACTTAAATACTTGCACCCGGAGGGTGCATATATTTGCTCATATGTATAATAATGGTTTGTTAATAAATTGATTGATATTAGAAAAATTTCTGTTTATATTTTCTGTCTTCTTGTAAACTCATTTGATTTTCTTTTTCTCTTTTTTCAGAAAGTGATTACAGTGTAGTGTCCGAAGAGACAACTGCTCATTCCCGTCAAAATGGCTAAGCCATTTGAGTTCCAATGGTGCATCCCTGTACCAGAGTTCCTCCTCAAGGGGGCGATGTTTGACAGATGGGATGAGGTAAGGAATCTAACATTTTAATTTTAATTTTTTTGCTTTTTAAAAAAAAAAAGGGCTGATTGATAAATAAATTTCTACAATCTTTTTATTGGAGGGAGAATATATGGATTCATACCTTTCCCAAGGGTATTAGTGCTATATATATGTGTATATATATATATATATATAATATATGAACACACACATACATTTGTACACATACACACACATATACACACACACACACACACACACACCACACATATATATGTAGATAGATGTGAACACACACATACATTTGTACACAACACACACATATATATATATATATTAAAGAAATGGATACAATAGAGACCTACTCGAGTTTCACCAAAAGGATCTTCAGGGTTAAATCCACTGAATTAATCGAGGTACCGATTAATTGCAGCCGGTTACATGTGTGTACATTGAATAAGATATTACGTTATAGGGAGACGCTTGTTTATTCACCGGTAAGCCACCTTTTATCTATATAAATACATATATATATATATATAAACACACACAGACATATATATCAACACACACAACACATTATATATAGAGAGAGAAAGATGTGAACACACCCATACATGTACACACACAACACAAAAGGTGTGATAAAAAGTTATAATATATGAAGTTAAATTTTTTTGTTAACCAAAAGTATAGGTGTGTTGGTCTTCTTTTTTTTTTTTTCCCCTGATATCAATTTGAAATTTTTTTAATTTCAAAAACCGGATTACTGATTTTTTCTCATGCTGCTTGAGTTTTAATATATATATATATATATATATATATATATATATAATATGTCATCCACAGACAGCCTGTTTCGACGTTTCTCATCTCATCAGTGTGGCTAGACACAGCAACTAACTCCAACCAGGAGCGAAAGCCCAATCTGTTAACCTCTAGGCCATCGCCAGCTGCTGTTTAAGGAGCGGTGTTTTTTCTTTTAAAACATACATCTGTGTAATATTTACGATCACCAGAGATTAAATCTGTAAACAGATGATCATTGCGTTATGCTTGCGGTGAAAGTCTATTAAAGTCACTCCTAGAAGCTCTACCGGTTACGGGCATATAATAAGTCAGCACAGACACCGTGTTTCGATGACAGTGTGGTTAGACACAGCAACTAACTCCAACCAGGAGCGAAAGCCCAATCTGTTAACCTCTAGGCCATCGCCAGCTGCCATTAAGGAGCGTTTTTTTAACTGTTTTAAATACATACATCTGTGTGTGTGTGTGTGTGTATATATATATATATATATATTATATATATGTATATATGTATATATATGTATATATAATGTTGAAATGTAAAATAAAGGAAAGAAAATGTTGAATGGATAAAATAGGATTTATTTTATTTTAATTAGGATTTACTCTGACGAAGGCCGCTATTTCTTTGTATACTAAACATTTCTGTAATTTTTTCTATTATTGTTATTTTATTTTATTTTGTATTTAAAATAATAAGATAGAATACATGTATACATGGATAACCTTCTGGCCGAAACACGTGTCAGTAAAATAAAATAAGATAAATCCTATTTTATCCATTCAACATTTTCTTTCCTTTATTTTTCATTTCAACATACCGTCAGATTCGCTTCCATTTTCAACTTACATACACATATATATATATATATATATATATATATTCTTGTTTTTAATTTTTTTTTAGTTTTAATCTTGTTTGGATTTTTTTTCCGATTCCAAAGTGAAAAACTAAGAGAGAAGTAAATCTTAGTTCTTCGTTATTGTTTTTCGTACTAAATACGGCAAAAAAAAAACCCATCCACCTTGAAGCACCTGCTGGATAACAAAAGCGACTGACGCCGTGTCGAGTTTCTGTTCGTTCCTGGTCCATTGTCGGCGCTAGTCTTAGGAGCACTGCTCTTGTGCCAGAATAATCTCAAAAGTGTGTCCAGAGTTGCATGTCTCTTCGAGCCTTTGTTCTACGCTCGATGCCCTCGAGCTCCGTCTGTGCCGATGACCACATTGAGTGACAATAGTTCTTTCTCAAGATGGCTGTAGAAAGAACAGTGGTTTGCTCTCTCTCTCTCTCTCTCTCTCTCTCTCTCTCTCTCTCTCTCTCACCTGTCCCTGCCTGGGAATACTCAGGTGTAAATTCTTTCTTTCTTTTCTTCTTCCTCCCTTCCTTTTTCCTCCCTTCCTTTATTCTTTACTTTCCTTCCTTTCTCCAATCCTTCTTTCCTTCAATTATTTTTTCTTTCCTTTTTCTTCTTCCTTCCTTTTCCTTCCTTCCTTTTTTCCTTCCTTCCTTTTTTCCTTCCTTTCCTTTTCCTTCCTTCCTTTTCCTTTTTCTTCCTTCCTTTCCTTCCTTTCTTCTTCTTTCTTTGTTTCTTTCTTTCTTCTTTCTTCCTTCTTTCTCTTTCTTTCTTGTTTCTTTTTCTTCTTTTCTTCCTTCCTTCCTTCTTCTTCTTTTCCTTCTTCCTTCTTTCCTTCTTTCTTTCTTTTTTTCTTTCCTTCCTTCCTTTCCTTCTTCCCTTCTTTCCCTTTCTCCCTTCTTTCCTTCCTTTTTTCTTTCTTTGTTTCTTTCCTTCCTTTCTTCCCTTTCCTTCCTTTCTTCCTTCTTTCCTTCTTCCTCTTCCTCAATTATTTTTATTTCTTTGTTTCTTTCCTTCCTTCCTTCTTTCCTTCTTCTTTCCTTCAATTATTTTCTTTGTTCTTTCCTCTCTTCTTTCCTTCCTTCTTTCCTTCAATTATTTTTCTTTCTTTGTTTCTTTCCTTCCTTCCTTTCTTCTTTCCTTCCTTTCTCCAATCCTTCCTTCTTTCCTTTCTTCTTTCTTTCCTTTATTTTTACTTTCCTTCCTTTTTTCCTTTCTTTCTTCTTTCCTTCCTTTTTTCCTTTCTTTTTTTCTTTCTTTCCTTTCTTTCCTTTCTTTCTTTACTTTCCATTGTAGCCATTACAAGATGGCTGTAGAAAAGAACAGTGGCTCTCTTTCTCTCTCTCTCTCACCTGTCTCTGCCTGGGAATACTCAGGTGTAAATTTAGTCAACAAAGGCATTCGTTATGCAGAGGCTTGTGAGATTCTATTCCAGGTGTCCGTCGTATATCTGCTTAACCCTTTGCACATCATTCTAGAAATAAAGAAAGAATGAATGAACTCTTTTTTTATATTATAAAGATGGTATTGTGCGGAAGCCATTTTGTTTTTCTTGCATGTGACTCCTAGACAGCAGATTAGATCGGGTTGTCTCCCTTTGTTTCCACTGATTCAAGTTAAAACACATTAAACATATTAAAGCATATTAAATATACTAGCAAGAATATTAAGAAGTATTTTTTAATTTTTAATTTATAAACACACCGTTGGGTGAATACTAGGCCGCAGTCATCAGTGATGAACCCGAGGTCAACAGATATGAAGATGGATATATAGTTTGGAATAGACTGGACACTTATCTGCTACATCTTATTATAATGAAGATTTTGGTGTCTGTCTATAGCTGAAACTACTTCACTGCTTATGTCACAATACCCTCAGGAATTGTGTAAGTTTATTAATGAGTATTTAATTTATGTGTGTCTGTATGAAAATAGATGGAATTTTAACATGTATATTAAACGAAAGTACACTAATATACAGTGGTTAAAATTTATGTACTTAGTCGCTGAGCAGTCCATGACATGCAACACACAACTTTGGTCTTTACTTACTCAAGAATAATTTAAGTTACAACCGTTTGTTGCCTTGTCTTCCCAGTTCAACGGTAATTGGAGCCCCCTAAACCAATATTTTTTAGAATGTTCCACAAACCAAAAGAATGGTAACTTCAACTAGGGACCAAGCCTCGCCCAGTGTCACTCCAACCCCTAAGCCAATGCCATCAAAAATACCCCGTGCATTATCAAGATTACTCCCCTGTAATCGGCCAGGTCGAAAGAAACTAATTCCCCCTCAAAGGCCATTACGCCCGCGCAATGGGGGGGGGGAGATGAAGAATAATTAAAGTTCCAATTACTGTCGAACTGGGAAAACAAGGCAACAAACAGTTGTAACTTAAATACAAACCCCAATAGTCACAAAGCCTACTGCAGAATGACAGGATATATATAAGACTCCACAATGTCATTCAAATCAAGCAGTCAAGCAGCCAATCAGTACTCAAGAAATAGAATGACCCAAATCACCCAAATTCAGGAATGGGTCATTCTGGATTTCTATATATACCAACTGTCTTGGACACTGCTTAAGTTGTACTTAGTTAGCCGCTGTTATTCAAACCAACAGCAGACTTACTGACTTCAATACTTACGTTAGACGGTCGCAGAGGCCCTCTCCGACCAATCGGCTGATCACGTCAAACTCGAGCACCAATAGGATTGTCCTAACCATATTGCCCTTATGGCAAGCCCCAACCTTTTTTCATCATATATATATTTACCAACCACTTCATACTGTCAGGGTATGACATATGTTCATTTTCTTAAGCGGAGTTTAACAGGTTTGAATTCAGAGTTTCCTTCTCCTAGACTGGTTGCCTAACCAAGGTTAAAGGGTCCAGTTCGCCCTACTATTTACCCATATAGAGAGAGATAAAAAGGGACTGGGATAGATAGATAGAAAGAAATAAGGGTGTGGAATACATAGATAGATACAGAGATAGAGATAGGAAGGGTGGGATAGATAGATAGATAGAAAGGGACTGGGATAGATAGATAAAGAAGAAAGAAAGAAAGGAAGTGAGGAAAAGATTAAGATTGATTGATAGATAGGAAGGAAGAGACTGGGGTAGATAGATAGATAGGCTCGTATGAATAGACTGAGATAGATAGAAAGATAAATAGATAGATAGGAAGGGACTCAGATAGAAAGATATATATATATATATATAATATATATATATATATATATAGATTAGTTGGATGCATAACTTTCTCAAGGGTATGAGAAATGCAAACAGCTTTATATCATATATGTGCTAGAAGGCAGTGGCTGAGGGTCGTAATGTCTTAGGTATGACATTAATAAATAGAATAAAATAAATCTTATTTGTCTGTATGATAATTTGAGATTTGTCACAAAACTGCCCCCATTATTAGTGCATTTAAAAGTAAGTAAAGTCGTCGGGGCAGCCTAATGTCAGTATCAGCCAGACAGCAAAGGAGTCTATCCCCTTTTCAATAGCACTAGACCAAGGAGATTATTTTAGCGTCTGAGGTGGAGCGCCACACCTACCATCAGTTCCTCACTTTACCGCACAGATCCCTATGCTACTCATACGCTGAGTTGGCGAGGACCGGTATCGAACCAGGAACCTTGTGATTCCTAGCCGAACACTCTACCGACTGAGCTAAACCGGCCCCCATATATATATATATATATATATATAAATATTATAGCATTCTACTTATATGTTCAGGGAATTGGAACAGATTTGTAAAGTAAAGGACAGAATTATTTTAATTTTTAAAAGTGGGGTGGGGGGTAATATAAAAGTACCATCTATATATCAAATGTATATTGTGGATTTGGTGTTATCACTGGAATATTTTTTTTTTAAAGATGAGCCCATATAATAATTACTGCCCTGTTGGTGGGGCGTTAGAATGCACCGACTGCACCTCTGCAGAGGGGTTAGACTCCCCCAATGGGGCCACCTGTTGGCCATGGGTGGCGACCCGTGATGCTTAAGGATAGAGCCCAGGTGGATGAGCAGTTCATGACATGCAATACTCCACTTTGGCCCTATCTTGGGCTAGACGGGCGGTCAGAGAGGCCTCCTCCGATCAATCGGCTGGTCATGTCAAGCCCTAGCACCTATATGATTTTCCTAACCCTATTGCCCTTATGGCAAGCCCCAACCCCTTTTTATCATATGGGTGCTAGAAGGCGGTGGCTGAGGGTCTACATGTCCTGGGAATGATGTTAAACTCTATCTGATGGTGAGATTCCAGTTTTGGAGGTTTGGGGAATGTGGAGCACCCCTTCATCACCATTTCTCCCTGGTCCACTCTGACCCGGAGTGGTAGTACCTGTTAGTGTCCCATCTATGGGTTAAATAGAAAAATGTATTTTTTAAAAATTGTATTATCCATTAAGAATTGATTTATTTCAAAACTTTATCGGCATTAAATGACCCACTGAGGTTGATATGCCGTAAAACAAACAAACCAAACCAAACCATATAATAATTAGCAAAAGAAGGATCTAGGTATAATCCCATTGCTTCTCCAGGACTGTATTGTTGATGGGTAAATAAAATTATCTTGAAATACAATTCGTCTTAGCAGCATAATTACAAATCCTGATCAAAGCAAAAATAAAGATACCATTAACTTATTTTACGGAAACCAGATGTACCCAAAGACCCCCCCCCCAAAAAAAAAAAAAAAACAAAAAACAAACAAGACACAATAAATCATAATCTGATATCTGGCAATCGTTTGCTAATCTGTTGGCTTTCCCAATCAATCCCAGGAGTCATTATCCAGATCTCATCAGCCTCTTCAGCTCCTCTTCATCATTGTCTTCCTCATTGCTCCCCCGAGATCTTCCCCCACCTGGGGAGGAAGAAGAGGAGGTGAAGTTAAATCCCTTTGTGGAAAGCACTGTTGTAATAAGATCGTAGCAATGTGTTGAAGAATATTCTTGTATTTTGGGGTGGGGGTATCAAATCTATTTATGAGTGTGTCAGTGACTTACTCTCTCTCTCTCCCTCTGTCTTCATCTCCTCTCCCCTCTCTCTCTCTCTCTCTCTCTCTCTCTCTCCTATATATAATATATATATATATATATATATATATATATATATATATATATAATTTTGGAGGATATGTGCTTAATTGAAGTCATACCTAATTTTGAAAATTAATTAGTTAATAATTAATGAATTTAGGCAGGCATATATGTTCAAATGTAAGGCTAAACAAATGCCTGCCTAAATTCATTAATTATTAACTAATTAATTTTCAAAATTAGGTATGACTTCAATTAAGCACATATCCTCCAAAAATTGTCAGCTTAAAGCCATATAAAAATAAACACATTTGTTTGTTTACTTAACCTCATATATATATATATATATATATATATATATATATATATATATATATATATATGTGGAAAGTGTGGATATAACAACATAGTTAAATTCAGTTGATATTTCACCTCATTATTGGATGAAGCTTTTTTTGAAACTTTATTGACATAAGTACTTGTACATTCTGCTTTTATAATGAAAAGGTAAATGGGTGAGGGGTGAGAGAATGTCGGGTGGGATAGGTGTGTAAGGGATGCTACTTCTATTTTTATGGGTTCAGTCGGTTGACTTAGAAGAGAATTTGATATTTGGAGTGTGGGTCAAATGTATTGATGTCTGATGTGTATCAGGGGACCAGGGATTTTTTTTTTTTTTTTTTAAATATTTTATAGAAGTCCTTTAAGATTCTGAAACTTTCCTCTATTCTCAACCACATTTTGTCGGATTTATTCAAATCCTTCACACCTTGATAATTAGTATTATTTGGATTATTTGGACTATTCGGACTATTGTCCTCATATTTATTTTTATCTACACTATTTCTCTGAATTTTTGAGATGGCTTGATAATTTGTATTATTTGAACTATTTTCCTCATCTTTTTTATCTACACTATTTCTCTGAATTTTTGAGATGAGGCTTGATAATTAGTACTATTTGTATTATTCGGACTATTGTCCTCATCTTTATTGTTATCTACACTATTTCTCTGAATTTTTGAGATGAGGCTTGATAATTTGTATTATTTGTATTATTTGGACTATTGTCCTCCTCTTCATTGTTAGCTGTACAACATTTCGTCCGATGTGCCCTCCGGCCTTCTTCAGGTATTTCTTTTCAGATTCAGGAACCTTCTTTTCATAATCGGAACCTTCTTGTCATAATCGGGAACCTTCTTGTCGTAATCGGGAGCCATTACGGATCTTTGAACCTAACCCTTTATTCAGCCCACGGGGGTATCCTGTTCATCGCTGGAGTACCGGTATTAACCTGTGTTAATTATTATTCTATATTACTGCTGGATTGAACCTACAGTCTAGAGATAACTGTCACTTAGAACTGTCTTAACCTAACTCCTTTATCCACTAGGCTATGTGTCCATAATTCTTTTTGAGTAGCACAAAGATCTGTGCAGTAAAGTGAGGGCTGATGGTAGGTGTGTTGCTCCACCTCAGTTGCCAAAAGAATCTCCTTGGTCTAGCATTAGGGAAAAGGGGATAGACTCCCTTGCTGTCTGGCTGTTACCCACTTTAGACCACCCCAACAATTTTACTTTTTTTATGACATGTTTAAAATGATAGGGTTCGCCATGGAAGGGAAAAAAGGTCAGGGTTAGGGGTTTAGAGGCGCATGATAAAGGGGAGGGGGAAGAGTCGAAAAGGGGATGAAGAATGTAATATTTTGTGTCATCATTAGAATGTATGTTAAGATCCCCCCTCCCCCCATTTTTGTTGTTATATATTCATTTGATGTTTAACTTGAACTTGTTTGTGGGTTAGTGGGGGGAGGGGATTGTTTGTGATTTTCAAAAAAAAAAATTTTTCTTTCTTTCATTCCATAATTTTGATTCTCTGCTACTAAGATGTTTTTTTTTTTTTTTTTTTTTTTTTCTTTGCCGTTTTTTTTTCAATGCCAAATTCTGCTGCAATTCTTAGTTATTAACTCGGCCAAATCGCACACCTCTTCCATCATTTTATTATTTTTATTTTTTCCTAATTTTTATCTTATTTTTATTTTTATTTTATTTTATTTTTTTATTCTTTTTATTTTATTTTTATTTATTTTATTTTCATTTCATTTTATTTATTTTATTTTTTTTATTTTATTATTCTCTCACTCTTTCTCTTCTCTTCTCTTTTCCCTCTCTCTTTCTCTCTCTTTTCCCTCTCTCTCTTTCTTTCCCTCTCTATTTCCCTCTCTCTCTCACTCTTTCTTTCTCTTTTTCTTTTTCTCTCTAATTTTTTCTCTCTAATTTTTCTCTTCTAATTTTTTCTCTTTCTCTTTTTTCTATTTTTCTCTTCCTCTAATTTTTCTCTCTCTCTCTCTCTCTCTCCTCTCTCTTTTCTCTCTCTCTCTTTCTCTCTCTCTCTCTCTCTCTCTCTCTCTTTTCTCTCTCTCTCCTCTTTCTCTCTCTCTCTCTCTCTCTCTTACACACACAAAAGACCCAGTAAGCAATTCTTGAATATCTGCCATAGTTAAATATTTCTCTCTCTCTCTCTCTCCTCTCTCTCTCTCTCTTCCTCTCTCTCTCTCTCTCTCTCTCTCTCTCTCTGGTTGTGTGTTTAACAAATATTTCTTTAACCTTAGATTTTTTTTTTTCATTTTTTTCTTCCTTCTTTTAATCTGGATTCCATGTTTTTTCCTCCTCCTCCTCCTACTACTACTACTCATTGTTTTTTTTATTTAAAAAAATGTTTTCTATTTTTTTGTCCTTTCATTTAAAATCTTTATTCTTTCTTTATTTCTCTTACTCCTCCTCCTCTCCTCTACTACTACTACTACTACTACTTGTTTTTTTTTTTTGTCTTTTGTCTTTCTACTACTACTACTACTACTACTAATAATAATAATAATCTTTGGGTTTTTTTTGGGGGGGGGTATGTTTTTCGACTTTTTTCTTTTGATTTAAAATCTTTATTCTTCCTTCGTTTCTTTATATCTTCTTCCAATCTTTCCCTCTCTGGGAATTTCTTTGTCAAATTTCTTTTTTTTTTTTTTAATATTATCATTCAATTCAGGTTTCTTCATTTAAAAAAAAAACATTTTTTTGTTTTTTTAAACCAAATCATTCAATTTCTTTTTTTTTTGTTTTGTTTTGTTTTGTTCTATATAGTTTCCACCAACACTTTTGTTAACTGCATTCTCACCCTCCACCCATCAATGCCACCCCTACCCCACAAAAAATAGAAAAGTAAAAGAAATGACGTTTGAGAGGAAATTAAAGTAAAAAAAAATAAAAATAGATAAAAATCGAGCAATGGCCTACTCTTGAAAAAAAAAAAAAATGTTTTTTCTTTGTTTTTGTTTTTTTACAAGAGGATAAAAGGTAATTTGAACATTAGCTACATAAATGAGAGTAACCTCCCCTTGTTTGTTTCACTTATTTGTGCTTGCGCATTATTTGAAATGAACTCAGTTGTTTTTAAGAACACATTTTATGATATTTTTGTGTTAAAACATGCAGTTGTATTAATTCGAACAAATTCGTATTTTCAGTGTATATTTACGGTGAAATGAAAATGGCCGACCAAAACAGACAGCTTCCTCAAAGTGAAACAAACAAGGGGAGATTACTCTCATTTATGTAGCTAATGTTCAGATTACCCATTTTTCCCATCATGCCATTTCATTACACACCTCTCTTTAAAAAAACAAAACAAAAAAAATCCTTTAAATTTGTTGTTCTTGATTATCTATGTTAAGTAAAGTCGTTTGGGGTGGTCTATAGTCAGTATCAGCCAGACAGCTAGGGAGTCTATCCCCTTTTCACTAGCACTAGACCAAGGAGATAGTTTTTGCATCTGAGGTAGAATGCCACACCTACCATCAGCTCCTCACTTTACCGCACAGATCCCTGTGCTACTCGTACTGATTTGTCGAAGGCCGGTATCGAACCAGGAAACTTGCGATTCCTAGTCAAGTGCTCTACTGACTGAGCTAAACCAGCCCTTATGGTAAAATTGAAATAGTGGGCTTATAGTGTATATTAAAATAACACCCAGTCTGAAATATTTAGATTAGCAGTAAACTATATATAAAGGATAATTTGTATGTATGTATGTATAAATGTCTGTATGTCCGGAGGAAACTACAAAAAACCATGTCTAAAGGCTGAAATATTTACCTTATAGTGTCTGGTAAAATTGAAATAGTGGTATTATAGTGTATAGTAAAATAACACCCAGTCTGAAATATTTAGATTAGTAGTTTAGAGGGTAAAGTTGTGTAATAATAAACGAACACACACGGTTAAGCTTGATAAAGCTTTATTCTACTTAGAATACAGTTACAGTTTTCTTGGGTGTTTATATACTTTCAGAAAGCTAATGAATTACACAAAGGGGAGGTAACTCTCAATTACTTATTGCAAGTTGATTTTAAGATCTTTGTTTTACCTGAAAATCTATTGTTGATTCTGAATTCAAATTCTCATTTTTCTTTTCTTACCTATTTTTTTCAGGAGAGCAACATTGTAGAACCAAATTGTTTGGTACAAGTGGATGAATACGGTTTCTTTATTTACTGGAAGAGTGAAGGCAAGGTAAGTAATCAATGATTTTTTTCAAACTGCATCAAAAAAAAAAAAAACGGCCATACTTTTTATGTATACAAATTTCATCAATGTTAAGTGAGAGTTTATTTGTCTCATACCCCACCTGTATGGATTGGGCACAAGGCCTCGTTTTAACGTGGGCCCACCCACAAGCCTAAGCTAATGGGTGGGAGAGAACAAAAATTGCGTTGATCCCGTCGGCATTCTCCCACGAGGGGGGCGCCTCAGACGCTGGGCATTAAACCCAGCTCTGCCCCCAAAGGGGCAGGTAATGCCTGGAAGGATGGCCCTCTGGGATCAACACTATTAATTTAACATAACTCACTGGTCCAGTGGCCCGAAGCACACCGGACCCCCATCCCGAAGGACGGTTTGAGATTGCCTTAACCAATGTTAAGTGAGTGACTAGTCTTTGATAAATACAAACACCGGTATAAGTATATAAAAAGTAAAGAAAAGTCGTCGGGGCGGCCTAAAGTCTGTATCAGCCAGTCAGCGAGGGAGTCTATCCCCTTTTCAATAGTGCTAGACAGCATCCATAATATTATAATAGTTTAAAATAGGGAGTTACTTTTCATTCACCCTGTAGAGTTGAGCAAGAGACTTACCAGTCCGACGGAGAGGGAAATTGAGGATATATGGTATCTTCTATTTGATTCAATTCTAATTTCTGGTATTATGAATAGCTTAAGATAGGGGATTACTTTTTAATCCTCCTGTGTATAGTCATGTTTTGTTGGGTATGGCTCAAGCTTTATTCCTGATTATAGATTTTATTTTATTTTTAAATGAAGAACAGTCTAAACTTACATATAAAATTTTTTCTACAAATTTGTTAATTATAAAAATGAAATAAATCATATTAAAATGAGTACATCTTCAAGAGAGGGAGAAAAAAACAACAAAAATGTGCCAATTTTGGCAGATACAGATTCTAATTTATGATATTCTGTTTTAAAGACTGTAAAACAATTTTTTTTTTTTTTTTTTTTTTTTTTTTTTTTTTACATGGGATTTTTAAAAATCTTTCATCTTCATAATATGGTGAAGATTATATTAAATGTGATTCTTTTTTTTTTTTTTTTTAAATTTTGAATTTTAATGTTAAAAAACATGTGAAATTTTGGCCATACCTAATAAAAGATGTATTTACTTTAAAAGCTGCCACGTTTATAAAAATTCTGCTTGTTAAGAATTTTGGTCTTTTTAGTAAATGAAAACTTCAAAATTGAACAAAAAAATGTTTTAGAGATTATACAAAGAATGCTGTCAAAAAATGCACTTTCTATGCACTGATTAATTGGATTTGACAAAGAATTGAACCGTCTGCCACTGCGTCTACAAGATGAGAACATCTGATACTTTTTTTTATTGTTTAACTAATACAGTTTTCTTTGATAATAAGTATAAAAATCAACAGGTGTTTCTGCTTCCATCTGAATATGAATGTACAGGTGTTTAGATTAGTTTAAATCTACTTTTCTATTTAATGTTTATTTTTGTTTGTTCTGCCTTTCAACACTTTATTTTACCATTTTATTACCTATCACCCTCCCCCACCACCCAGAAAACAAACTTAAAATCTTTATTCGTTCTAAAATATGCATTTTATATATATATATATATATATATGTATATATATATTATGGACTCTCTCGTTGATTTTCAACGCATGAGGGTTCACACACACAATGAACACCCACACAGTGATTTGTTTATAGTGGTGAAGGCTTGTGTTGGACCATCCACACTTTTTGGCACAGTCGATAGGAAAGAATTGGTGCATCAAGGGTTGCCACAAACCCAATCAACGACCGACCTTCAGGAATTTTGAATTCAGAGTTATCCCTCTCCTAGACTGGTTAACTATTTAACCCATAGCTGGAGGGAGAATATATGTATTCATACCTTTCCCAAGGGTATTAGCGCTATGTGAAATGCCAACAGCTTCGTCTAGGAATTGAACTCGAATCAACGAGCCCATTTTCCACGACTCTAACCACTAGGCCACGCGCCTCCATATATATATATATATATATATATATATAAAATTGTGAATAAAAAGGCCTTAAATACCATGGATATCGTGATTATGGACCATTTCCACCCGTGGGTATCTGGAACCCACCGAGCTTCGTCAGACCACGTTTTTATTTTTATTAGGGTCCTAATAAAAATAAAAATGTGGTCTGATGAAGCTCGGTTGGCCCCAGATACCCACGAGTGGAAATGGTCCATAATCACGATACCCATGGTATTTAAGGCCTTTTTATTCACAAATAAATTTGCTCTGTTTATAATAATTAAACATTGACCTCTCATATGGAACCTGAACACTACAACAAACTACTGGTAGAGAATAGGACCAGCCTAGAATCACGTTGTACCAAGAAACTTGGTACCCCAACTAAGAATATATATATATATATATATATATATGGTTATTTCCTAGTTGAGTAACATAATATTACAGGGTGGCCTAGAAAAAACAGAACCCAAATTATTTATTTTCCCATTAAACTAACCCTAAACCCCAACCCTACCCCCCCATAGTTGAGTAACATAATATTACAGGGTGATCCAGAGAAAACAGAACCCACAAATTTTGTAATAAAACTTGATTTTAATTCTAATTTTTTTTTTTTACGTTTAAGTCTAACAAGGGTTGGGGTTTAGGGTTAGTTTAATGGGAAAATACATAAATAATTTGGGTTCTGTTTTTTCTGGGTCACACATGTTACTCAACTAAGAAATAACCTATCTATGTGTATATATATATATATATATATATATATATATATATATATATATATATATATATAATGCATATTTTAGAACAAGACATTGGTAGACACTGCTAGAGAAGTAGGAACGAACTAATAACCAGCATTTTCCTCTGGAAACAAGCACATCATACCCAAGACATTAAGACCCTCAGCCACCGCCTTTTAGCACATCTATGATAAAAAGGGATGGTAGTTTGCCAGAAGAGCAGTACAGTTGGTATAAATAATAGATTTAATTATTTTTAATTAGCTTTTAAAACTCTTAGAAGCTGATTTTTTTGCCAGTGCCTACTGTACACATGAATTATATTTCATTTGAGTTAAAAAAAAAAAACAAAACCCACGTGTCCTGGGTCGGATGTTAAACTGCATCTAATGGTAAAGTTCCAATTCTGGATCTCTGGACCAAGTTTGGAGTACTTCTTTATCCCCATTACCCAGGTCAACTCTGACCCGGAGTGGTAGTACTTGATAAGGTCTCATCTATGGGTTAAATGGACGGAAATGAGTTAACAAAAAAGTGTTTAAAAAAGGAATTAAAAAAAACTTTTTTTTCAATATCCATCAAGAATGAATAGAACAAAACGTCTTTGGCATAAAATTACCCAACAAGAGTTGACATGCCATAAAATCAAACCAACCAACGTATAATGAATAAAAAAGGGATGGTAGTTTGCCAGAAGAGCAATACAGTTGATATACTGATATAGGTCCTAGGGCTTGACGGGACAGCCAATTGATCGGGATGGGGTTCCTCTCCGACCGACCATTTAGCCCAAGTAAGGATTAAAGTGGAGTGTAGCATGTCATAGATTGCTCAGCCACCAGGATTCCGTCTATAAGCATCACGGGTCGCCACCCAAGGCTTACAAGGTGGCCCAATTGGAAAGATTCTTACTTCCTCGACAGAGGTGCAGTTGGAGTATTATACAGCCCCAGCCGACAGACGTAAATAAATAAGCAAGTTTAATACCTAGCTTCTTTAAATTGTTACTTTTTTAGGGGTAAAAAAAAATAAACTAAACGAATTTATTTTTATCACTTTAAATGCAACAAGCAATTAAATTTAAGTTTTTGTCATATAAACAAAAAGTTTTTTGAAAAAAATATATTTCAAAACACTCAAATTTAGGAATACATTTTTAAAGATAATATTTTAAATATAAACAAAAAGGAAAATATTTCCTAAAATAAACAAACATTGTACGATATGAATTATCATCGATTTTTTAAAATTTGATAAATCATTTTCCTCTCATTCTCTCTCTTACTCCCATTTTCTCTTTCTCACTCACTCTTCTGGAGTTCCTAATGGTTTTTAGTACGGTCATGGACCGGGTACTTTTGCTAGCATGTGAACTCTGATAAAACTGAGTTCATGAGTTTCAAAAAGAAAGGAAACATCTCCACGCTCAACTGTAAGCCTCTTAAGACAGTAGAACAATTCACATATCTAGGTAGTAATATCTCATCCACAGAAAGCAATGTTAATACACGAATAGGAAAGGCATGGTTGGCCACAAACAAATTATCAGTCATATGGAAATCCTATCTCACCGACAAATTAAGGCAACAATTCTTCCAGGCTTTGGTTATGTCAGTACTGCTGTATGGACTGCACCATCTGGACCTTAACGAAGCGCCTTGAGAATAAGCTAGATGGGACCTGAACAAGAATGCTGCATGCGGTCTTGAACAAGTCGTGGAAACAGCACCCCGCAAGGAAACAGCTGTATGGCCACCTGCCCCCCATCTCACAAACCATCTGAGTGAGACAGACAAGGCATGCTGGACACTGATGGAGAAGCAAGGACAAGCTCTTAAGCAACGTTTTCCTGTGGAAGCCAACACATGGACGTGCTGATGTGGGCCGGCCACCAAAGACCTACATTGACCGACTATGTGAGGATACTGGATGCTGTGCAGAGGACCTCTCTGGGACAATGAATGATAGGGGATGTTTGGCAAAATGGTTGTCAGGGATATCCATGCTAACTGTGCGACATGATGATGATATATATATATATATATATATAATGCATGAGGAGTGTAGACCCTTGACATCTTTTGTGTCAGTTCTGGTGTGATCTTTTCCAGGTCGTCCCTTCCAGAAGTAGGCACTTCTCTACATTTCAGTCATGGCGTTGTTCTCCCCCCCACACACACACACTTTCCCTCATTCCTCCTCCCCCCGCTCTCCCCTCATTTCCCTCCTGTTGCTTCCTGGTCAAGGCCTGACTCGTGTGCAGCCGCTACTGGCAGGCTTCCTGCCTTGTGTGATGAGGGCTATGGCCAATCCAGGCTCGACTTTGTTCTTAATCTCGGTGTCTGTCTAGGCAATTGATTCTTGTCCCCCCTCCCGACGGCACCCCCCCCCCAATTCTTGTGTTTTGATCTTCTCTGTCCGAATGAAGGCGAATGCTGAGGATTTTTTTTTTTTTTTGTTAAACAGTCCATTGCTGATGACTGTCTGGAATTGATCGAGAGTATTGCTTGCTTTCGTTCTTCTCCAGGTTTCCGAAATGCCCCTGGAGGGGAACACAGATTTCGTATTGGCGTTAAATGTCCTCTTGTTTATTTGGGGTGGGGTCTCTCTCTCTCCACATTTTGAAAGAATAAAAATATAAAGTCACAGTTGATCAAGTGGAGTGTATATGTATATATATATATGTGTGCATATGCACATGTATATATATATATGTGACTGTGTATGTATTCATATGTATGTCTGTGTATATGCACATGTATATGTGTGCATATATGCACTCATGTATATGTAGTCGCATATGTATGTTTCTACATGCACATATATGTGTGGGTGTGTATGCACTTGTACATATGTGAATGTATGCACATTTATATATATATATATATAAATATATATATATGTGTGTGTTGTATGTGCGTGTAGGTAATGTGCATCATACATATGTGTGGTGGTGGGTATGTGCACATATTGTGTGTGTGTGGTAGGTATGTGCACATCACATATGTTGTGTGATGTGGTAGGTTATGTGCACATACATATGTGTGTGTGTGTTAGGTATGTGCACATACATATGTGCTGTGTGTAGGTATGTTGCACATACATATGGTGTGTGTGTGTGTGTGTGTGTGTGTGAGGTAATGTATATCATATCGTATAATGAGTGAGAAGTTTTCTTCTACGTTAGAATAAATCGAAATGTATCTATCAAAGATAGTAAATTAGCTTACTTATAAACTTTATTGTGTGCTTTATGCACTCGTGTGTGTGTGTGTGCATGCACATATATATATATTATACTATATATATATATGAAAGTAAATGGAATGAAACCGACAGTGATGACATTAAACATTTTTTGAAAAAAAAAAAAAATCTGTTTTTATTTTTTGTTTTTTTAAAAAAGTTTAATTCATAATATATATATATATAATAGTAATATATATGTGTGGTGTGTGTGTGTTGAGCTAAGGATTTCTAAAAGAATAAAAATATAAAAATGTGATGTCACTGCAGTAATAAGTGGAAGTGATATTAAATTAATGTCCAATAGACTGTAAATGCACCCCACCCCTCTTTGACGCCTACCACCGGTTCCTGTTTGAATTGGTCCAGATTAGAGATGAAAAAGCGTCCGATTAATAACATTGGGAAAATTTGTATTGAGAAAAGAAAGAGTTTTGGAATTGAATATCCATCCATTTAACAATGACGAAAATCTGTTACATTTATTCAGTTTTTCTTGTGATTTTCTTTTTATTAGGAAAGAAACCACGGCTGGGAAATTGGCAATTTCTTAATTATGATATATATATATATATAATAGAGAGAGGAACCGTCGTATGTAATGTTAAAGTCATGTGGGAAAATGGACTCGTGGTAATTGCATGTTACTTAGCGCTAATACCCTTGAGAAAGGTATGAATTCTACTCTCCTCAGCTATGGGTAAAAGTTAGGGAGACCTGGGCCTCTTTAACCTTGGTTAGGCAACCGGTCTAGGAGAAGGAAGACTCTGAATTCCAAACCTTGTAAATCCGCTTAAGGAAATTGACCTTGTGTCACATCCTGTCTGTGCGGAGGTGGCGGTAAAATGATATGAATATATATTTTTTTGTTTTGGGGGGTAGATTAGTGCTTAATAGTCAAATTATAACTAATTAATTCTCAATAGGCATACTTTAATATTAAGCACAAGTATTTCTCCCCAAAATTGTCGGGCTATCGCCATCTCAAACAGATTGTTTTGTTCACTTCATATATATATTATATATTATATATATATATAGGGTAATATATGCACTTTTCGGAGATCCTATCAGATAAAGTAGCAGCTGCTTGGCGGTTGAACGCCAATTACGCGCCAAGCTCTACCCATCCGCCTCCAGTCACTATAAATGCTAATCAGGGATCTTCCAGGTCAATTTTAAAGATTGGCCAGCGATACGTGAACGCAATTATATCAAAGAGCAACCGAAACGGGTAAATTATAGATAATATTATGATATACGCATGCACCATCGTTGAATAATGGAATTAGGAAGAGGCAAAATAAAGATTTTTAAAATAAATACCGTCTCGGACAAAGCCTTAAATCATATTTTGTAAGCTTTCTAAGAAAAGGAATTTTGACCTCATTTAAGCTACGTTGCTGGTTGTGAAATTTAACATATAAATACATTCAAATTATCTCGGCTCTCTCTCTACCTCCATTGAAAACTACATTATATACAGGAGCGTAGTCACAGAGATACATAGAGGGGAAGAAAGTTGATAGGCCACAGAGTAAAAGTAGAGAGTTGCGTTGTTTTTGACTTAATTTGCAAAACACCGATAATTTAGAACACAATAATCAAATTTTTTTTCAAAGATTAATTACAATCCTAAAAGTTAAGGAAATAATTTAGGTATAATTTTCCAAGTAAAAAAAAAAAAGCCTTTTAGGAAGAATAGTTGATTAACTTCAGCTTTAGTCAATAATAATATATATATATATATATATTTATTATATTATGAGTGTGTGTGGTGTGTTGTGTAAAGGGAATGATTACTGTAAAAAATAATTAGGTTGGTCTCAATAATTTCGTTGGTAATAGTGTACTTCGGATAAGTGTCATCTATAACAAATATAAAGTGCTCAATACGTAAGTAGATTGCGGATTTATTATTATAGTGTGTACAGAAATAACTACATCGAGTTTCACATAAGGAATCTTTATAAAATGATATTTACAAAATCAACCCCCTGCAGTTAGTTGTGATTAATCAATTATTGATTAATCAGTGGATTTCAACCCTGAAAATTTCTTTAATGGTGAAACTCGAGTAGCGTTATTGTCTGTACATTGCTATAATAGTAATAATGATAATACAGTATATTATATATAGCCACCGCCACAAGGAGGCATGCTGTATGGCCACTGCCCCCCATCCCCAACCATATGTATGAACCTCTGTATGTCAATTATAATAATCAATATCTTGATAATTCAGTGGATTTAACTCGAAGATCCTACTGGTGAATCGAGTAGGTTATCCTACACATTATAATATATATTTCATATATATAGCAAATATATGCACCCTCCTGTGGTAACCAAGTATTTAAGTTTTAATGTTAATAAATAATATTAATTAGAAAGGCTAATGAAACTAAATAGAATGCAGATAAAAGTTTTGAAAGCAGCAGGCGGGGGTATATCGAAATTTTCCTAAATTTAAGTATTTAGTTAAAAGAGGAAGTAAAGAATAAATGAACAGTTATTTTTTCTTGTTAATGGATTTCATTTAAGATTCATTGAAGAGATTTTTTGCTTATATTCATTAAATATAAAATCAAACAATTAGAAATCAAATAATACTAAGCACATATTTATTAAAATCAATTTTTAATATCAATATGCAAATTAGCCTTTCCCATTCACACTGTAAAACCGCCATTTTGTTGTATATATCATATAATTGCATGTGTTAGTATGTTTGATATGGTTAACAGTATTAATAATGTAAAAATTTTATTAATGATTGAGGTTTTAAATAAAAATAAAATCCTTGAGAATGTGATGTCAATAACTAAGGGAATTATGACTTGAGTAGTGATATAGTTTCGGTTACAGACAGAAAAACACACAATCTCCATTATAATAAGATACCTGTTAGGGTCCCATCAATGTGTCAAATAGATTTATTTACAAGTTAATGAAACCTATTATTGTCAACACAATTTGATGTTGATGCTAATAACGATATCATATCAATAAACATTCTAATTTACCTTTTTATATGTTGATATCTTTTATTTCTCGTGATTTATTTGATATCTTTTATTTCTCGGGATTTACTTCTCTTGACATGAGTGTGTAACAAGAACAGTAGTTCAAGGACTGTAAATAATGATTGACCTTCCATGATATTTCCCAGCGTTTTTTCTAAATAGAATCTCAGGTGAATATTCATTTCAGGTGAGGGAAAATAGAATTGGGACAGATCAGAAGAGGCTGATTTATCTTGTGAAAATTCTCGGTCATGTTTCGTCTTGAAAGATCAAGATATAATGTTCTTTGATTTTTTCAGATTTTTTTTCTTTTTAATAATCAACCAAGTCCATGGCTTGTCGTGTAATGGAGATTATTGCGTATTTCCAATCAGTCGATCAAATTTTGTACTAATGTTTTGCTAGTTTAGATTGCTATTTTTACACCAAACAAAGCACCCCAGTACAATTCCAAAAAAGCTATGAAGAAGAAAGAAAAGGTAAAGTATGGGGGGTACCTTTGACAATTCCAGATAGTTATGGGGGGGGGGTACCTTTGACAATTCCAGAAGTAATGGGGGTGGGTACCCTTGACAGGTCCAGAAGTATGGGGGTACCTTTGACAAGTCCAGAAGTATGGGGGGGTACCTTTGACAATTCCAGAAGTATGGGGGGGGTACTTTTGACAAGTCCAGAAGTATGGGGGGGTACCTTTGACAATTCAGAAGTATGGGGGGGTACCTTTTGACAATTCCAGAAGTATGGGGGGGGTACCTTTGACAATTCCAGAAAGTATGGGGGGGGGTACTTTTGACAAATCCAAAGTATGGGGGGGGGTACCTTTGACAAGTCCAGAAGTATGGGGGGGGTACCTTTGACAAGTCCAGAAGTATGGGGGGGGTACCTTTGACAAGTCCAGAAGTATGGGGGGTGTACCTTTGACAAGTCCAGAAGTATGGGGGTTTACCTTTGACAAGTCCGAAGTATGGGGGGGGTACCTTTGACAATTCCAGAAGTATGGGGGGGGTACTTTGACAATTCCAGAAGTATGGGTGGGGTACCTTTGACAATTCCAGAAGTATGGGGGGCCTTGGAAAGTATGGGGGTACCTTTGACAATTCCAGAAGTATGGGGGGGGTACCTTTGACAATTCAGAAGTATGGGGGGGTACCCTTGACAGGTCCAGAAGTATTGGGGGGGTACCTTGACAGGTCCAGAAGTATTGGGGGGGGTACCCTTGACAGGTCCAGAAGTATGGGGGGGGTACCTTTGACAATTCCAGAAGTATGGGGAGGGGGGTACCATTGACAATTCCAGAAGTATCTGGGTACCGTTGACAATTCCAGAAGTATCTGGGGTACCCTTCTGCATTAGTACCTAAAATGTAATGCTTTTTGTACATAATCTAATGATATTATCTCTTGCGCACTATTCTGCATTAAGTACCAATGCTTTTTATACGTAATCTAATGATATTATCTCTTGCGCACTATTCTGCATTAGTACCATGATATTTCTGTTTAGTTATTTAAATGAATATTTCTTTTTCTTTGTTTCAGGAGGGACAGATTTTGGAATGTTCACAAGTGAATGATGTACGTCTTGGAACTGCCCCAAAGATAAATGTAAGTTTTCTCCGAGTTCCTTTTTGGAATTAGATCATTGATCAATTTACAATACTTTTTATGTATGTATATATATAAACCTCAAATTTTAAACAGACTGAATAACAAGGACTACCACTCACTTTTCTCGTTATTCTGTGATAAAAATTTTTTATTACCTTCCATATGCCAACAAATGCCCTGAAGATGATCTAATTAATAGATCGAAACACTGCAGCGTCGGCCAATAAACTCACCACTTAACCCATTTAAACCTGTGTTTTTTTCATTCTTTCTTAATATACTACATATATATATATACACACACACGCATAAACACTCACACAACCAGCGACAGCGATTGTCTATTTACATTTTCATACACACACACACACACACACACACTCCCAACGTAATATATACACACACACACATACATACACACACACACACACAACACACACACAAACACACACACTCCCAACGTAAGGGAGCGTCTATGTCACTTCACAACAGTTGCCTTAGCGTTCATCATAATTTCACATATCCAAAGAACGCTAGTTTTTCATTCAACATTTTTTTAAAATAGATTGACCGACAAAGC
>CM042172.1:18717549-18758598 GCA_023376005.1 Doryteuthis pealeii
GCCGTAAAACAAACCAAACTAAATCAAAAAAACAAACAAATAAAAAAGGATTAGATAAAAAAAAAAAAAAAAAAAAAACTAATTCAACTGCGAGAGACAGCTGTTTCTTTATTTGTTTGACATGATTCTTTTCTGAAAAAACAAAACAAAAAGTGACCGTATCCAAGTAAATATTTATTCAGTGTCTTGATCTGGGATTAAGTGACAAATTTCTCACTGGTCAATAATTGACCTGTCACTGTTGGTTGGGGTGGGGTGGGGTCATTGGTTAATGTACAATAAGTTGACCGTTGCCCTTTTCAACCTCGGCTTGTCAAATGATATGAGAGAGAGAGAAAGGGGTCAGCTTCCCAAGCTGAGTTTGAATACTCAGCTAGTAGTGCCACCTAGTGGCGAAACCCTTACGATAAGGGAAGATAACCCCTTTGGACTCGACAAGGGCAGGTGATCACTACAAAAGGAACAATTCTAAAACACTTCATCTTACATATCTGAAGAATAATTAAAGTTCCAATTACCATAGAACTGGGAAGACAAGGCAACAAACGGTTGTAACTTGAATACAAACCCGAATAGTCACAAAGTCTACTGCAGAATGACAGGATATATATAAGACTCCACAATGTCATTCAAGTCAAGCAGCCAATCAGAACTCAAGGAATGGAATGACCCCAAAAAACCAGTTGCAGTTTGAGAGCTCAATGTGTGCTCTTAATGTTAGTCACAGAGCAAATATCTATATATAATGGAGATAGACTGCATTTTTGTCTGAAGCCGAAACTATATTACTACTCAAGTCACAATTCCTTTAATTATTTACGTCAAATTCTCCATGATTTCATTCTTTTAAACCTTAAGTTATTAATAAAAATTGTTTTACATTATTAATACTGTTGATCATATCTACGTACTAATAACATGCAATTGTATTTATATATACAACAAAATAGCAATTTACAGTTTGAACGAGAAGGCTAATTTGCATATTGATATTTAAATTTTATTTTATAATATGTGCTTGGTATTATTGATTTCTAATTGTTTGGTTTTATCTTAAGAAATATAAACAAAAATCGTAGAAAAATCTTAAAAGAAATTTATTTACAAGAAGAATAACTTAATTATAATATAAATAACTTTACTTCCTATTTTAACTAAATAGTTAAATAGAAAATTTACCAATGAAACAGGGATGGAAATGATGGAAAGTTAGTTTCAAAGTTGTTCTATTTTTCGATTATACCCCTCTGTTGCAGATCTTTTTATCTGCATTCTAGTCAGTTTCATTAGCCTTTCTAATTTAATATGATATTTTATTATATCAAAACTTAAATACTTGCACCCGGAGGGTGCATATATTTGCTAGTATAAGTAAAGAAATAACAAAAGACTTAGATATTTAGCATTATAGTCTATTTCAGGGAGCTCCTTGAAATCGTCTATAATGCTAAATATCTAAGTCTTTTGTTATTTCTTTACTTATATATATATATATAAAAACCAACCAACCAACTTGGGACTCACATTGGTGGGGGTGATTGTTCTTTTGTGCTGTCAAATATTTGCAACAAAGTATGCAACACAAAAATAACAGCTTTTGTAGTAATTTCCTGTGGCTGGAAGCTAATTCGTATAATTCTACCCCCATATCCTTGTATAATTCATAGTCGACTCTTTTTGACTTGGGGTAAGGCTTGAAATTAGATCTAATTGGAAGTTATACAGAGTAAATAATTCAAAGCAATTATTATCGACACCCCCCACCTACATACACCCCCCCCCGATGATCATCTGAGACCATAATGTGCCTTCTCTCTCTCTCTCTCTCCCAATCTCCGAGATTATTATTCAAGGCTATAGTGTCCCTTTTCTCTCTTTTCTCTCTCTCTCAGATGATCATTCAAAGCTATACTGTCCCTTCGAGCTCTCTCTCTCTCTCTCTCCTTAAATATTAATCCAAGGCTTATTATATTGTCCATTCACTCTCTTTTTCTCTCTCTCTCTCTCTCTCTCTCTCTCAGGATGATTATCTAAGGCTATATCATTCCTCACTCACTCACTCACTCACTCACTCTCACACACTCTCACTCTCACTTTCTCTCTCTTTCTCTCTCTTCTCTCTCTCTCTCTCCCAAATGGCCATCCAAGGCTATAGTATCCTTTCTCTCTTTCATTTTCTCTCCCCAATGATAATCTAATGCTATACTTTCTTTCTCTCTCTCTCTGCCTCTTAGATGATTATCCAAGGCTATTCCTTCTCTCACTCTTTCTTTCTCTCTCTCACTCTCTCTTTCTTTCTCTCTCTCTCTCTTCTCTCTCTCTCTCTTCTCTCTCTCTCTCTCTCTCTCTCTCTCTCTCTCTCTCTCTCTCTCTCTCTCTCTCTCTTCTTTCTCTCTCTCTCTCTCTTCTCTCTCTCTTTCTCTTTCTCTCTCTCTTTCTCTCTTATTCGTTGATGACCAACCAAGACTATACTGCTTCTTCTTTCTCAGATGATCATTCAATGCGATACTCTCTGTCTCCCTCTCTCTCTCTCTCTCTCTCTCTGTCCCTCTCTCTGTCCTCTCTGTCTCTCTCTCTCTCTCTCTCTCTCCCTCTCTCTGTCCCTCTCTCTGTCCCTCTCTCTCATTCACTGATGACCAACCAAGGCTATACTGCCTCTGATTTCTCTCTCTCTCTCTCTCTCAGATGATCATTCATGGCTATACTGTGTCTGTCTCTCTCTCTGTCTCTCTCACACACACTCTCTCTGTCTCTGTCTCTGTCTCTGTCTCTCTCTCTCTCTCTCTCTCTCTCTCACACACTCTCTCTCCTAGATAATCATTTAAGCTGTCCGTCTACCATTTTTCTTTTTCTTCTTAATTCATTTTTTTTACATTTCTTGTTTTTTTTTCTATTCTTCTCTTCTCTATCCCTTCTCTCTTTCTCTCTCTCTCTCTCTCCTTTTTGTAGATTTTCTATCCTTTCCTTCTCTCTCTCTCTCTCTCTCTCTCTTTCCTGTGTTTTGTATTCTTCCTTTTTCTCTCTCTCTCTCATATGATTTTTATTCTGTCTCTCTTTCTCATCACTTTTATTTTTCCTGTCTGTCTGTCTCTCTCTCCCTCTGTGATTTTTATTCTCTCCCTCTCTTTCTCTCTCTCTCCCCTCTTTTCCATACTCTCCCCCTTCTCTATTCTGCTCTTCTCCATTTCCCTCTCTTACCTATCTCTCTCCCCCTTTTCTTTCTACCCCCCTTTCTAACACATCACTAATCTAAGAAGAGATGACCCCCCTCATGTCTCCTACCCTTAAATGACACCCTTCCTGTCTGACATTTGAGCAAGATGCCCACTCAACTGACATTTTAGTTTCCTTCAGACTCTCCGCTCTTCATTCGTCCTTTGTGTCTGTATTTCTGCGGCATTTTTTTTCCTCCTCTCCCACTCCCCCCACCCCACCCCCCGACGGATGGAAGACTATTTGTCAACATCTATCTTTTTCCCCGTCCCTCATCTTTTGCCCCACCTCTCATCTTTGTACGCTCGTTCGGTAAGTTTTTTTGTCCCCCGTTCCACATCCCACGCTCCTCTGTGATTACTAGTACCTCGATCCAATTTACAATATCGGCTAAACAGAAGTATTAGGTCCAAATAAAGAAAAAATAATGAGGGGGGGGATATTATGATCTCATGATTTACGTTGGGTGGGACGTCTATTTTTGGGGGGGTCGTCATTGTGGTACAGAAATAATGTTTCCTACTTTTGTTGTGTAAAATAATCATACTAGTTCCAATTACCGTTAAATTGATAAGACAAGGCAACAAGTAGTCATAACTGAATATGAATCTATCTTGCTATATAAAGCTTCTAGTATTTGCAAAAAGCCAAAACAGAACTAAATGCCCAATTGTGTCTCAAATAATTTCTACTCTAAATACCTGGCTAGTGATGCCCATTATCATACTGTTACGATTTTGTGGACCATCCTTTAGACTCTAAGCAAGAGCTCTTGTCCAGCAGAAATCTTTGGTAAAGAATCCTTTGGTTGTTCCTTGGTGCTCCTCAGTATTGCAAGTCTTTTGCAATGATTGCAAATGGACGTCTCTCGGTATCAGTGATTAAGTAGTCAACCAGCCACGCATTAGGGCTGTTAATTGGTTAAGGTTTAAACCACGTGACCTCACCTAGTCTAGGAATTTAAGTGGTGTATGGTAGCATGGCTTATATACCACCAAATAATCCAATAAAAAACACTCTTGCTTTCATGAGCAAAAACCTGCTTGTCCAGCAGAGATCATTTGTGTTAAACAGAGCGCAATCCTTAGTAAAGAAACCTTTTGTTGTTCCTTGGTGCTCCTCAGTATTGCAAGTCCTTCGTCAATGATCAGTGATTAAGTAGTCGACCAGCCATGCATTAGGGTTGTTGATTGGCTGAGGTTTAAACCACGTGACCTCGCCTAGTCTATAAATTTAAGTGGTGTATTGTAGCACACTTTATATATCAAAATGTTCCAACACATACACTTACCTATGAAGAATAGGGGTCAGTTTAACTCAGTCGGTAGAGCACCTAGGCAGGAATCTTGCAATTCCTGGTTCGATGCCGGTCCCCCAACAAATCAACGCATGAGTAGCTAATATGTGCGGTAAGGTGGGGAACTGGCGGTAGATGTGGCGCTCCACCTCAGCAAAACCAATCTCCCTGGTTTAGTACTAGTGAAAAGGAGATAGACTCCCTCGCTATTTGGTTGATACCAACACTCCGCCAACATTCCCCTTTTTGTTGTCCTTCAGGCATCAGGCTTGTCACTTTAAACTGAGGGGGCAGTTGTTGCCTGTAGGATGGCCGTCTGGAATCATTCGATTCATTTGTCCGGGGGCTGAAAACGAGAATGGAATCCTCGGTTTTTCCTATGAATAATGCCAGATAAAACCTCAGAAGAGAGAAACAATGAGATCTCACAGGATTTATTAATTCAACCATGCAATTACTAATTACACTGTTCACCTTGTATCTTTGCTTAGTAAACCTTTTTTTCCTATCCTTAATACTCCTTGTGTTTCTTCCTATTATTTTTCTGTTAACTCTTTTTTTCTTTTTTCAAATATTTCAGGAAGCCAAGACAATAAATGATCTGGAGAGCAAAGGTACTGGCTCACTGGATGCTCGTACGTTAACCATCTGTAGTGGACTCGATTTGGTGAATATTACATACACTCCAATGATTGCCAGAGAACCAGAAACAGCCAAGGTAAGCAAATAAGCAGGTGGCCAAGCAATAGATAAATCTGATTGGGTATTTTGATTATTCAATTATGATCACATAAAGTTTATATTCTTGCATATACGCGGAACTATTCATAAACACATCTTCTAATTATTTTTTGGGGGAAAACTGAATTTGATAATCATATATATATATATATATATATATATATATATATGATGTAGAATTAAACAAAAGACATATCTCCTGTTTAACAATTTTATTTTTGATCTTTTCAAGTTTTCTGGCCAACTTTTTAATATTTGGGTGGAATTCGTGGATAAGTCCACCAAAGTTCAGGTCCCGAGTACTTTCGGCACTTCGAAGTGCCATCATCAGGGGTGATGTGTTCCAGTTTTTTATTTATTTATTTATTTATTTTTTAAAATTATATTAATGTGGAGGCTGGAAGGAGAAGATTTGGTGAGAAAGGCGTTATAAGCATTTTAAAATGTGTTTACTGCATTGGAAATTAATTTTGTTTAAGGATCGTTTGTATTGTCTTATGTATAGAGCTTCTAGTATTTGGAGTTGGCACTTCGAAGTGCCGAAAGTATGAATTTAACATTAAATAATAAAACGGAATAAATAACCGTTAGAAGGAGGGGTACAAACGAACGCTGGTATTCGATGCTGGAATCTTTAAAAAATGCGTATTCTGTGTTAAAAATAAAATAAATTTTATTTTTAAAAATCAGAAGCATTATAATCCATAATAAAAACTCAAGAGTTTGATGTAAAAATATATAAAAAAAGTGTATAATAAGTATCAAAAATGTTCATTTGTACCCCTCCTTCGAACGGTTATTTATTCCGTCTTTCCTTCATATGTTGCTCTTGATGAAGACCAATCTATTAAAATGGTCGAAACAGATTTTGTCAGCAAGCAATTAACATCATTTGTTTTTTCTAAAAATGTTAAATTCATATATATATATATATATAATAAAATAAATATATAAAGGTTTTACATATCTATTTATTAGGTGACAAAGGAACATTCACGACCATGTTGGTTTCATGCAATGCAATCATCAGGTGAAGATGTTTCTAATGCAAATGATTGCATCGCATGAAACCAATATGGTCGTGAATGTTCCTTTGTACTTGAATAAGTAGATATGTAAAACCTTTATATATTTATTTTATTATATTATATAACAGCTCTATTTTATATTGAGCACTCTACCAATTAATACTGCCTTTGGTACACCATTCCCGCAAAAGCTGAAACAGTGACCATCTCACACTATAGTATATATATATATATATATATGTATATAAACTAGAAAAAACATGATCTGTTGAGTCACCCATTGAGTTCTTGGTAGATAATTATTATCAGGAAGAAAGTTAATTTGCAAAACGAATCAAATTAAAAAAATAAATGCGGCCAGGAGAATTAAAAAAAAAAATTTTTTAAATCTAGAAAAGCTATTGAATAAAAAAAAACTGACCTGTCTTATATATAAGCCAGCCATTAGCTGCTGAAAATTAACATACAAATAGTTCAATCTACTGCTCACACTCTCCAAACTCTCTCTTTACACTCACAGAGAAAATTAACATATATAAGAAGTAGTTAATCAAGATATAGAGAGAGAGGTGGAAAATGACAGGTAGAATGTGAAGTAAAAGATGGGTGAGTTTTTGACTTAATTGCAACATACAACTAATTAGAACCAAATAAAATGGATTTTTTTTTCAAACATAAATTAATCCCAAATTTAAGGAATATTGTTGGATGTATTTTGTATCATTAAACTAAATAGAAAATAAGCCTTTAGCAAACAATCATTGATTTACCCATTTAAACATGTTTTTTCTTTTCTACCGCACTCTAGTTATGGTGTGAGGGCTTGCGGAAGATGACCACCAACTTTAAAGCCAAGCACGTATGTCCAATGACCTGTCTAAAGAAACAGTAAGTATATAAATGTATATTCTCCCTTACTTGGCTGAGAAGCATTGACAGATAGTTTTAACCAAGCAGTCTATTTGAACAATAAACAATTAAAAGAAAATAACAAAAAAAAAGAGAAAAAACTGAAGATGATATTTTTAGCTGAAGCAAAAAAAGCCCTTCAAACCTCGATTTGGAAAATTTCCCCAAAGTTTTCCAACGTACCAACTATCAGGTAAGGTGTACGGGCATGGCCCCTAACTAGAAACAACAGTTGGAATTTTAATTTCATAGTTTTAAGGGGTCCGCCAGGTGTTTTTAAGTTTTTTTTTTACATGCGTCCAAACAAACTGAAAAATGCCCTGTTTTGACGTCTTTTTCAAGTGTTTTTAAGCCTCGATTTTCAGTATATGAATTTAAGCAAAATCTTTAAAGTTAACCAAAATTTTCAAAGTTGCAAACTATCAGGCATGATTAGACGCTAAAAATACCAAATTCAATGTTTTATATAGACCAATGCCAAATTTGAAATGCAAGTGCTTGGCTGATTCTACCTTCTTGCACTGGATGGCGCCAAACGCCGCTACTTAGATTTAGCAATGAAAGCCTGGAGTGGTGGAAGAGTAAGTTGCGGGTTGTAAAAACCCTATGTAAGACTTTCCTAGCACTCCAGTTCATCATTGCTGATCACCTGTGACACAAACGGATTCCAGTCGTGCCTGTCTCTTTATTTATAGCGCATAATGATACCCCCCCCCACCTCCTGCTGTTGTCTCCCACCCCCTCTCCTGACTCCCTCCTGTCGTCTCCCACCCTGCTTCACCCATCCCCAAATCTAGACTTCAACCTTTGAGAATGTCCAACTCGAAGTGATCGGGTTACAGGTTTCGTTGTGAAGATATTCATCAGTTGAAATAAACCCAAGTGATTGTAAAAATGTCTGACTTGAATAGACAATTGACAGGACATTAATTGTATATAACAATGAAATGATTTATTTATGTCTAGAAGTGGCTACCTGGCGTCACCTGAGTAGATGAGGGGTAGTTAGTCTCGCAGATCCGCTATTATGAATCACGAGTTGGATCTTCGCAGGATGCCCCATTAAAATCTTATTATAATGGAGATTGTGTGTTTGTCTGTCTGTAACCGAAACTAAATCACTATTCAAGTCACAATTCCCTTAGTTATTGACGTCACATTTACCATGAATTTATATTTATTTAAACCTTAATTATTGATAAAATTGTTATATCTTATTAATACTGTTGACCATATCTACATACTAATAGCATGTAATTGTATTTATATATACAACAAAATAGCAGTTTATAGTGTGAATGGGAAGACTAATTTGCATATTGATATTTAAAATTTGATTTTAATAAATATATGCTTAGTATTATTTTGATTTCTAATGTTTTTGGTTTTCTCTAACGAATCTGAGCAAAAATCTCTTTGATGAATCTTAAAAAGAATCCATAAACAGACGAAAGAACTGTAATTTTTATTAAAATACTTCATAATCTAACTAAATAGATAAATTAGGAAAAATGAAAGACGGGAGTGATGGAAAATGACGGAAGAGTTAGATTTAAAGCTGTTCTATTTTTCGATTATACCCTCTCAGTTTATCAATTTTCTAATAGTTTATAATTTGATACAATATTTTATTACATCAAAACCTAAATACGTGCACCCTACGGAGGGTGCATATATTTGCTAGTCCCTATATAAAAAAATACCTTGTGATGATCCAGCTACTCCGAAAAGAAAAAAAATAATGTCTATTATTTAGAATATTAAATGCAAGAGAAATTCATGCAGTAAAGTGGGGAGCTGAGGAAAAAACAATCTCCCTGGTCTAGCGCTAGCGAAAATGGGATAGACTCCCTCGCTGTTTGGCTGATACCGACAATAGGATACTCCACCAACTTTACTTTTTTTTTACCAGGTAGTCTAGTTAGTGAGTTTGATTCTCACTGTGTGCCATTGTTAGTGAGTTTGATACTCACTGTGTGCCATTGTTAGTGAGTTTGATTCTCACTGTGTGCCATTGTTAGAGAGTTTGATACTCACTGTGTGCCATTGTTAGTGAGTTTGATTCTCACTGTGTGCTATTGTTAGTGAGTTTGATTCTCACTGGATGCCCCATACCTCTGGTCTTGTACCAGACTGAAACAATAGACAGGATAATTGTATACATCAATGAAACATTGGATACTCCACCAACTTTACTTTTTTTTACCAGGTAGTCTAGTTAGTGAGTTTGATACCTCACTGTGTGCCATTGTTAGAGAGTTTGATACTCACTGTGTGCCATTGTTAGAGAGTTTGATACTCACTGTGTGCCATTGTTAGAGAGTTTGATTCTCACTGTGTGCCATTGTTAGTGAGTTTGATTCTCACTGTGTGCCATTGTTAGAGAGTTTGATTCTCATTGTGTGCTATTGTTAGTGAGTTTGATACTCACTGTGTGCTATTGTTAGTGAGTTTGATTCTCACTGGATGCCCCATACCCTGGTCTTGTACCAGACTGGAAACAATAGACAGGATAATTGTATACATCAATGAAACGATTTATTCATAATGTTTACAATGAAATAAAGAAAAGTTGCCTCATCGTTCAAGGCAGAGGAGGGGAGGGGTAGTTAGTCTTTCAGATCCATTATTCTAAATGCCCATTAAAATGCCTATATAAAAAAAGGTTCTGCGTTGATNGATCCAGCCACTCTGAAAAGAAAAATGAATGTCTACTATTTTACAATATTAAATGCAAAAGAAATTCTATGCTGTTATCATCTAAATTCTAGGTAATTTATGAGGAAGCGCGTCCGGTCTCCTTGCCTTAAAAATTGCTGCCTCGGTGACTATTAAAATAACGACCCCAGCATGGTGTTACTGAAAGAAAACAACCAACTTTAGGGTGTTAAATGTATTTTTTTTGGGGGGGGCTTCTCTTTTTTTCAAAGCTAATTTTACTTTATATTTTAATTCACGAAAATATCTGTCAATATACATAAATTTTTCTTTCTTTTACTTTTTCAGTTGGATGAAGCTCTCTTTAGTCGTTAACCCAAGTGGAAAAATCCCGGTGAGAAGGTCAGTCATTAATTTTTCTATTTTATTGGAATAGTTTTATTTTGATTATTATTTGACTCAATTTTATGTATTTCTTCTTGTTTTTGTTACATAATGGATAGGGTAGCCTATTCATGTGTAATATAGTGTAAAATATCTAATTTTCAAAATTTAACACAGAAATATTCACAAAGTATATGTTGGGCCTGTGTTTAATACTGGATGAAAAGTGGAATGGATAGATCTATGTAGCATGGAGTTTTTAAGCTGTTATATATATATATATATATATAATTTAATTATACAACGTGTTGGTAAATCCTTGCGGTGAGAAAAAACCAGCGAAATAGTTTGATTGTAAAAATATACTACCAAACATCAACCAGGAGAAAAAAAAAAATTGAAAAAAAAAAGAAAAGAGCAAGATATTTTGTACCAAAACAAAAAATAATCTATTGGTACAGTATTTGGCCAAAAGAAAAAACAATTTATATGTATATATATATATGTATATAAGATATATATATATTCATATATCTGAGTCAGATTTTAGCCGTGAAGAGCTTTATGCGAAAACTAATAGTAGGTTCGTCCGACTCATTAGATATCTTTATATATATATTTAATATATATAGTTTTTTTCCGTAGTTAAGGTCTTTCACATGTTATGGTTTAACCAAGCTGATGCAGGTAGACCATAAGGAGAGCTCAATGTGCCTAATACCAGTGAGTATAAAGGACAGAGCAAGAAATTTAGTAAATGAAGAAAAACTCAACTGCTTCATTACAATTAAATTTAATTCAACCTTATTATACGGCATCTTCAGGTAATCACAAGAACATGACTCTTAACCGTAAGAGTCATGTTCTTGTGATTACCTGAAGATGCCGTATTAATACGGTTGAAATAAATTATTGCAATGAAGTTATATATACATATAGATAACTTTCAGAAAGAAAAACTTAACAAACTGTCATCCCGTTTTTTATTTCAACCAGAAACACACAAAAAAGAAAAAACAAAAACGCTATTATTCAATGCTGAATTTAAAATGTCCAACATTAAATAGCGTTTTGTTTGTACCTTTTCTTCTAACGTTGTTTATCCTGTCTTTCTCTCATTGATGCTCTTGATGATGACCGATCTATTAAAGCGGTCGAAACAGATTTCTGTCAGCAATTATAAAACTAGCAAATATATGCACCCTCCGGGTGCAAGTATTTAAGTTTTAATATAATAAAATATCATATTAAATTAGAAAGGCTAATGAAACGAATAAGAATGCAGATAAAAAAATTTGAACAGAGGATTATGAATGAAAAATAGAACAACTTTTAACTAACTGTTCCATCATTTTCAATTACTCCCATCTTTCATTGTAAATCTTCCTAATTTAACTATTTAGTTAAAATAGGAAGTAAAGAATAAAATTACAGTTATTTCTTCTTAATGATTTATTTTTAAGATTTATCCCTGAGATTTTTTCTCATATTCAATAATAAAACCAAAGAATAGAAATCAATAATATAAGCATATATTATTAAAATCAAATTTTAAATATCAATATGCAAATTAGGCCTTTACATTCACACTGTAATCCGCTATTTTGTTGATATATAAATACAATTGCATGTTATTCGTATGTTAGATAGGGTCAACAGTTAATGATGTAAAACAATTTTATTAATAATTGAGATTTAAATAAAATAAATAATGGAGAATATGATGTAAATAACTAAGGAATTGTGATTGTTATAGTAATATAGTTTCGGTTACAGACAGCAAAAACTCACAATCTCCATATAATAAGATATATATAATATATATATATATATATATATATATTCTGTAGTGTTGACAAAAAATACAAATGAGAACTAATAAGAATAAAACAACGTGCAAAACAAGAACATATGAATAATAAAAAGATAATAAAATAAATTCAAATGTGTTTTTGATTGTGCTTGTGGCATTATTTGAAATGAACTTAATTGTTATAAGAACAAATTTATTGATATTTTCGTTGTTAAAACATGCATTGGTATTGAGTTTGAACAAATTCGTATATTTCAGTGTAGATTTACGTGAAAGGAAAATGGCCATGCCAAAGCATAACAGCTTCCTCAAAGTGAAACAAACAAGGGGAGATTACTCTCATTTATTGGAGCTAATGTTTAGTAACCTAAAAAGTGTGTTATGGGGTCAAACAGGAGGAAAATTTATATTTTTATAAAAAAGGTGGATTTAAAAACAATTATTTTACATTTAGCACACGTGGTTTCAGATCTGAGTATCTTCTTTCAGGCTGTGGGGTAAGCTTTGAGCCTTGAAGAAGATATCAGGAAGATCTGAAACACGTCGTTGGCTAATGTAAAATAATTTTTTTAAATTTTAGCAACAATTCCATTTTGCGGACCTTTTTTTTTTTATTTTTTTTTAATTTTTATTTTTTAAAAAGATTATGAAACTAGATTATTTTTTACCTTTAAAAATCTCTGGTTATGCAAGATAAACCTGTGTAAATAATTAATCTCACCTTATATCACAAGGAAGGTTTTTTTTTTTTTTTTTTTTTTTTTTTTTCCAAGTTGAAGAAAAAAAAGAATGTATTCAAAATCGAACTTTTTGAATTGGCAGGTTGTTTCTCCTTTAATCCATATTTACTCCACTTTATTAATGTGTTTTTCTAAGTTAAAGAATGACGATTTAATTGTGATCCGCAGGCATTGAGAGAGGATTAGCATTACATTGTCAATCCGGACATGTTTTTATGAACGTATTTGGTGATTTAAAAGCAATATAAACGATTCAGGGAAAAAAAAAAGAAAAAAAAATGACAGATGTTGTTTCCTTTCACGCCTCAAACCTGTTTGTCATTGTGACCAGCAACACCGGAGTTTATCGTTATTTTTTAATTATTTAAAATAATTTCTTTATACATTTTATAAAAAATTTCATGTCCAATGCAGTTTTTATAGTAAAAAATCATTTCCAATGCATTTTTATATTAAAAATCATGTCCAAATGCATTTTTTGATAGTATTAAAATCATTGTCCAATGCATTTTTTATAGTAAAAATCATTGTCCATGCATTTTATAAGGTAAAAAATCATTGTCCAATGCATTTATAGTAAAATCATTGTCCAATGCATTTTTATAGTTAAAAATCATTTCCAATGCATTTTGATAGTTAAAATCATTTCAATGATTTTTAGTAAAATCATTTTAATAAAGCTGAGCTAAGGACACAAGCAAGATGTCTGGGGGCACCAGTGAGAATCAAATCATTAACAAGTCTGAAATATATTAAAATTGTTCACACACCTGCAGTTAGATGAAAATTATGTCTTTAAAAAAATCATATTATTGATTGATGATATGATTATTTTGAGTATTGAATTCTAAAAATGATTTGATTTTTTTTCTCTCTCTTGTTCTCAGGATCACTCGAACATTGCTTCAGGTAAGAACAGAGAAAATGAATAGCAATGCTGAAAGGATTAGGATTTACAGGAGGAAAGGTGAAAATTTATTTTGTCAAAGGAGTGGGGTGTTGTTCAGCTTTGGTTTATGTGATTGTTTTGCCACTACCGTTCACAATCCATATATACAAACATACATACACATTATACATTGTAAACCCTTTTTCTGTTGTTGGTGGTTAACGACTTGTTCCTCGACCCTGTGTATGTGGTCGACACGTGGCTGTACATTGTGATTGTTTATGCCACTACCATTCACATTCCATACATACACCATCACCTACACATGTACACATTGTAAACCCTTTTCCGTTTGTTCGATTGTTGTAATGACTTGTTCCTGTTGACCCGTGTAATTGGGTCAGACGCATGGCTGGATCATGCATTCAGGTACCTGAACACCCAGTTCCCTTGCCGCTCTTTGGATCACTTGAAAATCTTCACCAACGGGCTCACAGAAAGGACACAACTCCGATCTCTTCCAATAGCTGAACATTTTTTTTCTCCTCTTATTTCTGGGCTGTTAAGAAATTGAACTTTTTTCCTTTGTATTATTTTGTAAACTTGTTCGTTTGTGTTTGTCATAATATATTATTGTTCTAATTTATTCCATGTCTTCAGTTTTTCCTTTATCGTTTTCGTTTTTGACGCGTCTTGGTTAAACTATCTGTCAAGTTACCACTCTAAGCACAGAACCAGTGATTATTCAGATTAAAAATTTTTGATGATACAGAACAGGTAGTGCTAAAAAAACAACAACAACGAATAACATTAATGTAAATTGCTATATAATGTGATATGGTGTAGCCTATTTCATTTATTGGTAAGGTAGTGTAAAAAACTTTAATTTAACAAGTGTAACATAACCATTTGCATCATGTGAGATACTTTCACCTCAGTTCAAAGTTTCTTCATTACTAAGCGTAGCTTAGTTATGGGTTAAAAGGCCAGCAGTATAGTGCACCAGTGAAATCAAACTCCCTTAAAAAGGCCCATTATCCTAGCTCACAAACCATTGAACCAAGGTGAGTACCCTCATCCAATCTGTGGTTTATTTGTGATAAGCTGAGTAAAGACGCAAGGCAAGAGGTCTGGGGCACCCAGTGAGAATCAAACCCTTAAAAAGGCCCTTATTCCTAGCTACAAACCACTGAACCAGGTGAGTACCAGTCATCCAATCTGTGTGTTATTTTGATAAGCTGAAGCTAAAGGACTAAGGTCTGGGGCAACCCAGTGAGAAGTCAAACTTCCCTAACAATGACCTTTTATGCTAGCACCACTAACCATTGTAACCCATGAGAGTACCCTCATCCTGTTTTGAAAATTAAAATATAATCTTAAACTCCCAACTTGATGGCAAAGAAGGAGATTCGAAACTTGAATTGATAAAGGGAAAGAAACGTTTCAGATGCCTGACAAACGTGGGAGCTTCATTCAGAAAGCTTAGAGACTATTGCATTGAATGAACCTTTTTAATTATCTTTCTTTTAAATAGAACTGGCAGATTTTCACGAGAGAGAGTGCAATGTTGAAGTTTTGAGTTATGCTAACTTAGAATGACTAATACGGGAGTTATTGTCCTTGACTTATGAATTGGTTGATCTCAGCGAATGAATTAAAAATGGCGGTTTTATATTGTGTTGTTTAATGTGTTATCTATGAGACGTGGGATTCCTAAGTAAACACCCTCTACCTGTCTATGTTTGAAGTTAAAATTAATCTCAGAATTCCTGAGGTTACTAGTCGATATGAACAAAGAATGCATATTATATTTCACAAACCCACACTGCCGGAGCACGTGATGGCCACAAGCGGCAATTTCTTAAGGAGTGTTAACACGGCTTTAGACATTCAGAGCTTTTCCTTCTCCAGACTGGTTACCTGCCATGGTTAACACAGAGCCAGTCTGCCCGCTATTTCATACCCTATCTGGAGGGAGAATTGGATTCATACTCTTCCAAGGATTAAGCGTCCGTGTGAAATCCAACAGCTTCGTTCCGGGAACTTGAACTCGGTTGTGACAAGTCCTTCCTACAAACCCTCTGCCTTGTTATGTTTGAGTTAAAATTAATTTTCACTTCCTGAGTTACGGTCGATCATTGAAACAGAAGGGAGAGTTAATTCTTTTGTAGATTATTTCGAGGATTAGAACTTTTTGGATCGTAGAAACAGGTGGGTTAAAAAAAAAACAGAACATCCATTATTCCTGATTGGCCAGGTTCTTCTCATGTTTTCAAATCGCTGCGCTGGTAGGGTAGGTGGGGGTGGGGGTGCCTGTGGTGTAGTGGCCTAAAAAGTGCTGGCATTAAATAACCCATTGTATGTTGACTATGCTATTAAACAAAATGGTTGGTTATTCTGGTATATTATATTTACCAACCCCTCACAAGAGCAGGATGCGACACAAGATCAATTTCTTAAGCGGAGGTCAGAGGTTTGAATTCAGAGTTTTCTCTCTCTAGACCGGTTGCCTAACCAAGGTTAAAGAGCCCGTCTGCCCTACTATTTACCCATAGCTGGAGGGAGAGTAGGATTCATATCGTTCTCCAAGGGATTAGCGTCAAGTGAAATGCAATTACCAGTCCAGGAATTGAACTCGGGCGTCGAGTCCATTTCCCATGACTAACCATTACACCACGCGCTTCCCTACAATCTGGTATATAAGTGTCCAATACGCCACTTAAATTTATAGACTAAGCGAGGTCACATTGGTTTAAACCTCAGCCAATCAAAGCGGTGAATGGTTGACTACTTAGATCACAGATACAAGGAGCATTCATTTGCTATCATTGACAAAAGGAGTTGCAATACTGAGGAGCATCAAGAACAACCAAAGGATTTTCTACCAAGGATTTACTTGCTGGACAAGCGCTCTTGCTTTGAAGCCTTAAAGGATAGCCTATAAAACTTGCTTCAAGCAAGACGCTTATCAGCAGAGAGGCCTTGTGTTGAGAGAGCACGATCCCTAGTGAAGAAATTCCTTTGTGTTCTTGGGCTACTACATTCTGGCAAGTCCTCGCTCAATAGTTAACCCAGCTTGTATTTCAGGCTGTTTAAATCACGTGACTTTTTCTTAGTCTATAAATTAAGTGGTTGGCACCGCAGCACAACTTATATCTGCCAAATAATAAAGGAAGCGTGTGGTGTAGTGGGCTAAAGTCATGGGAAATGGACTCGTCGCCCCGAGTTCAAATCCTGACTGCTAATTGCATTTCCTTAGCCTAATACCTTGGGAAAGGTAGAATCCTACTCTCCCGCCAGCTATGGATAAAATAGTTAGGCAAACCGGTCGTAGGAGAACGAAAACTCTGAATTCAAACCTGTAAACTCTGCTTTAAGAAATTTGACATTCCTGCCCTTGTGCGGAGGGTTGGTAAATATCTATTCTTATCTGCCAACATACTGCAACACTTCCAATCTCCACTTTTGTATTTTTATCTTAATTTTCACTTAGTAGCTTCTGATTTACTGGTAAAGCTAAACGACAGTCCTCCAGCCGAGTCGTGTCAGTGCTACTGTACAGCTGCACCACTTAATCTCTAAACAAGCGCCTAGAGAATAAGGTAGATTGGAGCTGCACAAATCCAGGAAAACACATCCCACAAAAGAAGGAACTTTATGGCCACTTAACCTCCTATCACACAAACTATCTGAGTAAGACAAAAAAACAGTCATGCTGGACACTGCTGAGAAGTAAGGACGAATTCATAAGTGACTTTCTCCTGTGGAAACCAGCCCATTGACATGCCAGTGTATCCATTAGAATTGCATGTATTCAAAACTTTTATCGCATCTCTCTTTTTTTAAAATTTTGAATGCAATCAATGAAAATGTTTTTATAGCCAAGCAACAAATGGAATTTTATTGATCAAATTGATATTCAAGAAACTAAACAATGCGGTTCTTTTTTTTTTCTTCTTAAAAACTCTTGCTTTTGTAATTTTCTTAGATCGATATACTATAATAGGTACTTGGGTATAATGCTTATGTATCTCCCGATTGTAGCGTAATTATTATGGTCAACGGGGAATTTGGAGATTGAAAACAAAACGTTATTCGGATCTCTGGAGGAAGAGAGGAAAAAGAAATAAGAACAAATAAAGGTTAAAGTTTAGAAGGGTAAACACATAATGGAGTGCCAGCAGTTGACTGACGAATGACCCCATAATTAGATTTAAAAATAAAAACGGAAGTTCCAGGTTTTGACTGGAAGCGGAAGTTGGGGTGAACCTCCCAATCCAGGACGAGAAACAGAAGAAGAGGAAAATCAGCCTTTTTTGGCGAGGCTTTGTGGGAGGCAAATGGGGGTTTTCCAGATTCCCACGTATGGGTTTCACATAGTAGTACCAAACATAATTTACAATAGAATAAATTGTCCTTACCCCCCCCTCTCTCTCTCTCTCCTCCTCTCTGAAAAAAGAACCCACGAGCCTAGAAAGAAATAAACAGCCTCCTTGTGACTATACAACTTGCGTATGTTGTTTCTGAACTAACAACGACTACTAATACAACTTGAATTTAGCCCTATGAAAGACATCCTGTATGGAGAGCTAACATCTGGTAAAAGACAGATTGGTCGCCCCCTACTGCGATTCAAAGATGTCTGCAAAAATGATCTCAGGTGCTTTGGCATTGTCCCTTCCAGCTGGGAAAATTTGGCTCAAGACTGCCCTCGGTGGCGACAGAATCTCCATAGAGTAACTGTACATGTCAGAAGTCACCCTGATACAACATCATGAAGCTAAGAGGTCCATAAGAAAGCAACGGCAACAAAGCATCGGAACATCATCATCTACGGGGACAACCTACAAATGCAAAATCTGTGGTCGAGAATGTTTCTCAAACATAGGACTTCATAGTCACAGGAGGCGCTGCAACTTCAGGGGGCACACAAAAACTTTATCATAGTCGTTCGAGACTGAATTGCCAATGATGTTGTTTCTGAACTAACGACGACTACTAATACCAACGATTACTACTACAACTTTAATTTAGCCCTATGCAACATGATTTACGATAGAATAATTTGCCCTTACCCTCTCTCTCTCTCTCTTTCCTTCTCTCTGAAAAAAGAACCCACGAGCTTAGAAATAAATAAACAGCCTCCTTGTGACTATACAACTTACGTATGTTGTTTCTGAACTAACAACGACTACTAATACCAATGATTACTACTACAACTTGAATTTGGCACCTTATGCAACACCGATTCACAAAATTCACTAAACCCAATACGCCCACTCACCAACAATACAAAAGGTTAACAAGTTCACCCACCGGATGTTGATAGAACCGTGGCTTTTAGCTAAATGAAAAATGCAGACAACGTAAATTATAAATACTAGGAAAAAGACGCCCTCTGGGTAGTGTAAAAATTATTTTTAAAAGATATTGCCTGTGTGGAAGTTAAAGATTCAATGCTAGAGAGTTTGTACCATAAGTAAAGTAAAATCATCAAATTTATTAAAGGAGTAAATGAGGTAAAACAATTTGAAATGGAACTTAGTTCTGAACTTTAAATATGTATTAAAATAAAACAAACTATATATAATACCAGGCATATATTTATTAAAACTTGTTTTATAAAACAATAAGAACGTCTAAGGTTGCATGCTCAAATTTTGAGTGTATATAATATAAGGTTGTTCTTTATTCTATGTATTGATGATTTTGGGTAATGTGATATAAGCAGTGACATAGTTTCAGTTACAAATTGAGACGAATCTCCATTATTAATAAATACTAGCAAAATAAAAAAAGCCTCCTGGCGCTGTAAAAAAATTTTTTAAACATATTGCCTGAGGGGTGGAGTAAAAAATTCAATGTCAGCGAGTTTGTACCCTAAGTAAGTAAAATCATCAAATTCATTAAAGGATTAAAAAATAAAACAATTTGAAATGTAAACTTTAAATATGTATTAAAATAAAACAAACTATAGATATATAATACCAGTCATGTATTTATTAAAACTTGTTTTAAAAAACAATGAGGAGTGTCTAATGTTGCATGTTCAAATTTTGAGTGTATTTACGATGATTTGGGGTAATGTGATGTAAGCAGTGTAGTTTTTGTTACAGACAAAAACCGGAAGCAAATCTCCATTTATAGATGTAAATAAAACTGAACTCTTAAATCTTTTTACTTCATACGGCACTTTATTCTCAGTCCAGTTATGTTGAAAATTAAAACTGTGACTAATAGCAATGGAAGGGTACTCCACATCCCCTAGAGCTGAACAAAATTAAAACTAAACAATTGATATTATTCAAATATTGATGACCTTTTTTTATTGTTTTTCTTTTTCCTGTTTTTTTCCCTCATCAGGTGTGTTGAATTGGACTGTTGGGATGGCCGAAATGAAGATCAAGAACCCATAATTACACATGGAAAAGCTATGTGCACAGATATTCTATTTAAAGTAAGCCAATATTCACAACAAGGAAAAAACATGTTTTATATATATATATATATCTAATATGACATTTTGAACTTAAAATTTTGCTGCTCATATTTTATATGAATTTTACATATTAATTCATCATAGTAGAAATACTTAAAGTTTTGAAATAAAATAACTAATTTATTATAAAATGCATTAATTGATAAATCAATACTGAAAATTTCTTTAAAATCGGATAATTCTCTGATTTTTGGTAATTTTTTTTTGCAATCACGAATGTTACAATTCATTTTGCAAACAAACCATCTTTTAACAGCGTTATATTACTACTTTTCAACTTCAATAAAAATTTGACCAAGGGTTTACATGCCATAAAATCCAACCAACCAATATTAAAATTTGGTTGTTGGGTATAATTCTCAATTGACTTTTATATGTATAATACATAAAAAAAATTATATAATAAAAATATATAACATTAATCATATTAAAAACATATATAATAAAAATATATAATGAATATATATCATATAGAAATCAATTAGAAAAAAAAACATGCTTATTATTCTTATAAAAACGGCAGAGAATACCATGTCTTACGATGAAAGTTGTTCTTTTGGCAGAACTCAACTGAATATGGTTATTGGAGATGTTTATTGGAATAGTAGATATTATTCTTGTAGGATATGTAGGAGGCACAGTACAACATTATTTTCATGTATTTCATTTTTATTTAATTTCTTTTCTTTCAGGAAGTCATTTATGCCATCAAGGAAACTGCATTCATAACCTCTGACTATCCAGTCATTCTCTCATTTGAAAATCATTGTAGGTAAGTCTTTCGAGATCTCTTTTATTGGACACTATTAAAAAATTACTATTATCTGTGTGATTCGGACTATTGTCATCATCTTCATTGTTTCATTATGTGCGAGTTATTAACATATCCAGGAAGGACAATTTGTTGTCTTGTTCTTTCTCCATCATGAACTGTATAGATGGATGGATTGAGTTCACATGATCCATTAGTATTTAAACATCTTCCTGATGGGACCAGAGAATGAATGTGTCATCTACGTATCTAAGCCACATTGATGGCTTTAGTAGTGTAGAACCTAAGGCCAACTCTTCAAAGTATTCCATGTATATATTGGCCAACACTGGAGACAATGGTGATCCCATAGCCAGGCCCTCCTCTTGTCGGTATATGTCAGAACCCATCTTATTATTACTAACTGACAACAGGTAATAGAGTTGCTCCCCTTGATCAGTAGGAGGCTGTTAGGAACCCAGAAGTGGGGTTTCTGCCATGACACTTTTGGATTGTGGTTCGTACTGAGTGACGCAGCTTACAACACGTGTGAGCTAGTTAAGTCACTTTTAGAGTAGAAGCATTCTCTACCCTGTGTTAAATAAAACCTTGTTAATTTTTCAACAACCTGGTCTTGAATTTTCATTCCGAGTTCTGTATTTTATCTGTATGTAAAAACTTGCTGATTGGCTGATACCGACTTTAGGCCACTCCGACAACTTATATATATATCTATTGTATATATAGGAAGCGCGTGGTGTAATGGTTAAAGTCATGGGAAATGGACACATCGCCCCGAGTTCAATTCCTGGACATGGTAATTGCATTTCACTTAGCGCTAATACCCTTGGGAAAGGTATGAATCCTACTCTCCCTCCAGCTATGGGTAAATAGTCGGGCAGACTGGACTCTTTAACCTTGGTTAGGCAACCGGTCTAGAAGGAAAACTCTGAATTCCAACCTGGTAAACTCCGCTTAAGAAATTGATCTTGTGTCGCATCCTGCTTGTGTGGAGGGGTTGGTAAATATATATATATATATCTATTTATTTTTCTCCTTTTATTTTTCAGTAAACCTCAGCAATATAAAATGGCAAGATATTGTGAAGAAATCTTAGGAGATTATTTACTTAAAAGAAAACTGGACTTGTTTGAAGTAAGGAACTTTTTCTTTTTTCTTTCATACAAGAAATTATTCCAACAATTAAACCTTTTCATTACTATATATATATATATATATATATAATATATATATATCAATTTATTTACTCAGTCTTCATATCTATCATAGTTTTCATATCTCTCTCTCTCTCTCTATCTAAGTTTTCATTATCTATATATCTATATATATCCTCCTCTCTCTTCCTCTATCTTTGTTTTCATGTCTATCTCTATCCCTAACCCCCCTTCTTTCTCTCTCTATCTTTCTATCTTTCTTCCTATATGTATATATATATATATATATATATATATATTATATATTATAATAATGATTTGAAGGCAATTACAATGCGTATAAAAAATAAAAACAAAAAGATGTTATTTTTGTCTTATCGATTTCAAAGAAACTTTATCTTCAGAGATGAAGATATATATTTCTGATATTCATCTCTGAAGATAAAGTTTCTTTGAAATTGATAAGACAAAAATAACATTTTTGTTTTTATTTTTTATACGCATTGTAATTGCCTTTAAATCATTAATATATTATAACATACTTAACAATGCTTCAAGCAAATTACCAATTACTTATTATATATATATATATATATATATATATATATATATATATATATTATAGAGAGGATCAAACAAACTATTCAGTAATAATGGATCAAATTATGAAAAAAGATTCATATGTGCATTTTTAATATTTAATATTTAATTTAGTATTTAAGTTTTTTGTATGTACAAAAGAGTTTTAGAAAAAAAGAAAGAAAAAAGAAATTGTAATACGAGCAATTGTAAGTATTTATTTCTTAGCATTTTATTGTTACATTTTAAAACGGTAAAAAAAAAGGAGGAATTAAACGGATACATTTCATTTCTACCATATGAAATCAACAGGCAAGGAAGCTCGCTTAAAAAAATATTTTGTGAAGAAATCTTAGATTATTTACTTAAAAGAAAACTTGACTTCTTTTTTTCTTTCATTCAAGAAATTATTCAAATCAATTGAACCTTTCATTATGGTAATATGAACATTAGTTACATAAATGAGAGTAACCTCCCCCTGTTTCTTTCACTTTGAGGAAGCTTTAATAACAATTAAGTTCATTTCAAATAATGCGCAATAATGTCCTGCGTACAACACCAAACTGGAGAAGTAAATGAAAAAAGAGATACGTATAAAGTTTAGAGTATAATGTAATATCTAATGCCTTTTTCATCCTCCTACACCAGCCACAACGTGTAATACCAACATCAGTATAGCCTAGGCTTACTTCATAATTTACTGCAATTTACCAATTCAGTTGGTTAACATAAAAAAAGTAGGCTAAGCTTCATAATTTACTGAAATATACCAATTACATAGGCTAACATAAAAAAAAACTAGGCTAGTCTAGGCTAAGCTTCATAATTTACCCAAATATACCAGTTACATAGGGTAACATAAAAAAAATAGGCTAGGCTAGGCCTAGGTCGGATAATTGCATCTAAATAATGGCTATTTCAACTTAAGTTATGTCCTCTGAAACCAATTAACAATATAGGGTGACATATTATTGTAGAGTGTAAAAAAAAAAAAAAAAATGAATTGAAAAAAAAAAAAATAATAATACATCACCCTATATTGTTAATTGGTTTTTTTTTTTAGTCTTGAAATATTAATTTGTTTTAGATTTACTAATGAGAATTTCCTTTGTTACCAGTTGGAACCTGGGGTACCGTTACCCTCCCCAAAAGACCTAAAACGAAAGATTCTTATCAAAAACAAAAGACTGAAGCAGGAAGTGGAGAAAAGTAAGTAAAACGCTCATCAAATTATGCATGGATAGGATTTCACTGTGTTCACCTTGTATCTTTGCTTAGTAAACCTTTTTTCCCTATCCTTAATACTCATTATGTTCCTTTTATTTCTTTTCATGAGTATTGTTAATTAAAACCTAGCAATTGCTAATTTCTCTGTTCACCTTGTATCTCTGCTTAGTAAAACCTTTTTCCCTATCCTTAATATTTCTTTATTTTATTTTTCATGAGTATTGTTAATTAAACCTAGCAATTGCTAATTTCTCTATTCACCTTGTATCTTGCTTAGTAAAACCTTTTCTCCTATCCTTAATATTTTCTTCCTTTATTTCTTTCATGAGTATTGTTAATTAAACTACATTGCTAATTTCTCTGTTCATCTTGTATCTTTGCTTAGTAAACCTTTTTCCCTATCCTTAATATGTTTCTTCATTTTATTCATTTTCATGAGTATTGTTAATTAAACCTAGCAATTGCTAATTTCTCTGTTCACCTTGTATCTTTGCTTAGTAAACCTTTTCCCCTATCCTTAATGTTTCTTCCTTTTATTTCTTTTCATGAGTATTGTTAATTAAACCTAGCAATTGCTAATTTCTCTATTCACCTTGTATCTTTGCTTAGTAAACCTTTTTCCCTATCCTTAATGTTTCTTCCTTTTATTTCTTTTCATGAGTATTGTTAATTAAACCTAGCAATTGCTAATTTCTCTATTCACCTTGTATCTCTGCTTAGTAAACCTTTTACCCTATCCTTAATACTCATTATGTTTCTTCCTTTTATTTCTTTTCATGAGTATTGTTAATTAAACCTAGCAATTGCTAATTTCTCTGTTCACCTTGTATCTTTGCTTAGTAAACCTTTTCCCCTATCCTTAATGTTTCTTCATTTTATTTCTTTTCATGAGTATTGTTAATTAACCTAGCAATTGCTAATTTCTCTGTTCACCTTGTATCTTTGCTTAGTAAACCTTTTCCCTTATCCCAATATGTTTCTCCTTTTATTCTTTTCATGAGTATTGTTAAAACCTAGCAATTGCTAATTCTCTGTTCACCTTGTATCTTTGCTTAGTAAACCTTTTCCCTATCTTAATGTTTCTTCATTTATTTCTTTTCATGAGTATTGTTAATTAAACCTAGCAATTGCTAATTTCTCTGTTCACCTTGTATCTTTGCTTAGTAAACCTTTTCCCCTATCCTTAATATGTTTCTTTATTTTATTTCTTTTCATGAGTATTGTTAATTAAACCTAGCAATTGCTAATTTCTCTGTTCACCTTGTATCTTTGCTTAGTAAACCTTTTCCCTATCCTAATATGTTTCTTCCTTTATTCTTTTCATGAGTATTGTTAATTAAACCTAGCAATTGCTAATTTCTCTGTTCACCTTGTATCTTTGCTTAGTAAACCTTTTCCCTTATCCCTAATATGTTTCTTCCTTTTATTTTCTTTTCATGAGTATTGTTAATTAAACCTAGCAATTGCTAATTTCTCTGTTCACCTTGTATCTTTGCTAGTAAACCTTTTCCCCTATCCTTAATATGTTTCTTTATTTTATTTCTTTCATGAGTATTGTTAATTAAACCTAGCAATTGCTAATTTCTCTGTTCACCTTGTATCTTTGCTTAGTAAACCTTTTCCCTTATCCCTAATATGTTTCTTCCTTTTATTTCTTTTCATGAGTATTGTTAATTAAACCTAGCAATTGCTAATTTCTCTGTTCACCTTGTATCTTTGCTTAGTAAACCTTTTCCCTTATCCCTAATATGTTTCTTCCTTTTATTTCTTTTCATGAGTATTGTTAATTAAACCTAGCAATTGCTAATTTCTCTGTTCACCTTGTATCTTTGCTTAGTAAACCTTTTCCCCTATCCTTAATATGTTTCTTTATTTTATTTCTTTTCATGAGTATTGTTAATTAAACCTAGCAATTGCTAATTTCTCTGTTCACCTTGTATCTTTGCTTAGTAAACCTTTTCCCTTATCCCTAATATGTTTCTTCCTTTTATTTCTTTTCATGAGTATTGTTAATTAAACCTAGCAATTGCTAATTTCTCTGTTCACCTTGTATCTTTGCTTAGTAAACCTTTTACCCTATCTTAATATGTTTATTCCTTTTATTTCTTTTCATGAGTATTGTTAATTAAACCTAGCAATTGCTAATTTCTCTATTCACCTTGTATCTTGCTTAGTAAACCTTTTTTCCCTATCCTTAATATGTTTCTTCCTTTTATTTCTTTCATGAGTATTGTTAATTAAACCTAGCAATTGCTAATTTCTCTATTCACCTTGTATCTCTGCTTAGTAAACCTTTTTCCCTATCCTTAATATGTTCTTCCTTTTATTTCTTTTCATGAGTATTGTTAATTAAACCTAGCAATTGCTAATTTCCTATTCACCTTGTATCTCTGCTTAGTAAACCTTTTTCCCTATCCTTAATATGTTTCTTCCTTTTATTTCTTTTCATGAGTATTGTTAATTAAACCTAGCAATTGCTAATTTCTCTATTCACCTTGTATCTCTGCTTAGTAAACCTTTTTCCCTATCCTTAATATGTTCTTCCTTTTATTTCTTTTCATGAGTATTGTTAATTAAACCTAGCAATTGCTAATTTCTCTATTCACCTTGTATCTCTGCTTAGTAAACCTTTTTCCCTATCCTTAATATGTTTCTTCCTTTTATTTCTTTTCATGAGTATTGTTAATTAAACCTAGCAATTGCTAATTTCTCTATTCACCTTGTATCTCTGCTTAGTAAACCTTTTTCCCTATCCTTAATATGTTTCTTCCTTTTATTTCTTTTCATGAGTATTGTTAATTAAACCTAGCAATTGCTAATTTCTCTATTCACCTTGTATCTCTGCTTAGTAAACCTTTTCCCTATCCTTAATACTCATTATGCTTCTTCCTTTTATTTCTTTGTTAACTCTGATACTCATGTTACAGCAAGAACATTGGCCAAATTTGTCTATCTTCATAAATGCAAGCATTGATATCAATCTAACTGAAAATCATCTTTTTTCTTTCCTTTTTTTTTCTAGCCCAACTTGAGCTGTTTATGAAAGGCCAGGAACAGGCCAATGAAGATAGTGAAGTGGCCGAGGATCCAAATTTAGTCTCTGTCGTGGATGGTGAAGAAGAAACTATTGGTAATCTATAATTTCTTTTTAAATTTTTATATCCTCACACACACACACACACATACACACACATATATATATATATATATATATATATATATATTATATATAGACATATATCTAAAAATTTGTTTTGAGATGAAACAAAGAAATCACAGTGCACAACCACAAATTTGTAGGAGCTTTATTTATTTGTTGAATTTTTTAGATATAAAAGTTTTTCATAAGCAACTACCCAGGTTTCAGGTTATTTCATGATCGTCATGTAAAATGAAACTGGAAGTGAATCCGACAGTATGTTGAAAAAATAAATAAAGGAAAGAAAGTATAAAATGGATAGTATAGGATATTTTAATCAATTTTACTTACACGTGTTTCGGTCAGGAGTTTATCCATGTGTACATTATTTAAACTATTATTATTTTTAAATAACCAAATGAAATGAAATAATGATAATAGAAAAATGTAGAAATGTTCCGCACAAAAAGAAAATTCGACCTTCATCAGAGTAAATCCTTATTTGAAATGAAATTCATTGGAAAAAACGGAGAATTTTTGAAATGTTCAAAAAAGAACTTTTTAAAAAGATTTCTGTTCAGACGCGACCGAGAAAGACCATTAATGAATTCATATCGCATGCGAACAGATTTTGACGCGGAGAGAAGTTTTGTGGAATTCTAAATTATCAAAGCATGAGGGGTTTTATATATATATATATATATATATATATATGAAGATCTATGAGAACAATGCGCCAGAAATGGATGGATAACGGAAGTATATCCTATTGAAGTTGGATGACAAGGGTTTATTACCAACTCAACCTTGGCATTTTTTACCAAACTTGGACTTTCTCCACCAGACAAGAGGAAATACATAAATGGTTTGAATATTATTTGAATAAATGGTTTGAATATTATCAATCTATAAAATCTTCTTTCCCTCCCCTTTTAGGAGAAAAGAAAAGAAATTGTTCTTTTCTTTTCTTTTCTTTTCTTAATTATCCCATTTACCTGTTTTAATCGATTATCCTCGATATTTAGCTCTGTTGAGCGAGGATCGAAACTAGTTAGCTAACTACTCGTTTTTTCCCCTTTTTCCCCCTCCCCATCTATTGTAAAAAAATATTTACATTTTTTTGATAATGAATCTTTTAGTGGGTCTTTTTAAACCTCTAATAAAATTCTGTACACCCAAAAAATTTACATATATATATATATATATATATATATATATATATTATAATATTAAGAAAATCCCAAAAGACATCCTCTATGCAGAGTTTACGTCTGGTAAAAGACAGATTGGTCGCCCCCAGCTGCGATTCAAGGATGTCTGCAAGAATGATCTCAGGTGCTTTGGCATTGCTCCTTCCAGCTGGGAAAATTTGGCCCTGCTCCGCCCTCGGTAGTGGCAGAATCTCCGTAGAGGTCTGTTCATGTCAGAAGTCACCCTGACACAACACCATGAAGCTAAGAGGTCCAGAAGAAAGCAGCGGCAACAAAGCATCGGAACGTCAACATCTTCATGGACAGCCTTCAAATGCGACATCTGTGGCCGAGAATTTTTTTCAAACATCGGACTTCACACACACATGCCTGCGAGAACATGCTCCAAGATATGCATACTGTGTTATTTAGCATTGGTAAGACAGCCACTCTAACATAAAGAATGAAAAAAAAAAAAAAACTCAGTAGATACTCATATACATACAAACATACAAACTCTATCTATCTATCTATCCGTCGCTCTCTCACTCTCTCTCTCTCCTTCTATCTATCTTTCGCTCTCTCTCTTTCTCCACACACACACACACACACACACACACACACACACACACACCACACACACACATATATATATATATATATATATATATATATATATATATATATATATAATGTTCTAGTTCGATACCAGCCCTCGCCAACTCAGCGTATGAGTAGCACAGGTATCTGTGCGGTAAAGTAAGGAGATGATGGTAGGTGTGGCACTCCACCTCAGACGCACAAACAATTTCCTTGGTCTAGCGCTTGTGAAAAGGGGATAGACTCCCTCGCTGATTGGCTGATACCGACATATATATATATATATATATATATATATATATATATATATATAAACTTTATCATTGTCTTCCAAGACTGAAATGCCAATGTATGTATGTACTAAGAAAAACAATCTTTGCGTTATTATCATTATTATTATTTTCTTTCTTTCCCTGAGGTAATTTTATTTTTTATTTTATCAGAATTGCCAAGCCAAACAGAAACAGATGCCCATCCAGAATTTATCCTTTCCAAAACAGATTCTGTAGAAACAAACGATGAAATTAAAAGCGAAAAGAAGAGTCTTACATTATCAGGGAAAAAAGTGAGTTTCTCTATTTCGATTCCTCATTTCTTTCTTTCTTTTTTTTTTTTTTTCTTTCTTTTTTTCTTGCCATTTTTTTCTTGCTCTTATTCTCATTCTTGTTTTTTTTTTTTTTTTTTTTTTTTTTCTCTCTCCAAGTCTGTCAGCTGCAGCACTGCATGGTCCCCATCATCCATCTGCTATTGCTCTTTTTTTTTTTTTTTTTTCTGTTTTTCTCCAAATTTATCTTTATTGACCAATCAGCTGTTGCTCAGGCTACTTTCACTTTCACTTTCACAGTATTAATCAAAACTTGTATTTTTTTTTTTTTTTTTTTTTTTTATTTCATTTAAAAATTTTTTTTTTTTTTCCATTTCTGAATTAGATCTTTACCAGCATCTGTAATCATTGTTGGAGCTGCTTTGATAAATATATATATATATATATATATATATATTAAATATATATATATATATATATGCAAATAAAAAAAATTTTTTTTTTTTTTAAAACTATTATGGTGACACTTTTCTATTTGTTAATGTTTAAATTAATAGCATAGTCAGGTGGTTTATATTGACCAAAGAATCATTGCTTGTTTGGAAAAGTAGAATTCTTTTAGGAATTTGGTCTTGGAATCAACACATTTCTGGTTCCTTAAAGACTCTAGTTTTGTCAGCTTCTAACATCAGCAGTGTTCCTCATAGATCTATTAACCCTTGTGGTGCGGACAATGACTTCAGTCACCCTAATATACTTAATGAGTGACGGTCAAGGTGCAACTTTAGTCCATATTAATTTAAAATTTGGGGTCTTGTACAATAGATCTAATAATCTACACAAAGTTCCTTATTGATACATATATATATATATATATATATATATATAAATGTTTTCTGGTTCCAACGGGAGAAAATTCAATATTTTATAAAAAAAGGAAGGTCCGCAAAATGTATTTTGTTCTCAGAAAAAATTTTTTAATTCTTTTTGTTTTACATATGCAACACGTGTTTCAGATCTTCTGAAGAAGATACCAGAAGATCTGAAACACGTGTTGCATATGCAAAACAAAAAGAATTTAAAAATTTTTTCTGAGAACAAAATACATTTTGCGGACCTTCCTTTTTTTATAAAATATTGAATTTTCTCCCGTTGAAACCAGAAAACATTTATATATATATATATATATATATATATATATATAGTTTGCTCTATCTATAAAAACAAGTGATCATTTATATTAAGCACTCTTTATTTATAGATATAGCAAACTATATTATATATATATATATATATATATATATATATATAATATTACTAATATAGTTTGCTATATATCATTGCTCAATGTCAGTGATATCACATATATACTTATATATACACACATACACTACCCATATATATATATATATTAAAGTTGCTTTCAGCCCTCTAGGAATTAAAAAGGCATTTGTATTTTAATTACATTTCAGCATGTATTGTAGTAAGGTGGTTTATATAACAGGTTGGGCTATTCCACTATGTACCTTGGTCAAGCTCATTTCCTGGATTCTGACTGGCTGCTGTTTTTTAGTGTGGATACTTTGATCCATAATATACCCATGACTATGTTCTGGGGAGTTAGTGCTGGGTCTGTATTTGGTTACAGCCTGTCATATTCTGTCTGTCAATTGGTGGAAGCTAGATTCTTAACCTCTTTGCGTCGTTGATAAAAGAAATGAAAATAAAAATTCTGAATATTTGAGTAATTGTTAGCTACTAGATAAAATTTATTTTTTAGAAAATCAAAAATTTGGATAATTAAAAAAATTTACTTTACAACATTTACTCGAATAAAAATAAATTAAATCAGCTTAAAGTGTCCGACAAAAGGATTACGCTTAGTAGAAAAATAAAGGGAAAAAAAACGGTCGTTTACTGTTCATAGTAGTATTAGAATGAGTCAAAAGTTTTGCAATACTTTCGTACATGCTATTTTGGTGACAGGAAGTCAAATGAGAAAAAAAGGATACACTTTGAGTTCTGGCTTCTTGGGTGGATGGTAGTCAGACAAAATTAAACTATGAATTAAACTATTGAATGAATCTGAACAAGTATAGAGTAAGAATAAAACAAAAAATTATATAAAAAAATAATAAAATATAAATAGAGAAATATATTAAAAAATTTTCATTATCATTCAGTTACAAAATGTATTCTAAGACCAAATTCCAAATCCGACGGGCAAAGATTCTTCTTAAAATTAACGTCCATTGAAAAAAATTTCTTGTCGCCCAAAAATTTCATATCTTTGTCTGAATATCTTAGTAAAGAGATAAAAATTTATTTTTAAAAAAATCAAAAATTTGGATAATTAAAAAAAATAATGTTCAGTGTGATTCAGACCCCCCTACAAAATTATCATTCTTGCAATACTCCACTTTGGCCCTATCTTAGTCTAGACGGGCAGTCGGAGAGGCCCCCTCTGATCAATCGGCTGGTCACGTCAAGCCCTAGCACCTATATGATTTTCCCAACCCTATTGCTCTTATGGCAAGCCCAAACCCCTTTTTTATCATATGGGTGCTAGAAGGCGATGGCTGCGGGTCTACATGTCCTGGGAATGACGTTAAACTCTATCTGATGGTGAGGTTCCAGTTTTGGAGGTTTGGGGAATGTGGAGCACCCCTTCATCACCATTGCTCCCTGGTCCACTCTGACCCGGAGTGGTAGTACCTGTTAGTGTCCCATCTATGGGTTGAATAGAAAAATGTATTTATAAAAAAATTGTATTATCCATTAAGAATTGATTTATTTCAAAACTTTATCGGCATTAAATGACCCACTGAGGTTGATATGCCGTAAAACAAAACAAACCAAACAAACCAATCAGTTACAAATTGGACTTGAAATTGCTTTATTCTCTCTGTGAATTTTAAGTGCATTGCTCTATCAAAATCTTCCTATAATGTGCCATTTTTGCTGGGTTACATTTATATATATCGTGTTGTTCTGGTTCCAACGGGAGAAAATTAAATATTTTATAAAAAAGAAGGTCCGCAAAATGGATTATGTTTTATAAAAAAATAATTTATTATTATTTTACATTGGCAACATATGTTTCAGATCTTCTGATGTGGTTAATTAACGCCTGAAGAAGATATCAGAAGATCTGAAACATGTGTCGCCAATGTAAAATAATAATAAAATTTAAAAAAAAAAAATACATTTTGCAGACCTTCTTTTTTATAATATATATGTTTTGTTAAACTCAACGGACAATTCTTGCCGGACGAGTTTTTGTTCGATCCTTTCTAACTGTCTAGCCATCTCACCAGTTCCATACTGATGATAATCCATTTTGCGGACCTTCTTTTTTATAAAATAATTAATTTTCTCCCGTTGGACCCATAACAACACTATATATATATATATATGTTATAATATATTAATGATTTGAAGGCAATTACAATGCATATAAAAAATAAAAACAATAAGATGTTATTTTTGTCTTATCGATTTCAAAGAAACTTTATCTTCAGAGATGAATATCAGAAATCATCTCTTTTTGTTTTTATTTTTTATACGCATTGTAATTGCCTTCAAATCATTAATATATTATAACATACTTAACAATGCTTCAAGCAAATTACCAATTACTTTTATATATATATATATATATATATATACAAAAAACCTTAATACTGCAAAAAAGAATGAAAGTCGTTACAATATTCACCAATGTGGGCATTCGCGCCATATATATATGTTGGTCTGGCGCGAATGCCCAAATTGGTGAATATTGTAACGGCTTTCGTTCTTTTTTGCAGTATTAAGGTTTTTTGTTTTGTAAACTGATTTGACATTCCTCTCCGACCCAAACATATATATATATAATTTTTTTTTTTTTTTTTTAAATTGCCTAATCAGATCATAAGAAAAAGGGCAGATGCCCAAGGTAACCTAACAAATAAATTATTCATATTTATTGTGTATATATATATATATATATATATATATATATATATATATATATATATTTAGTAAATGAAGAAAAAACTCTAAACTTGCTTCATTACAATAATTTATTTCAACCGTATTAATACAGCATCTTCAGGTAATCACAAGAACATGACTCTTAATGGTTAGAACAATTAAGAGAGGTAAAAAGGAAATTCACTCCAACAATTTGCATGTAAAATTCCCACAAATTTTAATTGACTATATTTTTTGTTTTAAATTTCAGACTTTTTTAAAATCTTTTTTTAAATATAACTCCATCATTTGTTTAACAAAGTTTTAGAAAAAGTTTTTAAAAATACAAAAGAATATTTTTACTAAAAACTTCTCAGAATGTTTAATTCGTAATTTTTTTTGTATTTTTGCTAAATTAATTTTCACATAATTTCTGAAGAATTGCTGTGTTATTTTACATAGTATATATATTCATATTTGTGGGTATTAGAAAAAAAAGTTTATTTCATTTTTATTTTTTATTTATTTATTTTTTTTTTTAATATTTTAAAAAAATATTTTTCAATTTTTTTTTTTTTTTTTTTTTTTTTTTTTTCTCTGTACTGATTCGAAATAAAAAAAATTTTTTTTCCTTTTTTTTTTTTTTAAATTTTTTCTCTATCAATTTCTGATAAAAAAAAAAAATATTAAAAAAAAATATTAAAAAAAATTTTTTTTGTCTATTTAAAAAAAAAAAAATTTTCTGTCCCTTTTTATAATTTAAAAAAAAATTTTTTTTTTTTTAAATTTTTTAAAATTTTTTATTCGATTTTAAAAAAAAAAAACAAAAAAAAAAATAATAATTAATTTTTTTCTCTGTACGAATTTATGACTTCATATTTCATCTCTTCTGCCGTATGTGTGTTCATCATCTCGCCTTGCGGGTGGGGACAAAAAAAAAAAGTACGACCATATATCCACCACCACGTCATCTAGGGTCTGGATCTATTCTTGCTCATAACTACTTTTTCATTACAGGACTCGAGTGTTGGATCTTTCAGCCAAAATTCACCGGAGGTTTGTTCCTCCTTAAGTTCTCCTGAGGTACGTCCTGCTGAAACCCTAGCCCCTCACATGCCTGCTATGTGTGGAAACAAAAAAAAAAAAAACAAACAAATTTTGATTAAAACAAACAAAAATACAAAAATAAAAACAAATACTCAAGCATGAAATTACCAATGTCTTCATACAGAATAATCCTAAATCTAAAAATTTTCTAAAAAATCAATCAAGGCCACATCACCTATTCCCATTTTACCCCCCGACCCAAATTTTCCTGCCCCCCAAATTTCCTGCCCCCCTCATTCTCTTTCACCTCCTTCAAAATTCTTTTTTCAGAAGCTTAACGAATTATTTAGATATATACTAGCTGATTCAAAAAAAAAAAAAGAGGATTAATTTAACATCTTTATGTGGAAATCTTTATAAGAAAAGCATATTTAAAATAGGCCTAGGGCTCACAGTATCTGGATGTCCCCTGAAACTAATTTTTGCGCAGCGTGCTAGATTATAACCTATTCAAAAGCTCAACTGATTATTTAGATATATACTGGCTGATTCAAAAGAAAAAGTTAACATCTTCATGGGGAAATTTTTATAAGAAAAGCATATTTAAATAGGCCTAGGGCTCACAGTATCTGGATGTCCCCTGAAACTAATTTTTTGCGCAGCGTGCTAGATTATAACCTATTCAAAAGCTTAACTGATTATTTAGATATATACTGGCTGATTCAAAAGAAAAAGTTAACATCTTCCTGGGGAAATTTTTATAAGAAAAGCATATTTAAAATAGACAAAGTAAACCTAGGGCTCACAGTATCTGGGTGTCCCTGAAACTAATTTTTTGCGCAGCGTGCTAGATTATAACCTATTCAAAAGCTCAACTGATTATTTAGATATATACTGGCTGATTCAAAAGAAAAAGTTAACATTTTCATGGGGAAATTTTTATAAGAAAAGCATATTTAAAATAGACAAAGTAAACCTAGGGCTCACAGTATCTGGATGTCCCTGAAACTAATTTTTTGCGCAGCGTGCTAGATTATAACCTATTCAAAAGCTTAACTGATTATTTAGATATATACTGGCTGATTCAAAAGAAAAAGTTAACATCTTCATGGGGAAATTTTTATAAGAAAAGCATATTTTAAATAGACAAAGTAAACCTAGGGCTCACAGTATCTGGGTGTCCCTGAAACTAATTTTTTGCGCAGCGTGTTAGATTATAACCTATTCAAAAAGCTTAACTGATTATTAGATATATACTGGCTGATTCAAAAAAAAAGTTAACATCTTCATGGGAAATTTTTATAAGAAAAGCATATTTAAAATAGACAAAGTAAACCTAGGGCTCACAGTATCTGGGTGTCCCTGAAACTAATTTTTGCGCAGCGTGTTAGATTATAACCTATTCAAAAGCTTAACTGATTATTTAGATATATACTGGCTGATTCAAAAGAAAAAGTTAACATTCATGGGGGAAATTTTTATAAGAAAAGCATATTTAAAATAGACAAAGTAAACCTAGGGCTCACAGTATCTGGGTGTCCCCTGAAACTAATTTTTTGCGCAGCGTGCTAGATTATAACCTATTCAAAAGCTTAACTGATTATTTAGATATATACTGGCTGATTCAAAAGAAAAAGTTAACATCTTCATGGGGAAATTTTTATAAGAAAAGCATATTTAAAATAGACAAAGTAAACCTAGGGCTCACAGTATCTGGGTGTCCCCTGAAACTAATTTTTTGCGCAGCGTGCTAGATTATAACCTATTCAAAAGCTTAACTGATTATTTAGATCAGTGGTTCCCAACCTATGGCCAAAATGGGCCACAGCAAATTTCAGGTGGGCCAAGGAAATATTATAATTCTATATTGTTGTATCTTGATTGAATAAATATCTTATGTAAAATGGAAATATTTTTTCTATTATAATAATTTCATGGGCCACAAAAAAAAAAATTCTGGTTTCAAAGTGGACCGTGAGCTGAAAAAGGTTGGGAACCCCTGATTTAGATATATACTGGCTGATTAAACAGAAAAAGTTAACATCTTTATAGGAAAGCATTTCAAATAAATATTGTAGGCCCAGGGCTCACAGTATCTGGGTATCCCCTGAAACTAACTTGTTGCGCTGCGTACTAGATTATAACCTTGTTTCAAGTATAAAACAGGTATTTCAATTTATAAAATGTATTCAAAATCATCAGGGACTCTTTACAATAAGTACAGAGTCCAAGTATGGGAAAGAAAGAAATGTTTATTTTCACACGTTACATTTTTTACAAAAAACACAACAAAGGACCCCCAATAGGGCCACCTGTTGGTCGTGGGTGGCGACCCATGATGCTTAAGGATAGAACCCAGATGGTTGAGCAGTTCATGACTTGCAATACTCCACTTTGGCCCTTACTTAGGCTAGACGGGCGGTTGGAGAGGCCCCCTCCGGTCAATCGGCTGGTCACATCAAGCCCTAGCACCTATATGATTGCCCCAACCTTATTGCCCTTATGGCAAGCCCCAACCCCTTTTTATCATATGGGTGCTAGAAGGTAGTGGCTGAGGGTCTACATGTCCTGGGAATGACGTTAAACTCTATCTGATGGTGAGGTTCCAGTTCTGGAGGTTTGGGGAATGTGGAGTTCCCTTAATCACTATTACTCCCAGGTCAACTCTGAACTGGAGTGGTAGTACCTGTTAGGGTACCATCTATGGGTTAAATAGAAAAATGTATTTATTAAAAAAATTGTGTATCCATTAAGAATGTCTTTATTTCAAAACTTTATCGGCATTAAATGACCCACTGAGGTTGATATGCCGTAAAACAAAACAAACCAACAATGATTAATGTGCAGAGGATGATCACTAATTAGGATTGAGCCTATTCTAATAGTGACCCCCCCCCCCTCTGCTATTTCATAGGTTTTCAGGTTTAAAATATTTTAACAGATATAAGTATTGAAGTAAGTCAGACAGTCAACAATTGATTTGAGCAATGTGACTGGCCAAGCACAACTGCACCAGTGTCAAGACAACTGGTATTTATGGGAATTCAGAACAGTCCACCCATGCATTTGGGTGAGTCCATTCCCTGAGTCCTGATTGGCTGCCTGGTTTGTAGGGTCCTCTGAGCCTCAGAATTGTATTCAGTTACGACTGTTTGCCTTCTTGTCTTGCTAATTCGACGGTAATTAATCGACTTAGTAATCTATATTTAGTAATTCTTTAAGGAAGAACAAAGGTAATTAATTTTAAATATATACAGTAGAGATTGGGTCTCTTTTTTTGTTGGTATTTGATTACTTCTCGATCTTTTAAACCAACCAATAATAATTCCTCCATTAAAGTGAGACGAGTCTCTTTAGAGTGGTGATCAATTTTGTCTCCTTCTATGTGACGACCATCGGCATTCTGGATCTCTGGGTGGGAATTTTCGGAACTCTGATATTTTTATGTTGTATCAGGAAAACATTTCTTTGTGTCACCGAAGTCATTGCTAGTGCAGGTCTCTGTCAGCTGATAAAGCTGCAGTACAATAAGTATTGACTTATTTCTATAAATTTGGAATTCACTGATAAGTTTGGCCTAGGGTCCACAAGTCGGTAAATCCTGCCCTGTGCCGAAGTTGTATTGGGAAACCATCTGGTGAAGATTCCCAGAATGTATTGAAAGGAATGGTAAACAGGTGGAGACTTTAAAATCATAATACGAGGGTGAGTCAAAAAGTAATGGCATTTTGTTTAGGACAGGTATAATTACCAACACGCGAACATGTATCATACATCAAAATGAAGCTGGTCCTCTGTGGATCACATCCCTACTTCTCCACATAGGTGAGTCAAGAAGTAATGCCATTAGCTCAGTTGGTAGAGCGTTCGTCTAGAAACCACATGGTTCCTAGTTCGATCCTGGTCCTCGCTAACTCAGCGTATGAGTAGCACAGGGATTTTTGCGGCTCGCTGATTGGCTGATACCGACATTAGGCCGCCCCGACGACTTTACTTACTTTTATAATTACCAACACAGGAACATGTATCATACATCAAAATGAAGCTGGTCCTCTGTGGATCACGTCCCTACTTCTCCACACTGTCACCGTTTCTCTCAATAGCAATGTTCCACCTTCGAATATTTATCCCCGTCCTCGTAAAATTCTGATGACTGTTATTTGAGCCACTTCGTCCCTACAGATTTCACTTCCTCATCACTGGAATAATCACTATCATCTCTTCAGACCCATGAAAGAGGGTTTGAGACACAAACATTATTCCAATAATGTGTCGACAGGCATGGTGAACAGGTGCAAACTTGAAAATAATATCAGGCACCTATTTGTACAAATGTCTATATATAAATTTTCTTCTAGGACTAAATCCCCGACCCCATCACAAAATCCCTTAATGGCTTTATTAAAAATTAAGAAAATGACTAATTTTAATTATTGTTAAAGAAGCAAATTTAAAAGCACAAAACTAAATGCTATTAAAATTTTAAAAGACAACCCTAACCCTAACGCTAACGACAAAAAAATTGTACATGACTTTAACAACATATAACTATTTTATATTTACTTAACTGAATTGATGATAATTTGTCTTTTTAAAATTTTTCTTCTTTAATAAAATCGGTCATTTTTATTTTTTTATCAAGCAATAGGGGGATTTTGTCTTGATTTATTACGAAGCCCAAATATTCTCCTTTAAGTGATAGATATTAGGAAACTTTTTAAGTTATATTGGAAGTATGTAAAAATATAAGATAAATGAATAATAACCAAAATTCAATTTTTGGACCAAGTCTCCAATAGGCACCCCAAATCATCAAGTTAATGAAAGTTTAATTTTTTTAATTTTTTTTATAGAATATTAATTCGTATTTAGAGAAACATAGACTCTTTAGTGTAAGAAGAGTAACACGAATCGACCGTCTCGTACGAAGTCCAGAATGCAAATGGCAGCGCCCACCAGTCATTAAATAGAGACTTACTGACGGCCTGCCACTAATATTTGTATAACACCATGAACGGTCACTCTAAGTTAACTATCAATAAAGGGAGGTTACTCTAACCTACCCATACATTTAGCAATTGGGTTGTGTTTTGCCGGCTCGAAGCAAACATTTAATTTTATTTTGGGTTCTGCAGTGGCTTTCTTACTTACCTCCCTTGATTTTTCCTAATTATCTCCCTTGATTTTTCCTAATTATCTCCCTTGATTTTTCCTAATTATCTCCTTGATTTTTCCTATCTCTTCCTTCTTTCCCGATTTTAGCTTAGCTGGCCTATAACTTAGAAATTATTTCAACATATCTCAACATAGAAATACATGATCAACAACAAACCTTTGACAAGTCTTACCCACAAGATTTTATTCACATTTAAGAAAGTTTATAATGTCAGTAACAATAATTCTAAAGAAATTTTTTTTTAATTATTTTTTTTTAATTTATAGTAGTTTATAGAATATTAGATCATTCACTCTGCAGTCAGTACATTCTTATAAAATCTGCGATATAACCCCCGTTCTGTGTATATTTTATGAATATATTTGAGCCGCTTTCGTTTGTGGACCTTTTTTCCCTTCTCCCCCCCAAAAAATATTTTGTTCAATTTTACGCAAAATGTTGTTCCCTTTGTTGCTTTCAATTTTTTAATTTTTTTTATTCAATATTTCAAATCTCTCTCGTGCGCTTTTAATATTTCTATGTTTTGTAAGACTGATGAATAAATCATTTAAAGCTAATTTTCAGTTGCTTATCTTAAGAGAATAGGATGAAGGAATATATAAGTTTCTCTGAATTTTTGAGATGAGGCTTGATAATTTGCATTATTTGGATTATTCGGACTATTGTCCTCATCTTTATTGTTATCTGCACTATTTCTTTGAATTTTTGAGATGAGGCTTGATAATTAGTATTATTTGGATTATTCAAACTATTGTCCTCATCTTTATTGTTATCTGCACTATTTCTTTGAATTTTTGAGATGAGGCTTGATAATTAGTATTATTTGGATTATTCGAACTATTGTCCTCATCTTTATTGTTATCTGCACTATTTCTCTGAATTTTTTAGATGAGGCTTGATAATTAGTATTATTTGGATTATTCGGACTATTGTCCTCATCTTTATTGTTATCTGCGCTATTTCTCTGAATTTTTTAGATGAGGCTTGATAATTTGTATTATTTGGATTATTCGGACTATTGTCCTCATCTTTATTGTTATCTGCACTATTTCTCTGAATTTTTTAGATGAGGCTTGATAATTTGGATTATTCGGACTATTGTTCTCATCTTTATTGTTATCTGTACTATTTCTCTGAATTTTTTAGATGAGGCTTGATAATTTGTATTATTTGGATTATTCAAACTATTGTCCTCATCTTTATTGTTATCTACAGTATTTCTCAGATGAGGCTTGATAAATTGGATTATTCGGACTATTGTCCTCATCTTTATTGTTATTTACACAATGTTTTGGCCAGTATGCTCTGTGGCCTTTTTCAGGTAATTTTTGTCTTGAACAACAAAGGTTGACATGTTATTAGACAAAAAACCTAAACCAGGGCAAAAGAGCCCAGTCTATCCTATTCTATGCATAGCTATGGAAAGAAGAGATTCATTCATGAAGGGCATTGGCACAAAGTGAATGCAAACAGTTTATCTCTTCTCTTTGCTTCTC
>CM042172.1:18758698-18839360 GCA_023376005.1 Doryteuthis pealeii
GAAAGTTTATAATGTCACGTAACAAATAATTCTAAAAGAATTTTTTTTTAATTATTTTTTTTTTTAATATAGTTTAGTTATAGAATAATTAGATCATTCACATCGCAGTCAGTAACATTCTATAAAATCTTGCGAAATAACCCCGTTTCTGTGTATATTTTATGATATATTTAGCCCCGCTTTCGTTTGTGGACCTTTTTTCCCTTCTCCCCCCAAAATATTTTGTTCAATTTACGAAATGTTGTTCCCTTTTCTTTCAATTTTTTAATTTTTTTTTATTCAATTTTTCAAATCTTCTCTCTGCGCTTTTAATATTTCCTATGTTTTGTAAGACTGATGAATAAATCATTTAAAGCTAATTTTTTCAAGTTGCTTATCTTAAGAAAAGGATGAAGGAAATATAAAGTTCTCTCTGAATTTTTGAGATGAGGCTTGATAATTTTGCCATTATTTGATTATTCGGACTATTGCCTCATGCTTTATTGTTATCTGCACTATTCTTTGAATTTTTGAGATGAGGCTGATAATTACGTATTATTTGGATATTCGAAACTATTGTCCTCATCTTTATTGTTATCTGCACTAATTTCTTTGAATTTTTGAGACTGAGGCTTGAATAATTAGTATTATTTGGTTATTCGAACTATTGTCCTCATCCTTTATTGTTATCTGCACTATTCTCTGAATTTTTTGCATGAGGCTTGATAATAGTATTATTTGGATTTTCGGACTATGTCCTCATCTTTATTGTTATCGCGCTATTTCTCTGAAATTTTTTAGATGAGGCTTGATAATTTTGTTATTTGATATTCGGACTATGTCCCTCATCTTTATTGTTATCTGCACTATTCTTCCTGAAATTTTTAGATGAGGCTTGATAATTTGGATTTATTCGACTATGTTCTCATCTTTAATTGTTTTATCTGTACTATTTCTCTGAATTTTTTAGATGAGGCTTGATAATTTGTATATTTGGATTAATTCAAACTATTGTCCTCATCTTTATTGTTACTACAAGATTTCTGCAAGATGAGGCTTGGTAAAATTGGATTATCGGACTATTGTCCTCATCTTTATTGTTATTTACGATCAATGTTTTTGGCCAGTATGCTCTGTGCCTTTTCAGGAATTTTTGTCTTGACAACAGGTTACATGTTAATTAGACAAAACCTAAATCCAGGGCCAAAAGAGCCCAGTCTATCCTATTCCTAGCATAGCTATGAAAAAGAAGATCATTCAGAAAGGCATTGGCACAAAGTGAATGCAAACAGTTTTATCTTGAATTTAGGGACTCCAACTTTGTATTCAGATTTGTTATTCTCCTAGACTGGTTTCCCACCAAAGCTAGAATTCCTAGCATTGTTCAGCATTTTTTCACACCAGTTTTAACTGGTTGTTTTTCACTGGAGTTTGTGTGACAACAATTCTCCTCAGGTCTCCAGGACTCTTCTGAGTATTCTGGCAGATTACAGCAGTGCAGTATTCTGGATGGTTTCAATTCTTCCTCTGATTTCCAGATTTTTCAGTCGTTTTTTTTCAAACTTTTTGGGACCGTTCCAAGTGCACCAACTACAATTGGTATCACTTTGACTTTCATATCCCATAACTTTTTCAGTTCTCTGGCAAGGTCCAGGTATTTGTCCATCTTTTCGTTTTCCCTCAGCTTCACCCTGTGATCTGCTGGAACTGCAAAATCCACTAGTTGACAAGTTCTTTCTTTTTTGTTTATCAACACTAGGTCTGGTCTTCATGTTGGGATAAGGTGATCCGTTTTTATCTCAAAGTCCCAGAGATGCCTAGTTTTGTATTCCTCGTGGTTCACTGGAGGTTGAGTGACAGCAAATATCCTCAGGTGTCCAGGACTCTTCTGAGTATTCAAGCCGATCTTAACAGTGCTGTGGTCTCTATAATTTTGATTCTTCCCTAGTCTCTTTTCCAGGTGTTTGGGGGGTTGTTTTAAGGGCACCAAATACAATTTTGAAGGCTATCACAATACAAGTGTAAAGAAAAAAGGATGCAATTATGATGTTGTTTGTTAACCTTTGGTTTATTCTTAATATTTCGAGATAAAGATCTCTTCGTCAGAAGATTTCTGAACCTCTGGAGGTGCTAGGTATTGTCTATTCAGTTGTTGTGTCTTATATGTTCCAAATTCTTACCAGTGAAATTGGTCACAATCGTTAGTTGATACAAGTTTCACAATGATAAGACAGCGATATAACAAATATAAAGTGCTCAATACGTGAGTAGAGCAAATTTATTATTATAATGGTATACACAGGAATAACCTACTCGAGGTTCACCATAAGGATCTTCAGGGTTAAATCCACTGAATTAATCAAGATATCTTGATTAATTCAGTGGATTTAACCCTGGAGATCCTTATGGTGAAACTCGAGTAGGTTATTCTTGTGTATACCATTATTATAATAATATATATTATAGTGTATATCATAATGCGTTGCGCCCCAACTGTCACTGTTGTCTTTCCGCGTCATGTGTTTGCATGCCTTTGATTTCCTCATTAGTATCTGTCTTTTATTTGCTTCGGTCGAATTCTTTACTGGTAAAACTTAAAGAGGAATTATGCTGCTTTCTGGCCTCAAAAGAAGCAAGATTGTCTCACTGACACTGGGGGCACCACCACCACCAATAAAAAAAAAAAAATGGGTTAAATCAAACTTAACAGACCTAAATTCCATCATCGTATGTCACCCCGCCGAAAAAAAAAAAACCCAAAAAAAAAATCAGGGATTTAAGGAAATTTTCAGTGTTGATATATTAATGAATAAAAGATATAATGCACCAGTTATTTTTATTTAAAAACTTTTATATCTTTTTCAGGTCAGTTAACTTTGAACCACATATCTTTGAGGCATAACACAGATTCTTAAAGATACGTGGTTCAAAGTTAACTGACCTGAAAAAATGTGGAAGTTTTAAATAAAATAACTGGTGCATTCTATCTTTTATTCATTAATATATCAACACTGAAAATTTGAATCACGTATCTTTGAGAATCTGTGTTACGCCTCAAAGATACGTGGTTTAAAGTTAACTGACCTGAAAAAAATGTAAGAGTTTTTAAATAAAATAACTGGTGCATTCTATCTTTTATTCATTAATATATCAACAGTGAAAATTTGAATCACGTATCTTTGAGAATCTGTGTTACGCCTCAAAGATGCGTGGTTCAAAGTTAACTGACCTGAAAAAATGTAAAAGTTTTTAAATAAAATAACTGGTGCATTCTATCTTTTATTCATTAATATATCAACACTGAAAATTTGAATCGCGTATCTTTGAGAATCTGTGTTACTCCTCAAAGATGCGTGGTTCAAAGTTAACTGAACTGAAAAAATGTAAAAGTATTTAAATAAAATAACTAGTGCATTATATCTTTTATTCATTAATATATCAACACTGAAAATTTCATTAAATTCAGTTAATTCCCAGATTTTTTGTATTTTTTTTTCTTTCGGTGGAGTGACATACGATGGTGGAATTTATGTCCATTAAGTTCGATTTAACCAAAAAAAAAACATTATTCAATGAAAAGTTGACAAATTCTGAAGATCTTAAGACTTTTCCCCTCACATAGTCCCAAGGTCATTTTAAAAGATTTTTGCAATGACATAGAAGTAGATATGGGACTACTATGCACTATTAGATATTACCCCTATAGATATATAGTAACCCATTTATTTCAAAACTTAGTCGGCATTAAATGACCCACTGAGGTTGATATGCTGTAAAACAAAACAAAATAGACCAAACAACTGGAGTTTGAGTGACCTTCCCAGGTTTCTTCTAGTATAAACTGATCTTAACACTGCTGTGGTCTAAATGATTTTGATTCTACCTCTGATTTCTAATTCCCCTTGGCCTTTGAGGCTGTTTTAAGGGCACCATCTACAATTGGTATCACTGTCACATTCCACAGCCTTTTCAGCTCTCTAGCAAGATCCAAGTATTTTTTACCAAGTTCATTTTCTTTGACAATAACCCTGAAGGAATGTGTATGCATTTACCAACCTCTCTACACAAGCTGGATGTGACACAAGGTCAATTTTTAAGCAGAGTTTAAAGGTTTGAATTCAGTTTTCCTTCACCTAGATTGGTTGCAAAACCAAGGTTAAAGAGCTCCGTCTATCCTGCTGTCTACCTGTAGGTGGAGGGAGCAAAGTTAGATTCATACCTTTCCCAAGTGTATTTTCCAGCTAACTGTAAATACATTTCAATATTTTCTTAGAAAGGAATTACACGGTATGGGGTACAAGGTAGGGATTAGATGGCTTTAGGTGTTCGTAGATAAAAACTCTACAATTTATTAAGAAACTTTATTTGGGACCCATCAAATTTCCCGGGGACTTATTCAAATCAAATACATGTGTCCCAGGATGCACTAAATCAAAATGCTATCAGTATCACTGAATATATATATTATATATATATATATATATATATATATAGGGACATCTGTTATGCAATTCAAATTATTGATGATTATCCATCTGATGAGACTTGATTTTGGGGAGCTTTGTTAAATCAACTTAGATTTATAAAGGCCCCAATTTTGGTCGAAATAAATTTATTATGGAATAACGGTGTTGAGTTTTTCCTTCCTTTCAAAGATATATATATTATGGACTCTCCCGTTGATTTTCGATGTATGAGGTTTCATACACACAATGAACACCCACACAGTGATTTGTTTATAGTGGTGAAGGCTTGTGTTGGACCATCCACACTTTTTGGCACAGTCGATAGGAAAGAATTGGTGCATCAAAGGTTGCCACAAACCCAATCAACGACCAACCTCAGGAATTTTGAATTCAGAGTTATCCCTCTCCTAGACTGGTTACCTACTCAAGACTGAAGGGCCCAGTCTGCCCTACTATTTAACCCATAGCTGGAGGGAATTTTGAATTCAGAGTTATCCCTCTCCTAGACTGGTTACCTACCCAAGGCTGAAGGGCCCAGTCTGCCCTACTATTTGACCCATAGCTGGAGGGAATTTTGAATTCAGAGTTATCCCTCTCCTAGACTGGTTACCTACCCAAGGCTGAAGGCCCAGTCTGCCCTACTATTTAACCCATAGCTGGAGGGAATTTTGAATTCAGAGTTATCCCTCTCCTTGACTGGTTACCTACCCAAGGCTGAAGGGCCCAGTCTGCCCTACTATTTAACCCATAGCTGGAGGAATTTTGAATTCAGAGTTATCCCTCTCCTAGACTGGTTACCTACCCAAGGCTGAAGGGCCCAGTCTGCCCTACTATTTAACCCATAGCTGGAGGGAATTTTGAATTCAGAGTTATCCCTCTCCTAGACTGGTTACCTACCCAAGGCTGAAGGGCCCAGTCTGCCTTAATATTTAACCCATAGCTGGAGGGAGAATATATGGATTCATGCCTTTCCCAAGGGTATTAGCACTGTGAAATGTCAACAGCTTCGTCTAGGAATTGAACTCGAATCGACGAGTCCATTTTCCACGACTCTAACCACTATCCCATTATTTCATTAGAACATTTTGTCTTGTCTTTTTATACCTGGGCAGTGCTGTGGATCCCTGCTAGTTATTATATTATATATATATATATATATATATATATATGTTTTATATTTAGGACAACAAAAAAGTAAATGTATTTATTCTTGCAAGAGTTTTGAAAATGACCCGTGGCAGTTTAAGAGACGTGGGGGGGGGGGGGGAGGAGAAATAAGATCTTTTGGTGGAATGATCTAGAAGTTTCCCATTATTTACAAGTTAAGAAAAAATATTTTTATTTATTTGGTGGTGGGTCTTGAAGGCTATCACAATGCAAGTGTAAAGAAAAATGTGGTAACTATGATGCTGTTTGTTTACCTTTGATTTATTCCCTTAATATTTCGAGATAAAGATCTCTTCGTCAGAAGATTACTGAAAGTCTGAATCTGTTGCTAGGAATTGTTCATTCTGTTTTGTGTCTTATATCTTCCAAATTCTCTGCGTGTGTAATTTGGAAGATATACGACACAAAACAGAATGAACAATCACTAGCAACAACTGCACACTTTCAGAAATCTTCTAACGAAGAAATCTTTATTTGTACAACGTTTCGACCGATATACCCTCCGGCCTTCTTCAGGCATTTCTTGTCAGGCTCAGGAACCTTCTCGGACTCGGGAACCTTCTTTTCGAACTCAGGAACTTCTTGTCGTATTCGGGAGCCATCACGGAACTTTGAACCTAACCCTTTATTTATTCCACGGGGGTATCCTGTTCTCATTCCCGAATATGACAAGAAAGTTCCCGAGTTCGAAAAGAAGGTTCCCGAGTCCGACAAGGTTCCCGAGTCCGACAAGAAATGCCTGAAGAAGGCCGAAACGTTGTACAAATAACAATGAAGATGGGTACAATAGTCCGAATAATGCAGATAATACTAATCTTCAAGCCTCATCTCAAACATTCAGAGAAATAGAAGAAATCTTTATCTCAAAATATTAAGAATAAATCACAGGTTAACAAACAACACCATAGTTACCTTATTATTTTTTCTTTACACCTGCATTGTGATAGCCTTCAAAACCAACCACCAAACCAATATAAACACAATGCTTCAAGCAAATTATAAAACCCTTTTATTCTTATTTAATTAAGTTAAAATTGATATAAGCTTCTTGCTAACGAGTTGCACATTTCTCACCTGTGCTAGGTGTCCATATCCAAAACACAGGTAAATAAAAAAAAAAATTGTTTTAAAAAAGCCATGATTCTGAATGTCGATTTTCAAATGAGGCTGGCCCTCCCCTGTTGAAAGATTGTTGCATCTCAATCTTTCGATGTGTATTTACACTTCTACTCACTTTTGTGTTGTACTACGCAAGACTTAGTAAATATAAAATCAGAAACCTTTTTTTGGACCAAGTAATCAATAAGCACCCCAAATCATCAACTTATTGAAAGGTTCATATTTTAACTCATCACTGGTAACTTGCGCTTCCAAACTTTTCTAAACAAATGATTTTAATCAGAAGTTTATGGAGATGTTGAACTTATGATAAATTAAATAAATAGATGGTTGGTACACATAATCAAATTAAAATTCAATAGCAAAATCTTTTTTTAAATAAATACTTTTTAATCAGAAGTTTATGAATATTTTTCAACACTTTACGATTATTGAAAAAAAGACAAAAGACGTTTTTATACTAAAATAGTTTTTACTTAATCAGAAGAGAAATGCAATTATGTTTATTTAAATAAAATACAGTTTTTATTTTAAAGATATTTTTATGCTTATTCAAATAAAAAGATGTCGTTCAGAAATAGTATCACACAATTTGTAAAATTTGTTTTTATCAGATAGAATATAATTGCAAAAATCGTCTGTTAGTTTATTTTCAAATATTTGAAAGCGAAACGTACCGGTGACGAGTTAAAATATGAACCTTTCATTAAGTTGATGAATTGGGGTGCTTATTGGTTACTTGGTCTCCTTTTTCTTTTTCTTTTTTTTTTTTTTTTGTTCACTACCTATCCCCGACCCTACCCTCAACATATTTTGCTATTTTGAGAGTTATCCATTTTTTAATTTTTTTTAATTTTTTTTTTTTTCCATTTTTGTTAACCCAGCCAAAAAATCTCACCCTTTTTTGTTGCTATTTGATAATATTTTCTAATAGTAATGACTTTAAAATTAACCTGAATATTACAATGTATTTTCTGCTTTGGGTTTTCGTTGTCATATCATTTTGTAGACAGTATTTTATTTTGTGTGTTTATATTTATATATATATAATTCATATGATTTTTTAAAATTTTTTATTTAATTCTTTTGTTTTTTCTTTTCAGTATTTTAAATGAAAATATTATTTTGAATGCTTTGTTTCTATTCTTAAATTTATTTTGTGTATGTGTGTCCAGAAATAAATGTGTGTATATATGTATATATATTAAGTTAAGAGAAAGGAAATGAATCCGACGGTATGAGTATAGATAAAAGGATATGAAAACAACACAATATGCTGTTAAAGTGAAAAGATTTTATATCATATTCACAGCTAATATTGAACAGTATTTCGATTTATAAAAATCATCTTCAGAGCTTGTTCATACTCTAGACTTATCAAAAGACTTATTAAAACGAAATATATATATATATATATATATATATATAATATATATATATATATATATATAATCAAAATAATATGAATTTAAACGAAAACATTGATGTTGCAAAAAAGTTATGCGGAAGTTTCAAATATAAGCACATCCGCCAACTTCCGCAAAACTTTTTTGCAACATCAATGTTTTCGTTTATTAATATATATATATATATTATATATATATATATATATATATATATATATATTTCGTTTTAATAAGTCTATTGATAAGTCCGGAGTATAAACAAGCTCTGAAGATGATTTTTATAAATCGAAATATTGTTCAATATTAGCTATGAATATGATATAGAATCTTTTCACTTTAACAGCATATTGTGTTGTTTTCATATCCTTTTATCTATACACATTATAATATATATATATATATATTTATTTATTTATTTATATATTTATTTATTTATTTGTGAGTATAGGTCTTTATTATTTTGAATGCTTTATTTTTATTCTTGAATTATTTTGTGTGTGTATGTGTCCATAAATAAATGTGTATGTATGTGTGTGTGTATATATATATATTTATTTATTCATTTGTGAGTATAGATGTATTTATTATTTTGAATATTATATTTTCATTTTCTAATTTATTTTGTGTGTGTGTGTATGTGTCCATAAATAAATGTGTGTGTGTGTGTGTGTATATATTATATATATATATATATATATATATATATATATTCATTTGTGAGTATAGATGTATTTATTATTTTGAATATTATATTTTCATTTTTGAATTTTTTTTGTGTGTGTATATATATATATATATATATAATTTGTGAGTATAAATGTAGAAAATTGTATATGTGTGTCATATATTTGAGATTTAGTGTACTCTGTCTCTGTATATATCTGTGTACTTGCAAGTGGTGTGTGTGTGTGTGTGTATACATATCTATTTGTAAGTTTGGATGGTAGGGTGTTGTATATAATTTGATATATTTGGGATTTTGTTTACTTATTTTTGTCTCAGTGTATATCTGTATGTGTATTTACAAGTGTGTGTGTGTCTGTGTGTGTATATATATAGATAGATAGATATAACAGCAACCTTGAGCACCTTTTTGATCCCCATCTTTCTAACACACCTGGGCATGCCTACAAAGTCAGAAAACAGCACTGCTCACGTGACTTCCGGAAACATTTTTTCACACTCAGAATTGCGGAGACATGGAATAAACTGCCCGTGTCTGTTGTAGGCTGCCAAAGCACTGAATCTTTCAAAGCCTCCATGCTTCCTGTAGTCCGCCAACACTATACCTGATGCCACTCTCCACATACATATGCACACACGCATGCATATTACTACTGTAAACTGTCCATGTTCCTGACACTAATACATTATTCTGTGTACTTGACATGAGACTTTGATGAGTTGTGGTGCACCTGAGCACTGTACACATACATGTATATTATTACTGTATGCTATTCATGTTCCTGACACTAATACATTATTCTATGTACTAGACATGAGACTTTGATGAGTTGTGCTGCACCTGAGCACTGTACACATACATGTATATTATTACTGTATGCTATTCATGTTCCTGACACTAATACATTATTCTATGTACTAGACATGAGACTTTGATGAGTTGTGGTGCACCTGAGCACTGTACACATACATGTATATTATTACTGTATGCTATTCATGTTCCTGACACTAATACATTATTCTATGTACTAGACATGAGACTTTGATGAGTTGTGGTGCACCTGAGCACTGTACACATACATGTATATTATTACTGTATGCTATTCATGTTCCTGACACTAATACATTATTCTATGTACTAGACATGAGACTTTGATGAGTTGTGGTGCACCTGAGCACTGTACACATACATGTATATTATTACTGTATGCTATTCATGTTCCTGACACTAATACATTATTCTATGTACTAGACATGAGACTTTGATGAGTTGTGGTACACCTGAGCACTGTACACATACATGTATATTATTACTGTATGTTATTTCATAATTAAATACTATACTGAATTAGAAATACTAATGAAACCCTGAAAAACAAATCCGGAGCCAGAGTCCCTAAGATAGAGTAATGCTGAAATTCATTTCAAATAATGCACAAGCACAATTAAGAACACATTTTATGATATTTTCATGTTAAAACATGCAGTTGTATTGATTCAAACAAATTCATAATTTCAGTGTTGATTTACGGTGAAAAAACCTATTTCAAACATATTTTCATTAAAAGGTAAATAATTATGGAAATTTTTGTGAAAATCGGACCATTAATTGATTTTTCATAGAATTTTTTTTAAAAAGCCTCTAGTCGTAACTTGTTTTTGACTACATTTTTAGAACATGCCTTGAGTAGAAATTAAAATTTGATAGCGAAATCTTTTTATGTAAAATAAAACCAAACAATTAGAAATCAATGATACCAACCACATATTTATTAAAATCACATTTTTAATATCAATATGCAGATAAGCCTTCCCGTTCACACTGTAAACCGCTATTTTGTTGTATATATAAATACAGTTGCATGTTATTAGTATGTAGATATGGCCAACAGTATAAATAAGGTCTTCCTCATAAATTACCTTAATTTTTTGTATAATTCTCTGTGGATCACCTTCCCAACCCAGTCATGCCTAAATTTGTGTTCCCATATATACTACTATTATTATTATTAACTAGCACGTATTAACGGGTGCACGTATTTCAGTTTTCAAGCAATAAAATATTATTAAATTAGAAAGAGTAATGAAATTAAATAAGAATGCAGATAAAACTATTTGAAACATAAGGGGCTATAATAATAAAAAACAGAACAAGTAAAACTTACTCTTCAATCACTCCAGCCTTTCATTGCTAAATTTTCATATTTTAACTATTTAGTTAAAATAGGAAGTAAAGAATAAAATTACAGTTAATTCTTCTTGTTAATTGATTTCTTTTAAGATTTATTGAAGAGATCTTTGCTCATATTCATTAAGATAAAACCAAACAATTAGAAATCAAAAATACCAACCACATATTTATTAAAATCACATTTTTAATATCAATATGCAGATAAGCCTTCCTGTTCAAGCTGTAAACCTCTATTTTGTTGTATATATAAATACAATTGCATGTTATTAGTATGTATATATGGTCAACAGTGTAAGTAATGTAAGACAATTTTATTAATAATTGAGGATTAAATAAAAATAGAACCATGGAGAATATGATGTAAATAACTAAGGAAATTGTGACTTGATTAGTAATATAGTTTCGGTTACAGACAGAAAAACACACAATCTACATAAGATTTGTTGTTTTCTGATATTCTGGTTATAACAGGAAACCTGCAGAAATTTCTATTTCTCACTTCATTCAACTGTTCATTCATTCAGTAATTGTTTAGTCCATATAAATCCTCCTGTACCATATGTTTTCTATGTAATGTCTTTAAGTCTTTGTATGAAGGAATATCAGCAGGAGTGGATGTAGATTCGTAACTTATTGTGGTTAATATATTTAGAATTTATGTGTATGCATGTTGAAATATCTGCTGTGTGAAGTGTATGTATATGTGTATGTGTGTATATATATATGTATGTATGTATATATATATATTTCTGTATACATGTGTTTTGGACACTTTTCTTTATGAACTAGTTATCTGGTCATTTTTATTTATTTATTTATTTATCTATTTGCGTATTTAATCTTGGGAGGGTCATTGGTAATATTTTTGATGTGGGGGGGGGGCGTCCCTCAAGATATCTAAAAATATTTTACCATCCAGTGCTGCTGTTAGCTTTTTGATTTAGTGTGTCCTAGGACGCACATATTTGCTTTGAATGAGTCCCCGAGAAAACTTATGGGTCCCAACTAAAGTTTCTTAATAGATTGTAGGGTTTTTATTTATGAGCTGTGGAAACAACTAAAGCCATCTAACTCCTACCTTGTAACCTATCCTGTGTAATTCATTTCTAAGAAACTATGGAAATGTATTTACAGTTAGCTTGAAATGGTGAGGGAAGAAAATAGAAAAACACTGGGATGCATGGATGCGATTTTACTGCATCCTTTTAGATGTTTGTGCATCAGGGGACGCAGGGTGCGTACCTATCAGCATCTCTGACCGTCATTAATGTTACTTTCTTGCCCTTTCATAGTCATAAAATTCATTATCATAACTGACTGAAAACAACAACCTTTGTGGTAATGGGGTGGAGGGTCAGTATTGTGGGGTCAGGAAAGCTGGATATCACTCCCCCCCATCCCCATTAGTTCTATGAAGACCAGGAGTCCGGTGATATTTGACAACAGTTGTAGCATTTGTAAGAAACTTTTTTATTTGTCAATTTAAGGTGATGAGTCAAACACTTTAAACAATATCATTTTAAAAATATCTCATTATAAAGTACTTATATCTTTAAATATCTATGCATGGATATATACATTTATAAGGTATGTATATGTGTATATATATATATATATACACATTTATAAGGTATGTATATGTATATGTATATATATATACATTTATAAGGTATGTATATGTATATATATATACATTTATAATATGTATATATATATATACATTTATAAGGTATATATGTATATATATATATACATTTATAAGGTATGTATATATATATATATATATATATATACATATTATGTATATATATATATATGTATATAAGTATGTATATGTATATATTATAATATGTGTATATGTATATATACATACATGTATATATGTATCTATGTATATACATTATATAATATATATATATATATATATATTATATATATATATATATATATATATATTAAAGGTATATGTTTATACATATGTATATATACATTTATAAGGAATGTATATAATGTATGTATGTATGTATTTATATATACATTTATAAGGTATTTGTTTGTGTGTTATATTATATATATATATTTATTTATAAGGTATGTATACATATATGTATATAAGGTATGTCTGTTATATATAAGGTATGTATACATATATATATGTGTGTATAAATATATATCCCATATGTATACATACCTTATACATGCATATGCCTTTTATATAATATTAAAATTAATCAAAAAGAATTTAAATAAACATTATCATTATTTACGTTATGACTTCTTTTTAGGTTTTGTTTTTGGCAATCTGAACATTAGCTACATAAATGAGAGTAACCTCCCCTTGTTTTTTCACTTTGAGGAAGCCATATGTAAATCAATACAACTGTATGTTTTAACATGAAAATATCATAAAAGTGTGTTCTTGATAAAATGAAGTTCATTTCAAATAATGCACAAGCACAATTAAGAACATATTTTATGATATTTTCGTGTTAAAACATGCAGTTGTATTGATTCGAACAAATTCGTATTTTCAGTGTAGATTTATGGTAGATTGCTCAAAGTGAAAGAAACAAGGAAAGATTACTCTCATTTATGTAGCTTAACTTTGAGGAAACATTCAGTTGTATTGATTCAAACAAATTCATATTTTCAGTATAGATTTACAGTGAAATAAAAATGTCCAACCAAAATATATGGCTTCCTCAAAGTGAAATAAACAAGGGGAGGTTACTCTCATTTATGTAGCTAATGTTCAGATTACCTTGATTTTTTTCCTCAGTAGTCCATCACTATGGACACTGAAAGAATAAAGAACCCCACAAGAGATGGAAGGGTTGTGGGGAAGGATTGTTGCAGTACCTTGATTTGCCCGCCCTGTCAGCTGGGGCGTTAGAATACACCGACTGCACCTCTGCAGAGGGGTAAGACTCCCCCAGTGGGGCCACCTGTTGGCTGTGGGTGGTGACCCGTGATGCTTAAGGATAGAACCCAGGTGGATGAGCAGTCCATGATTTGCAATACTCCACTTTGGCCCTTTCTTGGGTTAGATGGATGGTCGGAGAGGCCTCCTCTGATCAATCAGCTGGTCACGTCAAACCCTAGCACCTATATGATTTTCCCAACCCTATTGTCCTTATGGCAAGCCCCAACCCCTTTTATCACATGGGTGCTAGAAGGCGGTGGCTGCGGGTCTACATGTCCTGGGAATGACATTAAACTCTATCTGATGGTGAGGTTCCAGTTTTGGAGGTTTGGGGAATGTGGAGCACCTCTTCATCACCATTGCTCCCTGGTCCACTCTGACACGGAGTGATAGTACCTGTTAGGGTCCAATCTATGGGTTAAATAGAAAAACTTGATTATCAATTAAGAATTTTGTTAGTGGGTTTGTTAGTGGTTTGTTAGTGGGTTGGTTTCATGGCATATCAAACATTCAAACAAAACAACCAACCAACCAACCAACCAACCAAACTGGAAACTGAAGTTAAGCAGCAATGAGCCAGTTCAATACTTAATTTGGTGACCACTTAAGCAATAGCAGTTACTGTAAGAATCTAATTCTGTATCTATATCTATATTCATATCTATCTATCTATCTATCTATCTATCTATTATATATATATATAATATATATATATATTCTGATATTCACCTCTGAAGATGAAGTTTCTACTTTGAAATCGATAAGACAAAAATAACATCTTTTTGTTTTTATTTTTTATACGCATTGTAATTGCCTTCAAATCATTAATATAATATAAATTTATCTTGATTTGCACAACTTCATGTCCAGTGGCATGAAAAGTCCGTCATGACCGTTATTTGCACAAGAGGCAGAATCTCCTTTGACATCGATGTGATTCTTCTTCTCAACAGGTTACCCACCAAAATTTATCACTACTATTTTAGGAGCTTGAAAAAAAAAGAGGATTTTTTTATCTACTTTTTCGAACACGACTTAAATACCAATAATTTTCAAGCACACCTTGAGTTTTTAAGTTTAACTCTTAACAGCCACCTGGCTGGAAGTCACATTCATTTTCCTAATCCACCCCAAATGATAGCCTTTGTTTAAATCAATAAATGTAATATTAAACATATTTAGAAGTCTTTGATTTAAGGGAAATATCTCAGGTAACTTTAAATGAAAAGGACATTTTTAGACATTTTTTGATAAATCCTTATAGGAATGGGGATCTGGACTTTGTTTAAATGTAATATTAAAACATATTTAGAAGTCTTTCATTTAAGGGAAATAACAGGTAACTTTAAATGAAATGGACATTTTTAGACATTTTTTTAATAAATGGTTATAGGAATTGGGTTCTGGACTTAGAAAATTCTCAACAGAATGTTTAAAAAAAAAAAGGATTTTTGATTTACTTTTTCTTAAAGAATGAAGACATTATTTAACATTTTTATATATTTTGATGCTCAAAAATATACATAGAATTTTCTGCTTAAAAGTTTTAACTAATAATTAATCATATTTAATCCAGGTTAAAATCGCGGTACACGTAACTTGAAGTCGGACTTTTTTTAGACCTTATTTTTCTGATGCTGGTATTATTGAGAAATGAGAAAAGTTTTTTGGTAAACAATTGGGGGTTTAAAAAGTTTGGCTTCAGTTTACTGTTACCGTGATTTTAATCTGACTGAATGTACTACCAAAATTTTAATTCCAATTATAGCAACTTTTTTTAATCTATCTCTTTTTACATAATTTTTAATTTTCTTCTTTTTTTTTTTTTTTTTCTAAATAAATTTTCTTGCCCTTAGTAGTGTTGTTTTATAGTTCTTAAGTATACTATATTCAATACAGTCATTTTTAAATTTCTTTTTTTTTCTTTCTTTCTTTCTTGATTCTATTGAAAAAATCTTTGACCAGATAGCTTGTTTCTTTTCTATTTCCATTTTTTTTTTGTCTTTCTCTTTCTTTCTTTTTTTTTTTTTTTTTTTTTTTCGATGAATAAGATTTCTACTTAGTCAAATTTTTTGGTTTTTGTGTATGTGTGTGTTGTATAGTATATGCATTGCAATTAGAAACCCTATGCATTTTGTTTTTTAACATTCCAGAAAATCCATTGATTTTTATTTATAAATTTATATTTAAAAAAAAAACCCAAAAAAACTCCTTTTATTCATTTTACATATAACTCTTTTTTTATTCATTATATTTCTCTTCTCCCATTTCATATCCCTTCATTCTTTAGTCATATCACTTTTCTATACAATCATCTCTTCATTCTGTGTGTGTTTTTTATTGTATGCATTTCTTAGAATATTCCTTATTTATCAAGAAAGAAAAAAAAACGAAACAAATTTTGAGGTCAATATTCAGAGGTCACTTTTTGGCAAGAATGGCCTTTTTTAGTAACTTTTCATCACATTTTTAGGTTTTTTCACGGAGATTTAACAAAATGTCCATGTTTCCGGAAATTTTTCAACATTATACCTGATATCCCCTCTCCATACACACCTGTTAGGGTCCCATCTATGGGTTAAATACAAAAATGTGTTTTATAAAAAAATTGAGTATCCATTAAGAATTAATGTATTTCAAAACTTTATCGGCATTAAATGACCCACTAAGGTTGATATGCTGTAAAACAAACCAAACCAAACCCTCTCCAAATGCACATCATGAATCATACGCTGTTCATTTTCCTGACATTTGTACATTATATATTCAGAACTGTAATTTTTTAAACCAAGTGTCCTTAGTTTGAAAATCACTTAGGTGAGAAACTATCCGTAACCAAGCACTGTTTACTCCATGTCCACGCTACTCTAACTTATATCTTTATATATATTTAGCAATCAAAAGATTTTAAACGTTGACTAAGTTTTAAAATATTAATAAATCCTCTTCATAACTTATCTATTTATTATTTTTTTTCTACATAGTGTCGGATTCATTTCCATTTCTCCCTATCATACTCAGCTATTTTGTAGTAATAAGCAACAATAGTTATCCCCCTTTGTTTGATAATCATACTCAGGTTATCTCCCCTTATATGAATTCTACAGTAAAATGGCTACCTACATATAAATACTATATGCTTGTTTTCATTATATAATAATAATAATAATAATAATAATCTTTTCAGCTAGTATATTAGGTCTGAGACCTGTCAGCTGTTCCTTATAAACATTCATCTTAATTCCACAGAATATTTATACTCTTTCCACAGATTATCTAACCTTACCTTAAAGAAGTTTAGAGATGGGGCATTCACTATTGATGATGGTAGTTTATTCCATGTATTCACCACTCTGTTACTAAAATAACTTTGTCTTGCATTTGCTTTACAAATTGATGGTATTGATATTTTGAGCAATGTTTATTAAATCAAAGTTCGTTAAATAAAATCTATGGGTATACTTGTAGACTTCAATCATATCCCCTCTTGTACGTCGATAAACCAAAATCTGAGACCACTTTTGCCCTATCTTGGGCTAGACGGGCGGTCAGAGAGGCCCCCTCCGATCAATCGGCTGGTCATGTCAAGCCCTAGCACCTATATGATTTTCCCAACCCTATTGCTCTTATGGCAAGCCCCAACCCCTTTTTATCATATGGGTGCTAGAAGGCGGTGACTGCGGGTCTACATGTCCTAGGAATGACGTTAAACTCTATCTGATGGTGAGGTTCCAGTTTTGGAGGTTTGGGGAATGTGGAGCACCCCTTCATCACCATTGCTCCCTGGTTCACTTGAACCCGGAGTGGTAGTACCTGTTAGGGTCCCATCTATGGGTTAAATAGAAAAATGTATTTATAAGAAAATTGTATTATCCATTAAGAATTGATTTATTTCAAAACTTTATCGGCATTAAATGACCCACTGAGGTTGATATGCTGTAAAACAAACCAAACCAAACCAAAATCTGAGAATGTTATAAAAAGTAATAAAATGCCTTTTTTATCAGATAGTAGCATTTGAATAGTGACCAATATTATCTATTTGTTTATTTAACCGATTAAAAGTTGTTTATATTTTTGATTTGTTTTTTTTTTTCTTTGTTTGTTTTAACACCATGACTTTTTTTAAATATTTAGTTTTTTTTTATTTTATTTTCTTTCCACAGTTTATTATGTCCTTTGATATACATACACACATACATATATATATGTATATGGGTGTGTGTATATATATTTTTTCTATATAGATATATGTATATTTTTTTATTTTTATGTTTGGTTTTTTATTACATTCTTTCTCCCTTCTTTTCTTTACGCTCTCCCTTTTCCTGGGAGATATCACATTTGGGATCAAAATCTACCCCCAGGATTTTGACAAAGTGAGACACCGCTAATAATGTTATGATGGCTGCTCCTGTTAATGCTAGTGTGGCTGCTGCTGCTGCTGCTGCTAATGCTCTTTTTGTTGTTATTGTTGTATGTTTATTTGTTTCCGCTGCTGCTGCTGTTTTTTTGTCCCCCCACCCGATTTTCCATTCCTATAAAGGCTTTATATATATATATGAAAGTACGTAAATAAACACTGTGTTTATTTGATATGGCTTTTAACCGACAATTTTTGGAGGATATGTGCTTAATTGAAGTCATACCTAATTTTTGAAAATTAATTAGTTAATAATTAATGAATTTAGGCGGGCATATATGTTCAAATATAAGGCTAAACAGATCGAGAAAATGTCAATCCCTGAATGTACATTTCAACCTATTGCTGATGAGACCTAATAGGTCAAAATGTACATTCAGGGATTGACATTTTCTCGATCTGTTTAGCCTTATATTTGAACATATATGCCCGCCTAAATTCATTAATTATTAACTAATTAATTTTCAAAAATTAGGCATGATTTCCATTAAGCACATATCCTCCAAATAAATATATATATATATATATATATATATATATATAGTGTTGCCTTGTCCAGATGACTTTCTTCTATTGGTGGTTCTTTTGCAGTTAAAACATGAAATTGGGTAAGAAAAAGGAAAAAGAAAAAGAATCTATATTATAATTCTGCTTATTTGTTCGCACGTTACGCTCATCCCCCCAAAAAACCTCCCCTCAGCCAAGTGGGATGTTCTTCCACTTTCCCCCTGAGACCAAACAAATTTCTCCTATATCTCCTCCTTACAGCCAAGTGGAATGTTCTTCCACTACCCCCACCCTCCCGAGACCAAACAAATTTCTCATATCTCCTCCCTACAGCCAAGTGGGATGTTCTTCCACTTTCCACCGAGACCAAACGAATTTCTCCTATATCTCCTCCCTACAGCCAAGTGGGATGTTTTTCCGAGACCAAACAAATTTCTCCTATATCTCCTCCCTACAGCCAAGTGGGATGTTCTTCCAATTTCCCCTGAGACCAAATAAGATTCTTCTACATCTCCTCCCCTCAGCGAAGTGGGATATACTTCCACTTTCCTCCCGAGACCAAACGAATGTCTCTTATATCACCTCTCCTCAGCCAAGTGGGATGTTCTTCCACTTTCCCCTGAGACCAAATAAGATTCTTCTACATCTCCTCCCTACAGCCAGGTGGGATATTCTTCTCCATGGATGTTACTTCTTCAGATCAAACACTGTATTCAACTCCGATGGAATTGCGCTGTGCTAACTTCATCTACTATTAAGTAGCATAGTAATCATAAAATATTGTTTATTCGTTTGCTGAAGATCTGAAGAACTCCAAGAATCCAATAAACTGAGGTTCTGATAAACTCCAACATCCTGTCGAAGACTGAAAAAAGAAAAACAACTTCAAACATTCCTCGTTACCATTTCTCGAAATTTTTCAGATGAGGCTTGATAATTAGTATTATTCGGACTATTGTCCTCATCTTAATTGTTATCTATACAACGTTTCAATAAGTGTGGCACTCCGCCTCAGACACTAAGAATGATCTCCTTCATCTAACGCTAGCGAAAAGGGGATAGACCCCGATGACTTTACTTACCTGTCTATATACAACTCCGAAATACAAGGAGACGAAATCAAGGTTTATGTATTTCACGAGAGTCTAGGTAGATCTAATCACTCTATATATTAATACTCGTGTTCCTTAAAAGTATGACCGTTATCATCTTGCAACACTTTCAGATTAAAAATGTGACCGTCCAAAACATCCAAGATGAAATTCCAAAAGTGTAATACTGATTACCTGGTGTTGCTTATCCACCGAATTCTTATTTCTCAAGAGTCCCCTCGGCTGAATGATGGATCGATCCGTTTTTATTACAAAGAAAGAAAGGGAAGAAAAAGGACATGAAAATATAATATAATATAATATAATATATGAAAGAAAGAAAGAGAAAGATACGTTTGGTCATTTTTAAGTTTGCTGCTAATGAATTGCATTTGTTAGCCCTTCTGCAGGCAGAGCAACATTTTTGTCATTTTTGTAGTAGCTCAATGTAAGGTATTTTTCCTATTGGCTGATAATTGTCCAATTCAATGTTAATGTATAGAAACATCGCTAGGAGGACCCACTGTGTAATGGTTATTTTACAAAATATCATAATTAAAAGTAAGTGCTTTATTATTTTTATGCTATTGTATTATGGTACACAAATTGCTGATCAAATTATTATGTTTAGGTAGTTCAATCTAAGGTATTTTTCTTATTGGTTACTCATTGACCAATTCAATCTTAATGTATAGAAACATCGCCTGGTGGCCTTACTGTGGTGTAAGATTGTGTAAAGTTTGTTTTGCGAAATATCATAATTAAAATTAAGTGCTTTATTATTTTTATACTATTGTATTATGGTACACAAATTGCAGATCAAATTATCATGTTTAGGTAGCTCAATGTAAGGTATTTTTCCTATTGACTGCTCATTGACTAAATGACAGATTAAAGATATCATTTGCCTAATTGACCAATGTTAATGTATAGAAACATCACTAGGTGGCGCCACTGTGGTGTAGGATTGTGTAAAAGTTGTTTTTTTACAAAATGATCAATTTTATATTAATGTATAGAAACGTTGCTAAGAGACCCCACTGTGATGTTGGATTGTGTAAGTGACGTCTTTATCACAGAAATAACAGCTTTTCTAATACCCAGTCACATTTTTATTGTTTTTGTAGTAGCTCAATGTAAGGTATTTTCTTATTGGCTACTCATTAACCAATTCAATGTTAATGTATAGAAACATCGATATGAGGTCCCACTGTAGTGTAGGATTGTGTAAGGTTGTTTTACAAAATATCATAATTAAAATTAAGTGCTTTATTATTTTTATGCTATTGTATTATGATACAAAATACAGCTCAATGTAAGGTATTTTCTTATTGGCTACTCATTAACCAATTCAATGTTAATCTATAGAAACATAGCTATGAGGACCCACTGTGATGTAGGATTGTGTAAGGTTGTTTTACAAAATATCATAATTAAAATTAAATGCTTTATTATTTTTATGCTATTGTATTATGATACAAAAATTGCTGATCAAATTATCATGTTTAGGTAGTTCAATCTAAGGTATTTTTCCTATTGACTGCTTATTGATCAATTATTGTTTTCATCCTATTGTACTATGACAAACAATTGCCAATCAAATTATCATGTTTTTTTTTTTTGTTTGTTTGTTTGTTTTTTTTCTTCCTATGATTAATTGTCTTGTTTGAACATATTATCTATTTTGAAAATTTTCTGAAAATAATTTGTCCGCTCTACAAGGATTTTAAAAAAAAATATCTACCTGTGAAAGGGGTAAGGTAAGAGAATGAATTTATCCAAATGTATCAATATTTGTCCATTTTTTAATTAAAAAAAATTTTTTTTTTTTTTTTCTCAGATCGACCAAATTTTATTTTTCTTCTTGAGAAATATTTTAAATGAATTCTGACAAATAAAAGACAATTATGTAATTTACAGAAGAAATTGAACATAATACATATATATATATATTATTATTATTATTATCATCTTTTGTTGTGTTTAGAGCAACCCTTTACCAGGCCCATTACCCAAGACCTGGCCTAAGGGAAGATATATATATATATATATATATATATATATATATATATATATAATGTGCTTATTTAAGTATATGTATCCGTTTGTGGGAGGTACCTATATCAGTTTTGGGCATTCGTATGAAGCATTAAAGTAAAGAAATATCAGAAACTCGGTTGTTTTTTAGTTTTTGAGTTTCGTTTATTTAGTAGTAGTACATTTTCATAATTTATATATATATATATTTATATATATATATATATATATACTATTTAGAACAAATTCTTATGCGAAGTGATACTTAACACACACACACACATATATATGAATAATATGTATATAACGCTTTACATCATATAAACGCTAAACAAGTCACCGTTTTTGTTAATTTTAACATTTTGTCCATCTGATGATTGCAAGTAAGCATGAAACTTTAGTTACGGGATATTAAATGCATAATATTTGATTGTAAATCTGCTCTGCTATTTTTGCATTGAGTACCTTCATATGCTAATACTTTTCTCATTCATTTTCCATTCATTATATATACTAGCAAATATATGCACCCTCCGGGTGCAAGTATTTAAGTTTTAATGTAATAAAATATTGTATTAAATTAGAAAGGCTAATGAAACTAAATAAGAACACAGATAAAAAGATTTGAAACAGAGGGAGTATAATAAAAGATTTGAAACAGGGAGTATAAATAAAAAATGGAACAACTGAAACTTACTCTTCCATCACTCTCGTCTGTCATTGTTATTTTTTCTAATTTAAGTGTTTAGTTATAAGAGGAAGTAAAGAATAAAATGACAGTTATTTTATCTTGTTAATGGATTTCATTTAAGATTCATTGAAGAGATTTTTGCTTATATTCATTAAAATAAAACCAAACAGTTAGAAATCAATAATACTAAGCACATATTTATTAAATTCGATTTTTTAATATTAATATGCAAATTAGCCTTCCCGTTCACACTGTAAACCGCTATTTTGTTGTATATATAAATATAATTGCATGTTATCAGTACGTAGACATAGTTAACAGTATTAATAATGTAAGACAATTTTATTAATAATTGAGATTTAGATAAAAATAAAATCATGGAGAATGTGATGTCAATTACTAAGAGAATTTTGACTTGAGTAGGAATATAGTTTCGGTTACAGACAGAAAAACACACAATCTCCATTATATTAAGATATATATATATATATATTATATTGTTTATTATCTATAATGATATTATATATCTTTATTATGTGTCATACATATTATCTATTATTTGTATCTATTGATTTTACACACATGCTGGTGTACAAAATTAGTAGCCTTCATTGGAGTCTAAGTTTCATTGGTATTCTAGCTAATTTTTTCTTTATATTCTGGATGGATTTTTGACCCCACCCCCGATCTTCAGGTCCTGCAGCCTTTTTCCTTAGCTTTTTGCAGGGGTCATCCCCAGTGCTCGGCAGAGGGGTAAGGTAAGATCCCACCCTCAATGTGATCACCTGTTGGCCATGGGTGATAACTTGTGATGCTTAAGGACGGAATCCTGGTGGCTGAGCAGTCCATGACCTGCAACACTCCACTTTGGTGTTTACTTAGGCTAGACGGGCAGTCTGAGAGGGCCCCCTACAACCATTTGGCTGGTCTCATCAAGCCCTAGCACCTATATGATTGTCCCAACTCTATTGCCCTTATGGCAAGTCCCAACCCTTTTTATCATATATGTGCTAGAAGGCGGTGGCTGAGGGTCTTATTGTCTTGGGTATGACATTAAACACTATCTGATGGGGAAGTTCTGGAGCTCAGGGATTGTGAAGCACCCCTTCATCACCATTATTCCCATGTCCACTCTGACTCGGAGTGGTAGTATCTGTTAGGGTTCCATCTATGGGTTAAATAGGAAAAAAAATGTGTTAAGGAAAAAAAATTAACAAGAAGGAATAAAACAAAACATCTTTGGCATAAAATAACCCAACATCACCATTACTCCCAGGTCCACCATGACCCGGAGTGGTAGTATCTGTTAGGGTCCCATCTATGGGTTAAATAAAAAAAAATGAGTTGAAAAATGTGTTTAGGAAAAAAATTGAGTTTTAAAAAATTCAACAAGAGGGAATAAAACGAAACGTCTTCGGCATAAAATAATCCAACAAGGGTTGACATGCCGTGAAATCCAACCATCCAATTGTGAGTTGAAGTCTCTTTTCACAAAGATATAAAGATACTGTTGCATACCTCTTTCTTCTATTATTCTTGTCATCTTCTAGCGTCTCTTCTAGCGTCTGGACTTCGTCTTGGGGACTTTGCGTCTGGTCTTCCATTGGGAATTTCTCTTTATCAGAAGCCCTGTGTCATTGGTAGTTTTTAGATAATAACACAAGACTTCGATTTAACTTAGATCATATTTTATTCTGAAATCCCCACCAGAATAACATGACTTACCACCGTCGTGGTTTTTGGCCGACTAACTAAAACTCTCTCTAATCTAAACTGGAAGAGGGTCTTCTCCACCGATTCTCACGGTATCCACCGGAAGGAGGATCAGGACAGGTCAAGCTTTGTCATTCATCCTTCAAGGCTGTGGGCTGCAACTTATAACAACCATTTTGATTTCTACACTACTGTACATAAATATTAGGAATCTAATAATTATGTAACAATACTTTCTTATAATTTCTTGCTAAATCGAGTCCTAGCATATTTTTATTTTCTTTTTAGTTCTGGCTATTTTTAATACTTTGCTGATTTTGATTTCCATATTTATGTCATTTCATATTTACCTCGAGACGCTCATTTCGGAGAGCGGAATATTTTTTTTTCCCCTTTACACTGGAGATTTATTCTGTTTCTTGGACTCTTTTCTTCTTTTCTCTTATAACAACTCTTTGTAAATTGGTCTATCACAGACAAGTTTTTGTTGCATTGGATTCTCTCCCTTTGTTCTGCTCTTTCCCGCCTTTTAATGTTCCAGTTATAAATAGCATTCATATTAATCTCTTTACTTCTCTCATAGAAATCTTTTGTTAATATCATATACACTAATAAAGCTATCAGTGTGTACGGGGCTTTTTTTAAGAATATTTTTGGATTTTCCATTGTATTTGTATGTTTATTATGAGGGTGAATCACTAATGTTTTTAGGAAAGGCAAATCTTTTATTGCATACTTATACATACCTACACTTATTTATACATGTATAAGTAAAGTAAGCGGGGCGGCTTAAAGTCGGTATCAGCCAATCAGCGAGGGAGTCTATGCCCTTTTCAATAGCGCTAGACCAAGGAGATTATCTTAGCATCTGAGGTGGAGCGCCACACCTACCATCAGCTCCTTACTTTACCGCACAGATCCCTGTGCTACTCATACGCTGAGTCGGCGAGGACCGGTATCGAATTAGGAACCTTGTAGTTTCTAGCCGAACGATCTACCGACTGAGCTAGCCCTGTGCGGTAAAGTAAGGAGCTGATGGTAGGTGTGGCGCTCCACCTCAGATGCAAAAAACAATCTCCTTGGTCTAGCGCTAGTGAAAAGGGGATAGACTCCCTTGCTGATTGGCTGATACCGACATTAGGCCGCCCTGACGACTTTTACTTTATACATGTATACACATATATAAATATATACATATATATATATATACACAAATATGATCCACTATCTCCAGTCTACACACACACACACACATATATATACCTATATGTGGCTAACCTTAATCTCATACTACTTATTGGTATAACTAATTCATACACCTTTATATATATATACACACATACACTTGCATGCACCCAATTGCCTTTGTGCAGAATGCGTAATGTCATAGGAGTCCACATATGCTTATTACGAGGGTGAATCACTGATGTTTTTAGGGAGTCCACATATGCATCTTTATTGATATATGTGATGGATGTTGGGGAACTGGAAGACCCTCTCCTCATTAAACTCCTGAAAAGATTAGACTCAATGTCTAACTCTAAGGAGATTATGATATGCTATAACATTAAACTTAAAATATTAATAATATACGCTATTATTAATATATTAAGTTTAATGTTATATTAAGTAAAAATTGCATTCACTTTTTACTGAGTTTTGTTGAATTTTGATTTAAGGGCTTGAAAAACAAATAAAATTTTGGCCACACTTATATGAGTATATATGGCATATTTGTAAATTTCATATACAATTATAATCTGATGGGTGCCGTTATAGTATGTGGCCAACCTTTTTGATTCTTTTAGTATGTGGCCAACCTTTTGATTCTGTTATAGTATGTGGCCAACCTTTTTGATTCTGTTATAGTATGTGGCCAACCTTTTTGATTCTGTTATAGGATGTGGCCAACCTTTTTGATTCTGTTATAGGATGTGGCCAACCTTTTTGATTCTGTTATAGGATGTGGCCAACCTTTTTGATTCGTATGTGGCCAATGATTCTGTTATTGTGGCCAACCTTTTTGATTCTGTTATAGTATGTGGCCAACATGTAGGCCGCATACTATAAGAGAGACATGATTTGGTAGGCCGCATACTATAATGTTACCATCTGATGCATTCATTTGAATTCCTTGATTATAACGATGAAATAAGCCTACATTAAAAAGAGATCTACATCTTCAAGAGATTAAAAAAACAAAATAGATACAGATTTTATTTTATAAAATTCTCCCATTTTAAAGACTGTAAAACAAATAATTTTTACATAGGATTTTTTTTTTTTTTTTTTTTACATATCAGTAAAAAAAAATATCTGTAGCAAAGATGTCTGTCTTCTACAAAAACTTCTGTATTATTCATATTCATTTGGATTATTATGTTATTTCTAATGTTCTCATATGCAAAGGGTTACAGAGTGTGGTTTTCAGCCTGCGTTTCTGATTGCAGAATTTATATACAACATCCAGTAGGTAAGGAGATAAAAATAATTTTTGTAGGCTGCCGAAGAACTGAGTCTTTCAAAGCCTCCATGCTTCCTGTAGTCTGCCGACACTATACCTGATGCCACTCTCCACATACATATGCACACACATACATGCATATTACTACTGTAAACTGTTCATGTTCCTGACACTAATACATTATTTTGTGTACTTGACATGAGACTTTGATGAGTTGTGGTGCACCTGAGCACTGTACACATACATGTATATTATTACTGTATGCTATTCATGTTCCTGACACTAATACATTATTCTGTGTACTTAACATGAGACTATGATGAGTTGTGGTGCACCTGAGCACTGTACACATACATGTATATTATTACTGTACACTATTCCTGTTCCTAATACATTATTCCATGTACTAGACATGAGACTTTGATGAGTTGTGGTGCACCTGAGCACTGTACACATACATGTATATTATTACTGTACACTATTCATGTTCCTGACACTAATACATTATTCTATATACTAGACCTGAGACTTTGATGAATTGTGGTGCACCTGAGCACTGTACACATACATGTATATTATTACTGTATGCTATTCATGTTCCTGACACTAATACATTATTCTGTGTACTTGACATGAGACTTTGATGAGTTGTGGTGCACCTGAGCACTGTACACATATATGTATATTATTACTGTATGCTATTCATGTTCCTGACACTAATACATTATTCTGTGTACTTGACATGAGACTTTGATGAGTTGTGGTGCACCTGAGCACTGTACACATATATGTATATTATTACTGTATGCTATTCATGTTCCTGACACTAATACATTATTCTGTGTACTTGACATGAGACTTTGATGAGTTGTGGTGCACCTGAGCACTGTACACATATATGTATATTATTACTGTATGCTATTCATGTTCCTGACACTAATACATTATTCTGTGTACTTGACATGAGACTTTGATGAGTTGTGGTGCACCTGAGCACTGTACACATACATGTATATTATTACTGTATGCTATTCATGTTCCTGACACTAATACATTATTCCATGTACTAGACATGAGACTTTGATGAGTTGTGGTGCACCTGAGCACTGTACACATACATGTATATTATTACTGTATGCTATTCATGTTCCTGACACTAATACATTATTCTATGTACTAGACATGAGACTTTGATGAGTTGTGGTGCACCTGAGCACTGTACACATACATGTATATTATTACTGTAAACTGTTCATGTTCCTGACACTAATACATTATTCTGTGTACTTGACATGAGACTTTGATGAGTTGTGGTGCACCTGAGCACTGTACACATACATGTATATTATTACTGTACACTATTCATGTTCCTGACACTAATACATTATTCTGTGTACTTGACATGAAACTTTGATGAGTTGTGGTGCACCTGAGCACTGTACACATACATGTATATTATTACTGTATGCTATTCATGTTCCTGACACTAATACATTATTCCATGTACTAGACATGAGACTTTGATGAGTTGTGGTGCACCTGAGCACTGTACACATACATGTATATTATTACTGTATGCTATTCATGTTCCTGACACTAATACATTATTCTGTGTACTAGACATGAGACTTTGATGAGTTGTGGTGCACCTGAGCACTGTACACATACATGTATATTATTACTGTAAACTGTTCATGTTCCTGACACTAATACATTATTCTGTGTACTTGACATGAAACTTTGATTAGTTGTGGTGCACCTGAGCACTGTACACATACATGTATATTATTACTGTATGCTATTCATGTTTCTGACACTAATACATTATTCTATGTAGTAGACATGAGACTTTGATGAGTTGTGATGCACCTGAGCACAGTGCACAATAAATTTCATTATTATATGCAAAAATGATGTAGAATAGAAAATATATATATATTAAGAAATTTGAAAAAACAGATGTTCCGAAAATAGGATGAATTTATTTATCGATGTTTAAACATTTCGGTTTCTTTAAACCTTCATCAGGATGTATCTTGGGGTGAAGAAATTGATGGATGTTTTATAGATGTCAGGAGATGAAAATGTTTATAAAATCTTTTTTGTTGTGTAACTGTATTTGTTCAGCGTTATATTTTTGAAAGACAAGTCGCGATTCACGCACGCGAAGATGTCATGACGCGTGACGCAACTCAAAGAAATGCATTCAACAAAAGACAAGAAAAAGTATTAGACTTATTTTATGAGAACAAGGGGAACAAAGTGGAATATATATATATAAACAAGGTTTAATAAATCGATATAAGTTTTTTTAGACCAAAAATATTACAAAAATAAATCGCTATACCATTTATTTAGTAAGAGTCTGAATAGTGACTTTTAGAGAGAAGAAAACAAGAGATTTATAAATCTACAGATAAAGACATTTAGAAAAAAGAAGAAAAAAAGAAAAATCTATTGGTAGCAGCATCTTTAAGATGAAGATAAAGAAAAGAATAATGTTATATATTGCGACTACTGCTCAATTTACCTGTGAAGATGTAAGGACAGGTAATTAAAAATCTACGAGCAGGTGCGAGACGGAGAAGCGAAAAAAAAAAATAAAAAAAAAAAAATAAAACTAGTCTAGTCTTTTATGGTGAAAAATCGACTATGTAGAATTTTAACAATGTTTCATAATATAGAAATTCCTTTTATTTTTTTTAATTTTAACGGCATTTTTCGAGGTCGACTGAAGAAAAACGTACATAAAAATATATAAATGCTCAACTACAAATAATACAAAAAATAATACAAAAATATTTCATGCTGACAAAAATATAAAAATATTAAAGACTCTTGAAGATTTATACATAAAATCTAAACATCCCACTATTAAAAGAATTAATTATGCATTGGGGTGTTTAAACACCCTACGAGACCAACCATGTTTTAATAACAGAGCAGATTAACACAAGGTTAGTCTGCAAGAGCGCTATATTATGGAACATCTAACAATTTAAAACATTTTTTTTTTTTTCTTTTTAGAGGAATAGAATCTTTTTATATTTCTTGTATCGAAATGAAAGTTAAAATTTATTATTGGAAAAAAAGATTTATTGACTTTTTTTTCTTTTCTTTTGTCTCACCCATGTACATATATATATATATATATATATATATATATATATATATATATATATATATATATTGCTTGTTGAACTTTGGCCTGCAGTGATCATCTGGATTTAGGTTCAAACCCTGCTGGAGGATTTGATGTGTTTGATGTGCCATGGTGTCAATAATGTTTTTCTTCCATTACTATGGTTCTCTCTTGCTATACATGCATACATTAATATTAAAATTGAAAAGAAGGTAGTGCCATTTCTATCTTTCCCGCCAGTCAATTAGCTTGATACATCAGCACATAATGCCGGACCCCTTAAAACTATGAAATTAACATTCCAACTGTTGTTTTCAGTTAGGGGCCATGCCCGTACATATTAACTGATAGTTGTTACGTTGGAAAGTTTGGGGAAATTTTTGAAATCGGGGTTTGAAGGGCTTTTTTTTTACTTCCAAACACGTTATTAAAAAAACAAAAAAAACTGTAACAATATCGAAAATTAATAAAATAACATTGAATTTGGTATTTTTAGCAAGCCCCTAACGGGTCTAATGATGCCTGATAGTTTGCAAGTTTGAAAATGTTGGTTAACTTTAAAAATTTTGCTTAAATTCATATACTGAAAATCGAGCGTCAAAAACACTTGAAAAAGACTTCAAAACAGGACATTTTTCAGTTTGTTTTGACGCATGTAAAAAAAAAACTTAAAATCACCTGGCGGACCCCTTAAAACTATGAAATTAACATTTCAACTGTTGTTTCTACTTAGGGGCCGTGCACGGACACTTTGTCTGATAGTTGGTACGTTGCTGCTAATACCCTTGGGAAAAGTATGAATCCAATTCTCCCTCCAGCTATAGGCAAATAGCAGGGCAGACTGGGCTCTTTAATCATGGCTAGGTAACCAGTCTATGATTGTCTATGGGGTAGGAAGATGTTTGGGTGTTTTAAGGTTTAATGTAGCTGGATTATCTGGTTGTGTGTTTTTCGGGTTTTGGCTTTCAACCGCCTCATTTGGTGGTCGCGCTGAAAACAAGGAATTTAAGGAATGAAAAAGAAAGAGACAGAAGGTGGTTTTATGACTTAGGCTTTATTCACTGGTTAATAGTCGCCTGTGGCAAGGGGATATCCCCCTGGCCAAGGAAGCGACTACACACAGTTAAGGATTAAACTCAAAATGACTGAGATATTCTTTTGGGGGTCGGAAGTCAGTCCTTTTTGTTGCACATGCGAAGAGGGTACTTCCGGTGAAGGCTCATGGGAGTAAAAATAAAAATACCATTCCACACATACTAAAGCCCTCCCGGCTTTCTTCTCACTCCTCTGGACTACAGACCAATAACCCCTCCCCTTTTCACACCCATTTACCTTTTCACTATAAAAGCAGAATGTACAAGCACTTAAGTCTATAAATTTTGTAAAAGCTTCAACCAATAATGAGGCGAAATATCAATTGAATTTAGCTGTCTGTGTTGTTATATCCACACTTTCCTCTATTCTCAACCCCATTTTGTTGGATTTATTCAAATCCTTAACTCTTCACACACACATACACACACATATATATATATATTTTATATATATATATAACAGCTTTATCACTGATAGTGGGAACTCCACTAATAATACTGCAAAAACCTTGGTCCACCACTAATTCATCAAGTGAGCTAGTGATAGCCATTTACTATTTCAATGTGTGTGTGTGTGTGTATATATATATATATATATATATATATATATATATGATATGAAAACACCACAAAATGCTGTTAAAGTGAAAACATTTTATAACTTAGCTGATATTGAACAATATTTCGATTTTATGAAAATCGTCATCATAGCTTGTTTATATACTCCGTGTTAAGAGCGGAGACAAAAGTCAGAAGAACAACACGGAGTATAAACAAGCTCTGATGACAATTTTCATAAAATCGAAATATTGTTCAATATCAGCTAAGTTATAAAATGTTTTCACTTTAACAGCATTTTGTGGTGTTTTCATATCTTTTTATATATACTCATGCCGTCAGATTCATTTCCTTTCTTTTAACATATATATATATATATATATATATATATATATATTATACACACACACACACAGTGTTCTCAATATCATTGATAGAGCATATATATCTAAGTTAGTACTATCCACACTTTCCTCTATTCTCAACCACATTTTGTTGGATTTATTCAAATCCTTCACTCTTCACACACACACACATATATTGAACATATATATCTAAGTTAGTACTAAGTATCCATAAAGAATTACAATAATATTTTACAAACAGATTAGCACTTCTACCTTGTGTGATATCTGTGTACTTTGCTTGGATTAAAACGTCACTGCTCAGGTGTAGTATATGTGCACTTTGTACTTAATACTATGCTTGACGATACTAAGATATTGTTAAAAACCATTGACTACAAAAGTGTAAATATTGATATACAATATATATTGTTTTCTAACCTCTAGGCATGAAATAACCCTAGACGGGTTGATATGCCGTTAAAATCCATCAACCACCCAGCAACAGAACACTGCATCTGAATCACCAGTTTCACTGCTCTGTAGAATCAACATCTGAATCACCTTCACAGGAAGGCTGTAACTAGCGTCCAGTCACCAGACATTTTTTTTTTCTTGTCTGGTGACTGGACGCTAGTCACAGCCTTCCTGTGAAGGTGAGTATGATGTTCATTCTACATGCTTTTACTTTGGGGGACCATTATTTATGAATTATTTGTTTTTGAGGTTGACCATGGGGTACCTGACCTGAGGGGTTGGTGGTAAGGGCTCTGTAATGGCACTACTTTCTTTTCATTCATAAATATATATATGAGAAGTAAACAAACAATGTGTTTGATATGACTTTTTAGCCAACAATTTTTGGGAGAATATGTGCTTAATTGAAGTCATACCTAATTTTGAAAATTAATTAATTGATAATTAATTAATTAGGCGGGCATACCTATCCCAAAATATATATGTATGTATGTATATATATATATATATATATATATATATATATAAGAAGTAAATACACACGCGTGTGTTTATGATATGGCTTCTTTTTTTTTTTAGCCGACAATTTTTGGGAGAGTAAGTGCTTAATTTAAGTCGTACCTAATTTTGAAAATTAATTGATTGATAATTAATGAATTAGTCTGACATACCTATTCCATATATATATATATATATATATATATGAGAAGTAAATACACACGCGGTGTGTTTATGATATGGCTTCTTTTTTTTTTTTTTTTTAGTCGACAATTTTTGGAGAGTAAGTGCTTAATTGAAGCCGTACCTAATTTTGAAAGTTAATTAATTAATGATTAATTAATTGAATTCTTCTGTCTGCAAAAGACAATGGAGTAGTGTCCAATTTTTTATTTTATTTTATTTATTCATTTATTCATATTTTTTTAAATTTAAAATTTTTTTTTTTTTTTTTTTTTTTTTTTAACTACATAGCCTGGTCGGGTCGATATGGAAGATGTGCTGTTGCACAAGCAGCAGATCCCCCCCCTTCCACATATATAATATAAATATATAATGTGTATGCATGTACATGATGTGTGCATTTGCTTTTTCCAGTGCTGTTTATTGTATCTAATGAATTAGATTTCCTACTAACATTGTTACTAACACTTTTTGAAATATAGTGTCCTCTTGCCCTGCTGTTGAAAATACCGCTGCTGTTGCTGCTGCTGCTATTGCTACGGCCTTTTGTACTGTACATGAAATGCCTAATAATGCTGTGTATTCTTCCCTTCTTCAACTTTTTTGCTCATTATATATATATATATTTCTAGCTGTTTTGTATCTGTTAAATGTAATCTTATATTGTCTATATGTTTTTTTCTTTCCCCTTTTATTATTATTATTATTATTATTATTATTATTATTATTAATTAATGATTTGTATTTTGTTTTCAATCATTTTCAAAGAGTTGCCTCCCTTGATATTTTTCAACCATTTAAAAAAAAAAAGAGTTTTCTCCCTTGAGATTTTCCGGTATTTTTTTTGCAACCATTTTGGAAGAGTTGGGTAACATGATATTACAGAGTGACCCAGAACAAACAGAACCCAAATTGTTTATTTTCCATTACCTAACCTAAACCTACTCCCCCTCCCCAGTTGAGTAACATAATATTAAAGGGTGACCCAGAAAAAACAGAACCCACAAATTTTGTAATTAAACTGTTAATTCTTTAAAAATTTTGAAGTTTAAGTCCAACAAGGGTTAGGGTTAGTTTAATGGGAAAATAAATAAATAATTTGGGTTCTGTTTTTTTCTGGGTCATTCATGTTACTCAACTAAAAACTAAATGAGTTGTCTCTCTCTCTCTCTTAATTTCTCATATACCGTACCTATGAACATTAATGGGTATGTCCCAATCCTCATAAATACAGGAGTATTATGCTGACTGAGTAGTCTTATACCACATCTCTCTCTCTCTTAATTTCTCGGTATCCGGTAAAAAAGGAATTGAATGATGATATTAGTTAATGTTTTATTACCTTAATTAATGTTTTATTAACCTGTGTGTAAAAATTATAAAATATTCCCCTCGAATTAACACAAATTTGTTAGATGCTGTATTTTCAGGGTTTTTTGAGAAAAATCGAGGGTATCCTGTAGCTCAAAAAGTTGATGTGATATAGAAAAACATTTGGATTTTTTTAAAATAGTCAAAGAACGAGTGTTAGATCCAACTCAACAAAAATTGTGTTGCCCAAAGTAATCTATTAATAATGCAGATTCGCTTCCGGTTTTTGTCTGAAATTCTAGAAAATAGTTTAATTTTTAAAGATTATTTGTTACAGGTAAAATAATTCCAAAACTTTTTAATTTTGGTTTTAATAATATTATCTCTATTAATAATGGAGATTCGCTTCCGGTTTTTGTCTGTAACAAAAATTACGTCACTGCTTACGTCACATTACCCAAAATGGTCATAACATAGAATAAATACACTGAAAATTTGAACATGCAACATTAGACAGTCCTCATTGTTTTTTAAAACAAGTTTTAATAAATACATGACTGGTATTATATATCTATATATAGTTTGTTTTATTTTAATACATATTTAAAGTTTACATTTCAAATTGTTTTATTGTTTTAATCCTTTAATGAATTTGATGATTTTACTTACTTAGGGTACAAGTAATAAAGAACTCAATGGTATATTTATATAAAGTTTATATGCATATATGTATATATGCATATATTATATATATATATATATATATATATATATGAAGTAGAATATAAATTTAAATATAGTTTACATACACACACACACACACACACACACACATATATATATATATATATATATATATATATATATATATATATATATGAGGGAGAGAGTAGAATATATATTTTTAAAAATATTTAAATCACCCCAATCTATAAACATTATCCAATGTGAATCAGATTTGAAAAGCCTGAAATAAATTTATATCTGCTAAATATAAGGTTTTCATTTATATATATATATATATATATATATATATATATATATATATATATAAGGTAAAAGGAAAAGTGGATAAAAAATAATGATTCCAAACAAGTAGAAATAGGAGATAAATTTTTCGTTCTTCTTTACGCAAAGAATTTCATCAGTCTAACTTTATTCAAAACAGAATACATACATTTGTATTTATAGACGAGAAAGTGAGTTTGTGGTGAAATTGAGGGGAAGGGAAGTTAGAGAGGATTTGTTTGAACAGAGAATAACTATCATATAAAGTGGAGGCTAGATCAGAGGATAGTAGTTTGTATAGGAAAATAAGATGAGGAGGTTGCTGGGTGCTTGTTGGTAAAGGGGGGTAGAGAGAAGTGGTTTAAAATTCTTAGTTAGGAGAGACTGTTTTGATTTATTGCATGGAGATGATAATGGAAAAAGATGTAGAGTTGAGGATGCTGGCACTAAATACCTTACCTCATACTATTGGATTTTACTTCAACCCTCCTATCTTCATATATATATATATATATATATATATATATATATATATATATATATGGACTGGTCAAAAAGTAATGCCTGCTATTATTCACAACAGATTTAATTGAAGCACACAAAGTATACCAAAATGAAGACAAAAGTCTCTGAATTCAAAATTTAGTTTTCAACATAGTCTTCTTCCTTCTCAATCTTTAGTTGGGACAAACATAGGCGGTTATCATTGTTAGTAAAACATTTATTTTATGACTAACAACAACAAATAAATGAATTTAAACTTACTTCAATTCTAACGCTTTAATAAACCAAAAAATAATGACTAACAATATAAACGTCCTTCTATCTATCTATCTATCTATCAATCTATCTATCTATCTATCTCTCTCTCTCTCTCTATATATATATATATATATATATATATATATATATATATATATATATATAAAGGGCAATTGGTGTGTATTGATGTCTATGATTATAAAACAATTAACAACAAAGTAAATATATATACACATTAAATATCACCAGTTCTTACTTCTTGTGAAAAATTTTGAAGATTTCATTTATTCCCTATATAAACACTGCATCTTTCAAAGCCTCCATGCTTCCTGTAATCTGCCAACACTATACCTGATACCGCCCTCCACACACATATGCACGCACGTGCACACTTATATGTATATTATTCCTGTACGCTATTCATGTTACTGACATTAGTATATCATCCTATGTACTAGACAAGCGACTTTGACGAGTTGTTGTTCACCTGAGCACTGTACACAATGAATTTCATTATAATAATATATCATTCATCTAGAAAATCGGACATTAAATTTGTTCCAACCTAACACTTTTTTTTTTACCAATTTTCATTTAAAGGTCTAATACAATAGCTGACCTTAAATTGTATCTAGTGGTGAGGTTCCAATTCTGTAGCTCTGGCGAGTGTGGAGTACCCCTTCTTTGGCATTACTCCCAGGTCCACCTTTATCCGGAGTGGTAGTAACTATTAGGGACCCATCTAGGGGTTGAATAGAAGATATTGTTATGAGCTAACAAAAAACAAAAAAATTGTGTTTAAAAAAAAAGAATTTTCAATATCCATAAAGAATGAATAAAAATGTCTTCAGTATAAAATAACCCAACAAGGCTTGACATGTCGTAAAATCCAACCAACCAAATACAATGGTTGAGGAGAAAGGAGACTATGTTGAAAACTAGATTTAGAAAATGTGAACTTTTGTGTTCATTTTGTTTGCTTTGTGTGCTTCTTCTATGATTAGAATCTGTTTTGATTTTTTTTAAATTAAAAAAACCGAAGTGGCAGGGTGTTAATTATTTGGCCCACCCTTATAGTAGTCCAAACGTATTATTGTATTGCATCTTTCTTCCTTTTTATTGCAGGATCTTCCCATTGAATTCATATTTTTGTCTTTAATTCTGAAAGGAAATCTTAGCATTATTTAATGAATTAATTTAACTAGCATCTTTTTCTTTGTTGTTTTAGTTTTTTTTCTCTACATTTTGGTTGGACACTGAAGCGCCCAATACTCATAGCCTTGTGCCTAACCTAAGCTATGATTATTTTTTCTGAGTGCCTCGTATGGTTTAATGATTAACAAGCTAGACTTAACATAGAATAATGATTAACACAGCTTGACACATGTACCCCAACTATGGCTAGTAGAATGAGAACAGAGTACACCCATGGACTGAATAAAGGGTTAGGTTCAAAGATCTGTGATGGCTCCCGATTACAACAAGAAGGTTCCTGAGTTCGACAAGAAATACCTGAACAAGGCCGAAGGGCACATCGGCCAAAACTTTGTACAAATAACAATGAAGATGAGGACAATAGTCCGAATAATACAAATAATACTAATAGATTTTTATCATTATGATTAATGTTTGGCCTGCCTTTTCATCTTTCATTTATCCCCTCCGATCAATCGGCTGGTCACCTCAAGCCCTAGCACCTATATGATTTTCCCAACCCTATTGCCCTTATGGCAAGCCACAACCCCTTTTATCACATGGGTGCTAGAAGGTGGTGGCTGCGGGTCTACATGTCCTGGGAATGACGTTAAACTCTATCTGATGGTGAGGTTCCAGTTTTGGAGGTTTGGGGAATGTGGAGCACCCCTTCATCACCATTGCTCCCTGGTCCACTCTGACCCGGAGTGGTAGTACCTGTTAGGGTCCCATCTATGGGTTAAATAGAAAAATGTATTTATAAAAAAATTGTATTATCCAAGAATTGATTTATTTCAAAACTTCATCGGCATTAAATGACCCACTGAGGTTGATATGCCGTAAAACAAAACAAACCAAACCTTTCATTTATCTGGGAACAATAAGATGAAGTATAATCCGACAATTTTCAGATAATTTGAATGCTCTAGCAAAATCATGCTACAATGTGCCATTCTTGTCATGTCACATTAGCTTACAAACATACCAAAATTGGCCATAACAGATATTTACCAACCCCTCTACACAAGTAGGATGTGACACAACATCAATTTCTTTAACAGGGTTTAAAACCTTTTTGAATTCAGAGTTTTCCTTCTCCTAAACTGGTTAAAGAGCCCAGTCTGCCCTGCTATTTACTCATAACTGGAGGGTTAGCTCAGTCGGTAGAGCGTTCAGCTAGAAACCACAAGGTTCCTAGTTCGATACCGGTCCTCGCCAACTCAGCGTATGAGTAGCACAGGGGTCTGTGCGGTGAAGTAAGGAACTGATGGTAGGTGTGGTGCTCCACCTCAGACGCCAAAAACAATCTCCTTGGTCTAGCGCTATTGAAAAGGTGATAGACTCCCTCGCTGTCTGGCTGATACCGACTTTAGGCCGCCCCGACGACTTTACTTACTTATTAGCACTATATTTAATTAATCCATTCTGAGGCTCAAAGTGCGCCTCCGGGCTTTCAGTTTCTCTAGGGGAGGGAGAAAACCATTTTCTTTGATTCCTCCTTTCTTATGGGAGAGGGAGAAAACCATTTTCTTTGATTCCTCCTTTCTTATGGGAGAGGGAGAAAACCATTTTCTTTGATTCTTCCTTTCTTATGGGAGAGGGAGAAAACCATTTTCTTTGATTCCTCCTTTCTTATGGGAGAGGGAGAAAACCATTTTCTTTGATTCCTCCTTTCTTATGGGAGAGGGATATCCTGGAGTCGCATTTGATTGGTGGTTCCACTGTATAAAGTGCTTTAAAGTTCACCATTTGGTTTATTTGCTGTTAAGATCTTGTTCCCTGACCATAAGCTGGTGGCTAATCAACACTCTCGGGTCACCCAGTTGAAAGTGTATGATGTTGCAAGACCCGAAATAATCTTGGGATTACATCACTGACGATGTGGTCAGGGGGCACCTTGAGGATGTATTGAGATTCGCCCACTTAAAGCCGCTCACAACGGTTCTCCCACCACTGCGACAATTGTAAACAGGTAGCAGCGGCTCTCGCTCATGTAACTCTGACCCGGAGTGTTAGTACATTTAGAGTCTCACGGCCAGCAGGTGGATCCATTTGGGGGGGGGGTCTTACCCCTCTGCAGAGGTGCAGTCGGTGTATTCTAAAGCCGCAGCTGACAGGGCTGCCCTTGTCGAGTTATTTAACTCTTTTGATTGGTCGTTGCATTGGTGCTTCTCAGTATAAAGCGGCTCAAATTTCGCCATTTGGTTTATTTGCTGTTAAGATCTCGTTCCTTGACCACAAGCTGGTGGTTGATCAACACCGCCGGGTCATCCAGTTGAAAGTGTATGATGTTGCAAGACCCGAAATAATCTTGGGATTACATCACTGATAATGTGGTCAGGGGAATGTTAAGTGTGTATTCCTTGAAGTGTGAAATGCAAACAGCAGCATCCATAATACCATATATATATATATATATATATATATATATATATATATATATATATATTTATTTACCCCTCCGCACGAGCAGGATGTGACTCAAGGTCAATTTCTTAAGCAGAGTTCAATAGGTTTGAATTCAGAGTTTTCCTTCTAGACCGGTTGCCTAACCAAGGGTAAAGAACCCAGTCTGGCCTACTATTTACCCATAGCTTTGAGGGAGAGTAGAATTCATACCTTTTCCAAGGGTATTAGCGCCAAGTGAAATGCAATTACCACGTTGAGAATTTGAACTCTGAGCGACGAGTCCATTTCCCATGACTTAAACCATTACACCACGCGCTTCCATAATATATAGAATCAGTAATAATATAGTTTGCTGGATATGACGTACACTTGAGGAAACTCCGAGAGCACACCAGCCAAAAAAAATAGTGATGAAAACACAACAAAGGTGAAGTTGCTAGACCAAATAATGTCAGATAACATTTTAGAAATATTCTAAAAAAAAAAAACCTACTGTCTTGGAGAATAATGCCAGGACTAAAATATTAACGATTTCCAATATTTTTCTGTTACAGGGTGCCCTCACAGCCGATGAGGAAGCAGCGCTGATGTCCAGCTACCAATATACTGGAGCAACAACCAACATCCACCCATACCTTTCCGCTATGGTCAACTATGCCCAACCAGTAAAATTCCATTCGTTTGAATTGGCAGAAGGTATTCATTCATCTACTTTTTTTGTTCCGGGGGTTCAGTGTTTACTAGTGGAGAAATCTCACTCAAAAGGGGCACAAATTTTTTTTTTTTTTTTTTTTTTTTTTTTTTGTGGGGGTTGAAGAGAAATGAAATGGGAATATTTTGACTTAAATGTCATCTATTTTACATTTTGTCTTAAAGCACAAACTGTCTCTAAATACACACACATATATATATATATATATATATATAAGAGATTTTTGGACTGTTTCAACTTTATTAAGTCTCATCAGTGATATATGCTCAGCGCCTCACTTGCCTCATATGGCGTTAGTATATATCGCTGATGAGACTTAATAAAGTTGAAACAGTCTGTACGATATTCTACACACCGAGTAATTCTTTGTGAAATTCACTTGTCATTATTATCTTCTATAATTATCGAATTTTATGCGATATGCGCATTGTAATTGCCTTCAAGCAAAATATTAATATATATATATATATATAGTTAAGAATTAATGTAAAAATGAATGGAATAAAAATGAATGAAAAGATCTTTTCCAAAGGACCTCTTTTAAAAGAAAAGAAAAAAATTTTAAAAGAGGTCCCTAATGGAAAACCCTTCTTTATTTCCACTGGACTCTTTATTGAAGCATTGAATTAATTTAATTATTATATAAGATATTCGAGAAGATAAAATCTGTCTTACCTCTGCTATTAGATAGGAATACTTGAAACTATACAGCTGTGTGCAAATTATTTGTATTAGATAGGAATACTTGAAACCATATAACTGTGTGCAAATTACTTGTATTAGATAGGAATACTTGAAACCATATAACTGTGTGCAAATTATTTGTATTAGATAGGAATACTTGAAACCATATAACTGTGTGCAAATTATTTGTATTAGATAAAAATACTTGAAACCATATAACTGTGTGCAAATTATTTGTATTAGATAGGAATACTTGAAACCATACAACTGTGTGCAAATTATTTGTATTAGATAGAATACTTGAAACCATATAATTGTGTGCAAATTATTTGTATTTGATAGGAATACTTGAAACCATACAACTGTGTGCATACTTGAAACCATTGTGTGCAAATTATTTGTATTAGATAGGAATACTTGAAACCATATAATTGTGTGCAAATTATTTGTATTTGATAGGAATACTTGAAACCATATAATTGTGTGCAAATTATTTGTATTAGATAGGAATACTTGAAACCATATAATTGTGTGCAAATTATTTGTATTAGATAGGAATACTTGAAACCATATAATTGTGTGCAAATTATTTGTATTAGATAGGAATACTTGAAACCATATAATTGTGTGCAAATTATTTGTATTTGATAGGAATACTTGAAACCATACAACTGAGCAAATTATTTGTATTAGATAGAAATACTTGAAACCATATAACTGTGTGCAAATTATTTGTATTAGATAGAAATACTTGAAACCATACAACTGTGTGCAAAATTATTTGTATTAGATAGGAATACTTGAAACCATACAACTGTGTGCAAATTATTTGTATTTGATAGGAATACTTGAAACCATATAATTGTGTGCAAATTATTTGTATTAGATAGGAATACTTGAAACCATATAACTGTGTGCAAATTATTTGTATTAGATAGGAATACTTGAAACCATATAATTGTGTGCAAATTATTTGTATTTGATAGGAATACTTGAAACCATACAACTGTGTGCAAATTATTTGTATTAGATAGGAATACTTGAAACCATACAACTGTGTGCAAATTATTTGTATTAGATAGAAATACTTGAAACCATACAACTGTGTGCAAATTATTTGTATTAGATAGGAATACTTGAAACCATACAACTGTGTGCAAATTATTTGTATTAGATAGGAATACTTGAAACCATATAATTGTGTGCAAATTATTTGTATTAGATAGAAATACTTGAAACCATATAATTGTGTGCAAATTATTTGTATTTGATAGGAATACTTGATATATTACTGAAGAAACAACTATTAGTCTAATAATATCTCGTTCAGTTTATATCTATCTATACTTCCCAGCTATAAGTTAAATAGTATCAATACTGTTCTTCTACAAGAATGGTGTTGGCATTAGATAACCCACAAGGCTTGATATGCCATTAAACAAAGAAACCATATATATCTATCATTAAAATGGTATACACAGGAATAACCTACTCGAGGTTCACCATAAGGATCTTCAGGGTAAACCACAAAATACATGCGTATAATCGGCTGCAATTAATCAATATCGATTGATTTCAGTGGATTTAACCCTGAAGATCCTTATGGTGAACCTCGAGTAGGTTATTCTGGGTTATACCATAGATAATATATAGTTCTTTGTATGGGCATATCAAGCCCTGGAGGGTTCTAATGGCCAACACCATTCTCTTAGAAACGCAGTATTGATACTATTTACTTATAGTCTGAAGGGTAAGATGAATAAAACTGAACGAGATATTATGACTAAGGCAGATTATCAACCCCAAAAAAAAAGCAACACCCAATAATGTTCAAGTAATCAATACAAATAATGCACAAATGTCCAATACATTCCTTAGTCGAACTATTATATGGTTTCAAGTATTCCTATCTAATACAAATAATTTGCCACACAGTTGATGGTTTCAAGTATTCCTAATTCTCAGAATACAATAATTTGCCACACAGTTGTATTGGTTCAAGTATTTCTATCTAATACAAAATAATCACACATTTATGGTGGTTCAAGTTATTCCTTATCTAATACAAAATAATTTGCACACAGTTTATGGTTTTCAAGTATTCCTATTCAAATACAAATAATTTGCACACAATTATATGGTTTTCAAGTATTCCTATCTAAACAAAATAATTTTGCACACAGTTTATATTGGTTTCAAGTTATCCTATTCTAATACAAAAATTATTTGCACACAAATTATTATGGTTTCAAGTATCCTAATCAAATAACAAATAATTTGCACACCAGTTGTATGGTTTCAAGATATTCCTATCTAATACAAATAATTTGCACCACAGTTGTATGGTTTCAAGTTTTCTATCTTAATACAAATAATGCACACTATGTTATATTATATATGGTTTCAAGTATTTCCTATCTTAATACACAAATATTTTGCTCAGTTTGTAATGGTTTCAAGTATTCCTATCAAATACAAATAATTTGCACACCAATTATGGTTTCAGAGTATTCCATATCTAATTACAAATAATTTGCCACACAATTATATGGTTTCAGCTTCCTATCTAATACAAATAATTTGCAACACAATTATATGGTTTCAAGTATTCCATCTAATATCAAATTAATTGCACAACAAATATATGGTTTCAAGTATTCTATCTAATAGCAAATAATTTGCCACACAATTATATGGTTTCAAGATTCCTAATCAAATACAAATAATTTGCACACAACTTATATGTTTTCAAGTATTCCTATCAAATACAAATATTTTGCACACAAATTATATGGTTTCAGTTCCTATCTTAATAACAAATAATTTGCCACACAGTTGTCATGGTTTCAAGTATTCCTATCAAATAACAAATAAATTTGCACACAATATATATGGTTCAAAGTATTCTATCTAATACAAATAATTTGCACACAGTTGTATGGTTTCTCAAAGTATTCCTATCATCAAATACAAATAATTTGCACACAATAATGCGGTTTCAAGTATTTCTATCTAAATACAAATAATTTGCACCACATGTATGGTTTCAAGTATTCCTATCTAATACAAATAATTTGCACACAAGTTATATGGTTCAAGTATTTTTATCTAATTACAAAATAATTGCACACAGTATATGGTTTCAAGTAATCCTATCTAATACAATAATTGCACACAGTTATATGGTTTCAAGTATTCCATTCAATACAAGTAATTTGCACACAGTTATATGGTTTCAAGTTTCCTATCAATACAAATAATTTGCAACAGCTTATAGTTCAAGTATTCCTATCTAATAGCAGATGGGTAAGACAGATTTTATCTTCTCGAATATCTTATATAATAATTAAATTAATTCAATGCTTCAATAAAGAGTCCAGTGGAAATAAAGAAGGGTTTTCCATTAGGGACCTCTTTTAAAATTTTTTTCTTTTCTTTTAAAAGAGGGTCCTTTGGAAAAGATCTTTTCATTCATTTTTATTCCATTCATTTACATTAATTCTAAACTATATATATATATATTATTAATATTTTGCTTGAAGGCAATTACACATGCGCATATCGCATAAAATTCGATAATTATAGAAGATAATAATGACAAGTGAATCACAAAGAATTACTCAGGTGTGTAGAATATCGTACAGACTGTTTCAACTTTATTAAGTTTTTCTCATCAGCGATATATACTAACGCCATATGAGGCAAGTGAGGCGCTGAAGCATATATCACTGATGAGACTTAATAAAGTTGAAACAGTCATAAAAATTCTCTTATATATATAATAATGATATATAAATATATATGTGTGTTGTATTTAGAGACAGTTTTGTGCTTTAAGACAAAATGTAAAATAGATGACATAAGTCAAAATATTCCCATTTCCTTCTCTTTCAACCCCACAAAAAAAAAAAAAAAAAAAAAAAAAAAAAAAAAATTTGTGCCCCTTTGAGTGAGATTTCGCTTCCACTAGTAAACACTGAACCCCCGGAACAAAAAAAGTAGATGAATGAATACCTTCTGCCAATTCAAACGAATGGAATTTTACTGGTTGGGCATAGTTTGACCATAGCGGAAAGGTTTATGGGTGGATGTTGGTTGTTGCTCCAGTATATTGGTAGCTGGACATCAGCGCTGCTTCCTCATCGGCTGTGAGGGCACCCTGTAACAGAAAAATATTGGAAATCGTTAATATTTTAGTCTGGCATTATTCCCTCCAAGACAGTAGGTTTTTTTTTTTTAGAATATTTCTAAAATGTTATCTGACATTATTGGTCTAGCAACTTCACCTTGTGTTTTCATTCACTATTTTTTTGGTGGTGTTGCTCTCGGAGTTTCCCTCAACGTGGACGTCATATCCAGCAAACTATATTTATTACTGATTCTAATTATTATGGAAGCGGTGCGGTGTAAGCGTTAAGCATGGGAAATGGACTCGTCGCTCAGAGTTCAAATTCTCAACGTGCGGTAATTGCATTTCACTTGGCCGCTAATACCCTTGGAAAATGGTATGAATTCCTACTCTCCCTCAAAGCTTATGGGTTAAATAGTAGGCCGACTGGTTCTTTACCCTTGGTTAGGCAACCGGTTCTCTAGAAGGAAAACTCTGAATTCAAACCTATTGAACTCTGCTTAAGGAAATTGACCTGGCCTCCTGCTCTGTGCGGAGGGGTAAATAAATAAAATATATAATATATTATATATAATATATATATATATATAAAATATATATATATGGTTATTATGGATGCTTGCCTGTTTGCATTTCACACTTCAAGGGAATACACACTTAACCATTCCCCTACCACATTATCAGTGATGTAATCCAAAATGATTATTTCGGTCTTAGCAACATCATACACTTTCAACTGGATGAACCCGGCGGTGTTGATCAACCACCCAGCTTTGTCCAAGGAAACGAGGCATCTTAACAGGCAAATAAACCAAGATGCGCGAAATTTGAGCCGCTTTTATACTGAGAAGCCACCAACTGCAACGACCAATCAAAAAAGAGTTTAAATAACTCGACCAAGGGGCAGCCCCTGTCAGCTGCGGCTTAGAATACTACCGACTGCACCTCTGCAGAGGGGGTAAGACCCCCCCCCCCAAATGGATCCAACCTGCTGGCCGTGAGGACTCTAAATGTACTAACAACTCGCGAGTCAGAGTTACATGAGCGAGAAGCCGCTGTACCTGTTTACAATGTCGCGAGGAAGTGGTGGCGAGAAACCGTTGCTTTGTAGCGGCTTTTCTTTATGTGGGCGAATCTCAATACCAATCCCTCAGGTGCCCCCTGACCACATCGTCAGTGATGTAATCCCAAGATTATTTTTCGGGTCTTTGCACATCATACACTTTCAACTGGGTGACCCCGAGAGTGTGATTAGCAAACCAAGCTTATGGTCAGGGAACAAGATTCTAACAGCAAATAAACCAAATGGTGTGAACTTTTTAAGCACTTTTATACGGAACCACCCAATCAAATGCGATCTCCAGGATATTCCCTCTCCCATAAGGAAAGGAGGAATCAAAGAAAATGGTTTCTCCCTCTCCCATAAGAAAGGAGGAATAAAGGAAAATGGTTTTTTTCCCTCTCCCATAAGAAAGGAAGAATCAAAAGAAAATGGTTCTCCCTCTCCATTAAGAAAGGAGGAATCAAAAGAAAAATGGTTTTCTCCCTCTCCCATAAGAAAGGAGCGAATCAAGAAAATGGTTTTCTCCCTCCCTAGAGAAACTGAAAGCCCGTGAGGCGCACCTTTGAGCCTCAGAATGCGATTAATAAATATAGTGTAATACAGTATATAAAGTCGTCTGGGCGGCCCCTAAAGTCGGTAATCAGCCAGACGCAGAGGGAGTCTCATCACCTTTTCAAAGCGCTAGACAAGGAGATTTGTTTTTGGCTTCTGAGGTGCCGAGCACCACACCTACCCATCAGTTCTTACGTTACCGCACAGACCCCTTCTACTCATCACGCTAGAGTTGCGAGGCCGGTATCGAACTAGGGAACCTTGTTGGTTTCTAGCTGAACGCCTCTTACCGACTGAGCTAACCCCCAGTTATGAGTAGTAAATAGCAGGGCAGATGGCTCTTTAACCAGTTTTAGGAGAAGGAAAACTCTGAATTCAAAAAGAGTTTTAAACCCTGTTAAAGAAATTGATATGTTGTGTCACATCCCTACTTGTGTAGAGGGTTGGTAATATCTGTTATGGCCAATATTTGGTTCGTTTCTGTGTAAGCAATTGTGACATGACAAGAATGCACATTGTAGCATGATTTTGTAGAGCATTCAAATATCTGAAATGGTCGATTATACTCATTCTTATTGCTTCCCAAGATAAATGAAAGGTTTGGTTTGTTTTGTTTTCGGGCATATCAACCTCAGTGGGTCATTTAATGCGATGAAGTTTTGAAATAAATCAATTCTTGGATAATACAATTTTTTTATAAATACATTTTTCTATTTACCTAGATGGGACCCTAACAGTATACCACTCCGGTCAGAGGGTGGACAGGGAAGCAATGGTGATGAAGGGGTGCTTCCACATTCCCCCAAACTCCAAAATGGAACCTCACCATTTCAGATAGAGTTTAACGTCATCCCAGGACATTGTAGACCCGCAGCCAACCACCTTCTAGCACCCATGTGATAAAAGGGGGTGGGCTTGCCATAAGGGATAGTGGGAAAATCATTATAGGTGCTAGGGCTTGAGGACAGCGATTGATCGGAGAAAATGAAGATGAAAAGGCAGGCCAAACATTAATCATAATGATAAAAATCTATTAGTATTATTTGATTTATATTGGACTATGGTCCTCATCTTCATTTATTTGTACAAAGTTGGCGTATGTGCCCTTCGGCCTGTTAGGTATTTGTGTCGAATCAGAACCTTCTTGTTGTAATCGGGGAGCCATCACAGATCTTTGAACCTAACCCTTATTCAGTCCATGGGTTGTACTCTGTTCTCATTCTACTAGCCATAGTTGGGCGGGAAATGTTTCAAGCTGTGTTAATCATTATTCTATTTAAGTCTAGCTTGATTTAATCATTTAAACCATACGAGCACCAGAAAAAATATATCATAGCTTAGGTTAGGCACAATGCTATGAGATTTGGCGCTTCAGTGTCAACAAAATGTTAGAAAAAAAAACTTAAACAACAAAAGAAAAATGATGCTAGTTAAATTTAATCATAAATAATGCTAAGATTCCTTTTCAGAATTAAAGACAAAAATATGATTCAATGGAGATCCTGCAATAAAAAAGGAAGAAAGATGCAATACAATAATACGTTTGGAACTACTATAAGGGTGGTGGGCCAATAATTAACACCCTGCCACTTTCGGTTTTTATTTTAAAAAATTCAAAACAGATTCTAATCATAGAGAAGCAACACAAAGCAAAACAAATGAACACAATTAGTTCAATTTTCTAAATCTAGTCAACATNATAATTTATATTATTCGGACATTGTCCTCATCTTTATTGTTATCTACACTATTTCTCTGAATTTTTGACATGAGACTTGATATTAGTATTATTCAGACTATTGTCCTCATCTTTATTGTTATCTGTACAACGTTTCGACCAGTGTGCCTTCCTGCCTTCTTCAGGTATTTTTTGTTGGACTTGGGGAACCTTCTTTTACGAACTCAGGAACCTTCTTGTCATAATCAAAAGACATCGACCGAAATAGTATATTTTTGGAATTTCGGCAGAAACTTGAAGAGATTCTATAACCATAGACATTTGTTCTATGACTTTTTCTCTCAGAACCAAATAGGTGTCTTGAAACTTTTGGGGAAATTGAGAGATGAAGGCTTCACACTACAATTATCAAGAGATCAACAAACTTCTGGAAATTTCAAAAGCAGATGCAACCTCTGTCTAAAGGAAAAAATTCACATGATCAAATACAGAAACACCAACCAGTTATTAAGCAAATGAAACAAACTAATATTCAAGTGCAGACACAAAAATAGATTAAAAACTATCTTGAAAATAGACTTTTCTAGTTTTTTTCCTTGTTTTGCATTTTATTTTAATCATTATTTCTTCTTACTAATTATAAGTAGGACTTACACACTCACTTGTAATTATTTTTTGTTTTGTTATAACAATAATAATAATTAAAAAAATAAGATAATAATAATAAAGATAATGGACAAATATCTGACCTTGCTAGAGAACTGAAAAAGTTATGGAAAGTGAAAGTGATACCAATTGTAGTTGGTGCACTTGGAACGATCCCAAAAGGATTAGAAAAAGGATTTGGAAAGTTTGGAAATCAGAGGAAGAATTGAAACCATTCAGAACACTGCACTGCTGCAATCTGCCAGAAACTCAGAAGAGTCCTGGAGACCTGAGGAGACTTGCTGTCACTCAGACTTCAGTGAAAGACCATCAGCTAACACTGATGTGAAAACTCAACAAGCCTATCTCAAAAAATTCAGAGAAATAGTGTAGATAACAATAAAGATGAGGACAATAGTCTGAATAATCCAAATAATACAAATTATCAAGCCTCATCTCAAAAATTCAGAGAAATAGTGTAGATAACAATAAAGATGAGGACAATAGTCTGAAAATCCAAATAATCAACCTCATCTCAAAAATTCAGAGAAATAGTGTAGATAATAATAAAGATGAGGGCAATAGTCCGAATAATCCAAATAATACAAATTATCAAGCCTCATCTCAAAAATTCAGAGAAATAGTGTAGATAACAATAAAGATAAGGACAATAGTCTGAATAATCCAAATAATACTAATTATCAAGCCTCATCTCAAAAATTCAGAGAAATAATGAAGATAACAATAAAGATGAGGACAATAGTCCGAATAATCCAAATAATCAAGCCTCATATCAAAAATTCAGAGAAATAATGAAGATAACAATAAAGATGAGGACAATAGTCCGAATAATCCAAATAATCAAGCCTCATCTCAAAAATTCAGAGAAATAGTGTAGATAACAATAAAAATGAGGACAATAGTCTGAATAATCCAAATAATCCAAATTATCAAGCCTCATTTTCAAAAATTCCAAGAAATAGTAAAAAGATTTTATATTTTTGTTTGTGTCTCTATCTTGCATGAGATAGTTCTGTCTTTTAAGTTTATTTGATTTTGTTTCATTTATCAATTATGAAAAAGAATTTTGACAGTCGGTTTCTTCATAAAGGTATTTCTTTAAAAACTGTGGATAGCCTTTTGCTTTTCTAATCCTGAAAAATTTAACATTATTGTTTTCTTCTTCTATTATCAAATCTTTACTTATTCTATACACAAGCGAGAGTTGAAAATTATCCACACTTTCGCCATTACATATCTTTCCAATTCATTTTTATAGTAAAAATCATTTTTAATGCATTTTTATAGTAAAAATCATTTCTAATGCATTTTTATAGTAAAAATCATTTCCAATGCATTTTTATAGTAAAAATCATTGTCCAATGCATTTTATATAAAAATCATTTCCAATGCATTTTTATAGTAAAAATCATTTCCAATGCATTTTTATAGTAAAAATCATTTCTAATGCATTTTTATAGTAAAAATCATTTCCAATGCATTTTTATACTAAAAATCATTTCCAATGCATTTTTATAGTAAAAACCATTTCTAATGCATTTTTATACTAAAAATCATTGTCCAATGTATTTTTATAGTAAAAATCATTGTCCAATGTATTTTCATAGTAAAAATCATTGTCCAATGTATTTTCATAGTAAAAATCATTGTCCAATGTATTTTTATAATAAAAATCATTTTGAATATACAAGGGAGAGTCAAAAATTATCCACACTTTCACCATAACCTTTTGTGGCCTGGTTAGGGTCCAGAATAAAGACACAAGAGAGGAAATGAGTTAAACAAATATATTAACAAAGAACAGTAGTACAAACATATACAAATGAGAAGGTTACTCATGAGGTGGTCTTATCAACTATCTGTTGAAATATTAACTCTCATTTAAGTACAGAACCTGCTGCTATTTATAGTTGGAAGAGTTTGTGGTAAATTACCATAACAATAACATATCTTTCCAATGTGTTTTTTTTTTTTATTTTTTTTAGTAAAAATTATTTCCAACGATTTGGGGGAGCATAAAAAATTATCCATCCTTTTGCAATAACGTTATTATTAGCATTTATGCTAAAGGTGGTGTGATGCTGAAATCCAGTGCTACCCATCTACTCTTGTGACACTACCGTTGCCAAACCGCATTGGTACCTTACCTTTCCTTTGGATCACAGTGGCAGTGTGGAGAGGGGGGATTTGCTGCATGGGAAACAGTTTTAAAAATCATTTCCAATGCATTTTTATAGTAAAAATCATTTCCAATGCATTTTTATAGTAAAAATCATTTCCAATGCATTTTTATAGTAAAAATCATTTCCAATGCATTTTTATAGTAAAAATCATTGTCCAATGCATTTTTATAGTAAAAATCATTGTTCAATGCATTTTTATAGTAAAAATCATTTCAATGCATTTTTTTATTGTAAAAATCATTTCTACTGTATTTTTATAGTATAAAATCATTTCTAATATATTTTGTACTCAAAATGAATTTTTTTTTTTTTTTAATTAAGTAACTAATAATTTTAACAAAATGACTGATATTTTCTGCTGCTAAAAATACTGATTCTTTTTTTTTTTTTTTTTTTTTTTTTTTTTTTTTTTTTTTTGGTTATTTTCTTTTTTTCTAAATTACTTATATGATTCTTCATTTACTTTTCAGATGTTTTATCCGTAGCATTACCTTACGAGGTATTCACTACAATTTATTCCGAAAGTCTTCTCACCCCCTACTTATTTTTTATTAGAGGTAAAATATATATCCATAATACAACCTGAAATTCTAGAAAATAGTTTAATTTTTAAAGATTTTTTGTTACAGGTAAAATAATTCCAAAACTTTTTAATTTTGGTTTTAATAATATTATCTCTATTAATAATGGAGATTCGCTTCCGGTTTTTGTCTGTAACAAAAATTACGTCACTGCTTACATCACATTCCCCAAAATCGTCATAACATAGAATAAAATTTATTCTACAATTTTTGGCATGTCATAGAATTTGAACATGCAACATTAGACAGTCCTCATTGTTTTTTAAAACAAGTTTTAATAAATACATGACTGGTATTATATATCTATATATAGTTTGTTTTATTTTAATACATATTTAAAGTTTACATTTCAAATTGTTTTATTGTTTTAATCCTTTAATGAATTTGATGATTTTACTTACTTAGGGTACAAACTCGCTGACATTGAATTTTTTACTCCCACCCCTCAGGCAATATGTTTCAAAAATCTATTTTTACATCACCTGGAGGGTGTTTTTTATTTTGTACTAGTATATTTTATATTATTAAAGCAAAAAGTATTTCATTATATTTTTGGCTTACAGTCAAGTCATGTTGAAAGCACCAGTTCCCGCTAGATCACCGAAGTTAAGCAACAATTAGCCTGTTCAATACTTAAATGGGTAACCATTTAAGCAACAGCTGGTACTGTAAGTAAACCTAATATCAAAATGACTTGATTCGGCATTAAATGACACGAAAAGGGTCTGATATGCCATAAAACAAAACAACCAACCGTTATATTTATATTTAATCTGAATCTTTCAAAGCCTCCATGATTCTTGTAGGGGTGACAAGACTTTCGGACCACCCCCGTACTTGATGTTGTTTTTTATTTGTTTCTTGTTTTTATTGGGGTGGAGGGGGTGGGGTAAAACTTTTGTCTCTTAGAGAGAACAAATGTCAAACAACTGTTTTGATTAGAAAAAATAAATGTTAAAGCATTTTTAGTCGAGTAAGCGATGTTAATACACGAATAAGAAAGGCATTGTCAGTTATAAACAGATTATTAGTCATATGGAAATCCGATTTCACTGACACATTAAAGCGACAATTCTTCCAGGCTGTGTAGTACTGCTGTATGGTTATATAACGTAGGTGCAAAGTTATTAGATACTTTGCATACAAATAACTCCAACGAAGGTTCACAGACAAAACATTTAATATATACAGCACATGGATAACAGTAGATACAACGTACATAGTAAAAGAGTTACATATAAAAAGGGGTACACAAATAAAGATAATGGTACATTATAACATAAAAGAGTACAGACATGAGACTAGCGATAGTCCATGCTGTGAATAACTTACAGTAATGTAAGGGGGGGCGGAGCCCCAACGAGAGGGGTTAGATAAAATCTACCCCATGTGGCTCGTAGTTACTGAAACAGGAAAAAGAGACCGAAAGGGTTTGAACCCGGCGCTTAAATACTATAGCACCCTAGCGGGCACCAGCAAACTAAAAGGGGCAGACAACTCCACCAGGCGAATACAAACTAACGCTACAGTTACATCACTTGGACCCTAACGAGGCGCTTTGAGAATAAGCTAGATGGGAGCTGCACAAGAATGCTGCGTGTGGTCTTGAACAAGTCGGGGAAACAACACCCGACAAGGAAGCAGCTGTATGGCCACCTGCCCCCTATCTCACAAACCATCCGCATAAGACTGACAAGACATGCTGGACACTGTTGGAGAAGCAAGGACAAACTCATAAGCGATGTTCTCCTGTGGAAGCCAACACATGGACAAGCAGCATCATCTCAAAAACACATATAAATAAGTTTTGGTAAATGGGCCTTTCCCCAAAACTTTTCTCGTTCCCCAGAGATACTCGCATCAGAAAATAAGGTCTAAAAAAGTTTGGCTTTGGGTTACCCTTATGGCACTTTTAACCTCGACTATATTGCAGGAAACTATTTTTACAATTTTTGTTGAAGAACTTTTTTTGGTATATATATATATATATATATATATATACCAAAAAAAGTTCTTCAACAAAATTTTATTATTTTATAATATATATATATATTTTAAATTATTTTTCAGCAGGGGAGGTACAAATTTTTTTTAAAATCTTTTTGTTGTTGAATAATATTTAAATATTGATTTCATTCTTTCTTGTTTTGTAAATAATAATAATAATAATAACAATAGTATCTACAATACTTGAAGCCATGCAACTGTGCAAATATATATATATATATATATATATATATATATATGTGTGTGTGTGTGTGTGAAGAGATGGAAGTGAATCCGACGGTATGTAGTATATAAAGAAAATTGAAAAAACACAGGTTTAAATAAGCTGATTGGTAAGTTTATTGGCTGACGCTGCAGTGTTTCGATCTATTAATTAGATCATCTTCAGGGCATTTGTTGGTATATGGAAGGTGATAAAAATTTTATCACAGAATAACGAGAAAATCAAGTGATAGTCCTTGTTTATCAGTCTGTTCAAAATTTGAAAATTGACGTCATATTTCAAACCGTCCACTTTTTTCAGCGTCCTTTCTTCAGATTTCACTTAATTTAAAGACAATTTGATGTACTGTTGTAACGCGCTTAGCGAATAATAAGACGGGTAGTCCAGCTGACGTTAACTGCAAGAAGTGATCACTTCTGCCTTTTATTTGCAACTCAACAAGATGGCTGAAACAGTACTTCCGTTTCATAACAAAACAATGGTAGAAACGGTGCTTCCGTTTCTTAGTATACCACGTATACTTAACTCCTTACTTTCCATACTGTTGAAGTGAGTTAGTATACTGTTGGATTGAACAACAGCAACTAGCTAAGCACAACTGAATTGGTGCCCAAAACAGCTGGTATTTATGGAACTCAGCTGAATTAAATTTACCTTTTGAAAGTTCAATGATAAATCTTTGGGTGATTCCATTCCTTGAGTCCTGATTGGCTGCTTGGTTTCTGTTGTGTTATGATGCTTAATAAATAATCTGGCATTCTGCTGTAGGCTTACAACAAGGTAATATCCGTATTGAGTTATGGCTTCCTTGTTGCCTTGTTTTACCAATTCAATGGTAATTGTGATTCTTCTACCAGTCTGATGTTTATTCAGCAACAATGATACCCTTTTTATTTTAATTAAAAAAAAAAAAATATTTATATAAAAAGGGACTTGTGGGAGGGTGAGGGAATACTGTCATCATTATCATCATCATAATCACTATGGCTACCAATCTGTTTTTAAAAAAGAATTTGCATGTTAAGTGTTTTTTTTTTTCTTCTTTCTTTTTTTTTTTGCGCCTTTTATGTTGTTTAAAATTTTGTTTCAGCTCTATTTCTGTGAAATATCAATACCATATTTTGCTGTTTATAAAAACTAAGTTATGAGTAAATAGTAGGGCGGACTAGGATAAATAGTAGGGCAGACTAGGCTCTTTAACTTTGGTTAGGTAACCAGAGTTCAAAGACCATATTAACTCTTAACATCCTATACTGCCTCATTCCACCTGACTGGAAGTCACATTTGTTTTCTTAATCTACCCCAAATGATAGCTTTTTTTTTTAATGTAATATTAAACATATTTAGCAGTCTTTAATTTACAGGAAAGAACAGGTAACTTTAAATGAAAAGGCCATTTTTTGATAAATCCTTATAGGAATGGGGCTCTGGACTTTGTTTAAATGTAATATTAAACATATTTAGAAGTCTTTGATTTAAGAGAAATAACAGGTAACTTTAAATGAAAAGGCCATTTTTAGCCATTTTTTGATAAATCCTTATAGGAATGGGGCTCTGGACTTTGTTTAAATGTAATATTAAACATATTTAGAAGTCTTTGATTTAAGGGAAATAACAGGTAACTTTAAATGAAAAGACCATTTTTTGATAAATCCTTATAGGAATGGGGCTCTGGACTTTGTTTAAATGTAATATTAAACATATTTAGAAGTCTTTGATTTAAGAGAATAACAGGTAACTTTAAATGAAAAGGCCATTTTTAGCCATTTTTTGATAAATCCTTATAGGAATGGGGCTCTGGACTTTGTTTAAATGTAATATTAAACATATTTAGAAGTCTTTGATTTAAGAGAAATAACAGGTAACTTTAAATGAAAAGGCCATTTTTAGCCATTTTTTGATAAATCCTTATAGGAATGGGGCTCTGGACTTAGAAAATTCTCAACAGGATGTTAAGAGTTAAGACTATGGTTCAACACTGAAGAAATGTGACATCACACCTTCAAGCATGAAAGATCTGGCCTCCAACAGACAGTGTTGCTGAGACACCTGCCACACAGGAGCTAAGCAGCTCAATATCGGAATAAACAGGACTGCAGAGCGGCGATGTCTTTGTCGTCATGAACAACCAAATGTAGATGGGAATTTCCCCTGCAATGTGTGGGACCACATCTGCAAGTCCAGAATTGGGCTAACGAGCTACCAGTTTGCCTATGCTAGACCAGAGGGAGTGTTTTCCTAAGGTGGAGCACCACACCTACCACATGCTTTACTACACATATCAGATTACCCAAGTCCAGAGAGTGATTCATCAGAGGAATCTTCAAAGACATCAGTTAATATCTGCTTCATGTCTTCCAGTAACATTTCTAATGGAGTTACATTTTTATTCTTATGGTAATTCTTTTCCTTTTGGAAAAAAATAGAATTGATCAATTAGTATTACAAATTACAAATGTAATTATCATGCCTCCATTATACAGCTCTATCCTATCCAAGGCATCGCAGCTGCATTTTGTCGTGTGTAGTTATGGACACAACATTTATACTTAGATATTCCTTGGTTTTAGGACTACTCATAGTTTTTTAAAAAAATCAGTTTAATTGGTTTTAATTAGCCGTAATTATCAATTAAGTCAACAACAGACCAATCCCTGTCTTATATTATATACGATTCTCTTCTTCCTCTGTATATAGAGTTAACGGGAGTGGGAGAGTTAACGGGAGTGGGAGGGCTCACAGCCTGTAATAGATTTATTACTAAAAAATCAGCAGTCAAACCCCACCCCGTAACTATCTGTAGATTCGCCCCTTCCCTTTCACCAGACCACAGTTGTTTTGTCTTAATAAAACTGACTCTGACTCTCTCTCTCTCTCTCTCTCTCTCTCTCTCTCTCTCCTCTCTCTCTCTCTCTCTCTCTCTCTCTCAGTGATACTTATACTAATACTTAAAATTTATCGAGAAGATAATTGTTTGATTTCTTAAAAAATGTAAATAAGATTCGGACTGACTTCTGAATACGGTTGGAAAATTAAAACGAAAAGTTTTTTGGTAGTCCCCAATAACAGTTTAACTACAGTCTATGAATTAACATTTTGTGAATTGGGTTACGGTTTTAGGGGATTAAAGTTGTTTTTATCCCCGCCCCCCGGGTGAAAAAAAAATTACTTACAATCAGGGAACTATTCGATTAATGAAATTTTCAGTGTTGATTTATCAATGAATGGATTTTATAATGCATCATTTATTTTATTTCAAAATTTTCTGATTTTTTTCAGGTCACTTAACTTTTAGACCACCACATGTTTTTTGGTGGGGGTGCAAAATATCTAAAGTTGTAAAGATGAAACTAATTACAGTAGGAGTAAAAAGACAAAAGACTGAAGGTGTAAATAGAAGGGAAAAAATTAAGGGAGCTATCCTGGTAGAAAATAAGTATCGAAAATCGGAAAATAAAATGTAAACTAAAAACTAAAAAAATCATTTTTGTAGATTTTTTTTTTACTCTTTTGGATTTAATTGACTATTATCTTATGAAAGAAAAATATACATCGAGATTTGTTCTGTTTAAAAGGAGGGCGTCCTAAATTTTCAATATAGTGTTTCTACAAAAATTATTAGTTAACAATAATAAACTGAAGTAGTTATTAAATAGATATTTGTTTTTAAAATCTAGAAATAGGAAATTTGAAACTTAATATTAGGCGTTTCATATTCGAAATGAATTTTAGATATTAATTTACCATAGCAGAAATACCTAATTAAGTCAGAAGGTTTTGAAATAAAATAACTGATGCATTATAAAATTTATTTATTAATAAATCAACACTGAAAACTTCATTAAAATTGGAAAATTCCCAGATTTTTGGTAATTTTTTTCAATAGGGAGGGAAGGGTAAAATTATTTTGTAAAATACAGATTTTACGTCATCTTAGACAACGTTGATGTCCATGTTTACGATAAATTAGCACAAAATTGACTGAAAAATAGTTTAAAATGTATTAAAAATAAATTACATTATTGTGATTTTTTTAACAATCTAATCCAAGCTCAATGGATGACCCAATGGATCACATCTTTTCTAGTATATATATAATATTTAATTGAAGAAAAAAGAATTTACATAGAAAATTCCAAATTCTGCAAAATATGGTATTGAATTTTTTTAGAAAAATGTTTTATTTTTATTTTTAACATTAAATTGATATTTTCTGTTGTGTTTATTGTTGTTAAACTACCCCCCCCCCGTCCCCCCACAGGTCAATCAGTACTGGACAGTCTTATAATTAGTATTATTTGGATTATTCGGACTATTGTCCTCATCTTCATTGTTATTCGTACAATGTTTCGGCCGTCTTCTCTTGTTTGCATTTCATATAGCCCTAATACCCTTGGGAAATATATGCATCCAACTACTCTCCCTCCAGCTATGGGTAAATAGTAGGGCAGACTGGGATCTTTAATCTTGGCTAGGTAACCAGAGTTCAAATCCTGGGCAAGGCTGTTTGCATTTTGCATAGCACTAATACCCTTGGGAAAGGTATGAAACCAATTCTACCTCCAGCTATGAGCAAATAGCAAGGCAGACTGGACTCTTTAACCATGGCTAGGTAACCAGTCTAGGAGAAAAAGAAAACTCTGAATTCAAACCTGTTAATAAAGGGGGGGGTAAAAAGGTAGTCTCACAGATCCATTATTGTTGAATTGCAATTTGGATCTTTGCAAGAAGCCCCATTAGAATCCCTACATAAATAAAAGACGTTGCGTTGATCCAGACACTGTGAAAAGAAAAATTAATGTCTCCTGTTCAAAATCCTAACTGCAGAAATAATTCCATGCTGTTATCATTCAAATTCTATTTTCTAATTATCTTCCACGAATATAAATCGATTCTCTATTAATTTTGCTCAAAAACCCAGCCTTGGTGATATTTAATGTGTATATATATTTACTTTGTTGTTAATTGTTTTATTTTCAAAGTTTCCTCTGGACATACATACACACACAACTGCCCTTTATATATGTATTTGGAGGCGCACGGTCTAATGGTTAGAGTCGTAGGAAATAGACTCGTCAACGCGAGTTCAATTCCTGGACGAAGCTGTTGGCATTTCACATAGCGCTAATACCCTTGGGAAAGGTATGAATCCTACTCTCCCTCCAGCTATGGGTAAATAGCATGGCAAACTGGACTCTTTAACCATGGCTAGGTAACCAGTCTAGGAGAAGGAAAACTCTGAATTCAAACCTGTTAAACTCCGCTTAAGAAATTGACCTTGTGTCGCATCCTGCTCATACGGAGGGATTGATAAATATATTACCCCCTATTCTCTTCCAACGGTTTTTTATCCCTTCTTTCCTTCATACGTTTTGCTCGTTGATGATGACCCTTCTACTAAGCGGTCGAAACAGATTCTGTCAGCAGATAATAATTACTAATTGTTTTTTCAAAATGTTAAATTCATTCTGTCGGATTAACTTCCATTTATTTACACATTTGTCTTATGAAAAAACAAAATATACGGATTTTTACACCTCCGAAGATTATTCTACGAACACTACAAAAAAAAAATTTACCAACACCACAAACTTTTTGAAACTTAACATCTTCCTTCAATTGTGCTGTGGACGTGGACTTAATAGCTGGATTATATTTTGAACATTTTTGATAATCTCTTACACTTTTATATATATATATATATATATATAGATAACCCACTAAGATTGACATGCTATTAAACAAATTCAGTTGCTATATTGACCTGTTGTCTCTTAATGTTATCTATTGTATTTTTGTTGTAATTTTTTTTTTTTTTTTTTGCATCTTGCTCCGCCCCCACCTAACACCCCCTCTCCAGCCCCCCCTTTCGTTTCTGCTATTTTGTGTTCACCTGCATGTGTCCTGTATCTGTTGTTTTTTTTCTGTTTCTTTGCAAGTTAGGGGAATTCATTACCACATGTCATCGTTTAATGAAAATGCTGGACTGAGCCTCATCAAACACAGTTGCTTAGATTTTGTCGAGTATCCTTTTATGTTGCATGATTTTAATTTGCTCTTTTCGTTAACCCGTTGTACCCAAAGAATTAGCAATTAGCTTCCTTTAACCCTTTCGGTGTGGAAATCTTACTATGAAAGAGATTATGTAACTGAAACCCTGTCACCACCGACGTCACTATTTCCTTAGTTATTTAAGTTATACTCTCAACAATTGTGAAATAGTCATTATTTAATTTTACTTATCAATTTAGCTTCCTTTAACCCTTTTGGTGTGGAAATCTTATTATGAAAGAGATTATGTAACTGTCTGACTGTAACTGAAACTATGTCACCACCGACGTCACTATTTCCTTAGTTATTTAAGTTATACTCTCAACAATTGTGAAATAGTCATTATTTAATTTTACTTAGTAATTTAGGTTCCTTTAACCCTTTTGGTGTGGAAAGTAAACCAAAGTCACCAAAATCTTATTATGAAAGAGATTATGTAACTGTCTGACTGTAACTAAAACTATGTCACCACCGACGTCACTATTTCCTTAGTTATTTAAGTCATACTCTCAACAATTGTGAAATAGTCATTATTTAATTTTACTTAGCAATTTAGGTTCCCTTAATCCTTTTGGTGTGGAAAGCAACAAAAGTCTCCCAGATATGCCTAATACGTGAGGGTAAGATGACTTTTTAATTTCGTTCTATATACCTCTACCCTAAAATTTGAAAAAATTTTAAAACTTTTAAAACTATTAATTTTAAAACTTTAATAAAACAGTCATTTTTAGAAGTAAGTTCCCTTAACCCTTTTGGTGCAGAAAAAAAAAAAATTTTGGCTTCTGATAAGTAAAAAACAAGAAACAAAAGTAAAGTTAGGGTGGCCTAAAGTTGGTATCAGTCAGACGACAAGGGAGTCTATCCCCTTTTCACTTGCGCTAGACCAAAAGTTAATTCCCAGCCATTAAATTTGTCGTCAAATTCACCACACCCAAAGGGTTAATAAATTTAACTTTAAAAAACTTTTTTTTTTTTTAAACTTAAAAAAAAAAAAAATTGTTCTATTGGGTCTTTTTTTTTTTTCTTTGCTACTAACTCATCATCCTCATCAGTTTCATTACCCCAGGTCGAGTGGTTGTAAAGGCACCACTGACGACCTCTCAATAGGCAAGAGGTACTTGCGAGACTCTTATAATTCCCAGTAAGCAAGTAAATTTGGATGAAAGAAGACTAGAACAACAATTGAAGATTAAAAAAAACATATATTTAAAAAGGTTGCAAACTTGATGGCGTTTGCTACCAGACTTATCTTGGTGAAGGTTAAGGGGGCTCTAGAAAACATGACTCGCTAGTAGACTGCTCAACACTATAAGTGACTTTCGTCATAGAATTTAATTTCGGTGCCAATATCGTATATTGGCGATTCACCCTCTGGTGCCAGGGGCAGATAATTTATCTATAATTTTTCTGTGCTACTCATACACTGAGTTGGTGAGGGCTGGTATCGAACTAGGAACCTTGTGGTTCCTAGTCTGACGCTCTACCGACAGAGCTAAACCAGCCCTATATATATATATATATATATATATATATATATATATATATAAAAAATCACCAACTATAGTTTCTCACAGTAGCAAAAATCTTCACGGTCTATCTGCGATATATATATATATATATATATATATATATATATATATAATCCAGAGAAGAAATCTTCCTTATGACATAGGAGGTTTTTTTAAAAAACATGTCGTAGTTTGCAGAGTTCAATGTGTGCTCTTATTATTAGAATCATAGAGCAATTTTATAAGTAAAAATATAACAAAAGACTTAGAATTTTTGCATTATAGTCTATTTCAGGAAGCTTAGACAAGGTGTCTAAGCTTCCTGAAATAGAATATAATGCAAAAATTTTAAGTCTTTTGTTATATTTTTACTATATATATATATATGAAAAGTAAACAAACAAACAATGTGTTTTGATATGCCTTTTTTTTAGCCGACAATTTTTTGGGAGAATATGTGCTTAATTGAAGCCGTACCTGATTTTGAAAATTAATTGATTAATAATTAATGAATTAGGCGGGCATACCTATTCAAATGTAAGGCTAAACATATATATATATATATATATATAATTGATAATTGAATCATATTACCACGACCAGACAACTCGGCAAACACCATTTGCGACATCCGGAGCACTGGACAGCTGTTTCGACCTCCTTTGATCTTATCAGCAGTGCATACCACAATCTCCGCCACTAGAGATTGTCCTGGGGGTGACCTTGCCTTCTGTAATCCTGCGATGGGATTCACGGCAATACAGGTTAGGTGGCTGCGCAGTTTGAATTAATGTTACCATTGACTAGATGATTTGGCATTCTCCGTTTGTGGCATGGGCTGGTGGCCCAGTGTGTTGAGTCCCCGCTCTTCACGCTGTGGTCCGCTGGTTCAATCTCTTAGTGGTGGAGATTGTGGTATGCTGATGAGACCAAAGGAGGTCAAAACAGCTGTCAGTGCTCCGGGTGTCGCAAATGGTGTTTGCCGAGTTGTCTGGTCGTGGTAATATGATTCAATTATCAATTATATATAATTCCTCTATCAAATTTAATATATATATATATATATATATATATATATACATACACACATATACTAATACTTATAAGTTATTCTATTTTAATTAGTATAAATCATACTGTTTATTAAGAGTGGTTATGAAAGTCAGTTAATTACGATAAATCTTCATTTTTACAAATATGGTACAACTGAACGTTTTTTGTTTTTTTTTTGTTGTTTTTATTGTTTTGCTTTTCTTTGTTGTTTTTACCTGCATGAATTTTTGTTGTATAATTTTATTTTTGACGTGTTTTTTTTTTTTGTTTGTTTTTTTTTTATTTTGTTTTTTCTATTTTTTGTGAACATGTTGTTACTTCCCTGCTTGAAAACTTATCCCCAAATTATAGATATTAGCCAACTGTTGTGAAATAAATGGCCTTACACTGCCATGCTGTCTCATAACATGTTGCCAGGAGATTTAACTTGAGAGTAGTCCTTCTCCTATTCTGGTTGCCCACCATGGCTAGAGAGCCATATCTATACTACTATTTTACCCAAGAAGAGATTCATATCACTAATACCCTTATAAATTCTACCATTCTCGTCTCACCTATGGATAAATAGTGGGCTCTTTAACCTTGGCGTGCAACCAAACTAGGAGAAAAACGTAATTTTCACCTTTAGTTGGCTAAATTCCTAGCATAAAATCATGCGTGCGCATTATCTGAAACGAACTTAATTGTTATCAAGAACACATCTTATGATATCTTTGTGTTAAAGCATGCAGTTGTATTCTTGAAAAACTTTCTAAGACTTGTGTATTTCGCACGGAGACTTTCAAAATGGTTACCGGCTTGTTTCAAAGTGAATGTCAAGGGAGGTTACTCTAATTGCCTTATTTGCTAGGAATTTAGCCAACTAAAGGTGAAAATTACCGAAGGAAATATCTGAATTGAAACCTCTCACCTTAGAAGTTATTGATAAAGGAATGGAAATGGTTATTGTTCAATGACCCCCCCCCAAAAAAAAAAAAAAACAAACCTTTATCAGATGATAACCCGGGGGTCAGAAATGGTTTTGTCGTCATGTTTTTAAAAATGAGAGGATTCTCCATGGCACATTGGCTAACGTGTTGGACTGCGACATTGTAGTAAACTAGTTTGAACTCCAGTCACACTAGTTATGTTCATTTGCAGACCAATACCCAATGGGATGAATCCACAGGAACCTGTATAAAAGTGTGTTTGTGTGTGTGTATATATATATGTGGGTGTGTGCGCATAGAAGTGTGTGTATAAGTATGTATATATATGTGTGTGTGCATAGAAGTGTGTGTATAAGTATGTGTATATATATATGTGTGTGTGTGTATAAGTATGTGTATATATATGTATGTGCATAGAAGTGTGTGTATAAGTATGTATATATATATATGTGTGTGTGTGTGTGTGTGTGTGTGTGTATGTGTGTGTGTATGTATAAATGTGTGTGTGTGTGTGTGTGTGTATGTATAAATGTGTGTGTGTGTGTATAAATATGTGTGTGCATACATGTGTGTGTATATGAATATATGTGTGTGTTTATAGAAGTGTGTGTATAAATATATATATGTGTGTATAGAAGTGTGTGTATAAATATATATATGTGTGTATAGAAGTGTGTGTATAAATATGTGTGTATAGAAGTGTGTGTATAAATATGTGTGTGTGTGTGTGTGTGTGTGTGTATAGAAGTGTGTGTATAAATATATGTGTGTGTGTGTGTGTATATGTGTGTGTGTGTGTATAAATATGTGTGTGTATAGAAGTGTGTGTGTGTATAAATATGTGTGTGTATAGAAATGTGTGTGTGTATAAATATGTGTGTGTATAGAAGTGTGTATAAATATGTGTGTGCGAGTGTATGTGTGTAAGTAAACAATAAAAATGAATCCGACAAGAATGTTGAACAGATAATTGGAAGAAAAATATTTTGGTATCGATGAAATCTATTATTTTTATTTGTCATTTATTTGTGTTTCATTTTATTTTTATATCTAAAATAATTTTAGATAGAATAAATACTCTGGGTTGTCGAAACAAGTGTTGGCAAATAAAGATAATAAATTTCATCCATACTAAAATATATTTTTCTCCTAATTATCTGTTCAACATACTAATATATATATATCTCCTAATTATCTGTTCAACCAATATATATATATATATATATATATATATATATATATATATAAGTATGAGTGTGTAATAGAAATATTAACATCTTTTTTCTTCTTTATTTGAATTGATTTAAAAATGTTAACACCCTTATAGGAATACCTTTAATATATTTTCAAACAGTCTCCATATGTTCACCATCCCTGTCAACATATGCTTAGAATCTCCCACAGGTGATTTTTAAAAAAAAGCTGTTAATATTTCTATGAGAGTACCTGTATATTAGAAAAGTATAGGTATACCCAATTAGACGAAAAATCCGTATTTTTACAAAACAAAAAAACACACGGCTTCCTCAAAGTGAAAGAAACAAGGGGAGCTCACTCTCATTTATGTAGCTAATGTTCAGATTACCAAAAATAGGTAATAGCATTATTAATTTAAAAAAAAAAAAAAACTTTATTCAAATTTTTTTCTGACGCACCTGAATGCAAATTTATTTTATCTAATTCAATTTTTCATGTCTTCATCTTTTCATTTTTTTGTTAAATGTGTTTTAATGCCCCACCCCCCACTCCTAATGTTACTACCTTAACCAAATGACCAGTTATAATAAACGACAAATGAGCCGGATCTACCCCAGAGGAGGCCGTGTGGACTCCAGTAACTACATGCCACAGGTAAGCACCTATTATTATACTAAAGCCGAGTGAATGTATGATTGTTTTCTAAAGGGTTTTTTTCCTATTTAGTTTACTGACACAAAATACATACTAAAATATTCCTTGATTCTGTGATTGAATGTATGATTGTTTTCTAAAGGTTTTTTTTTCCTATTAGGTTTAATGACACAAAATACATACTAAAATATTCCTTAATTCTGGGATTGAGTTATGTTTGAAAAAAAATTCTATCTTAATTGGTTTTACTTAGTCATAATTTGCAATTAAGTCAAAAACTGACTAAAGGTTTTTTTTTCCTATTTAGTTTAATGACACAAAATACGTACTAAAATATTCCTTAATTCTGTGATTGAATTATGTTTGAAAAAATTCAATTTTAATTGGTTTTACTTAGTCGTAATTTGCAATTATGTCAAAAACTGACTCATCTCTTACTTTACATTCTGCCTGTCACTTCCCCCCTCTCTATATATATCTCTCTCTTTACACTCATAGAGAACCTAACAATTGGGCAATTCCATGTCAAATCATCCAGAAACATGTAAAATTGTCACCTACCCGCTTCTATTTTTCTGAAATTTTGTACAGGTGTGGTCTATGTTAAAGTTAGACAGACTTTTTTGATAGAATTTTTGGATTCCTTGGGCAAAAATGTTTTTATAAACCAATTTTTCAGAGTAGGGAAGCTCTAGAACTCATTTTAAAGACTTAAATGGGTAATTTATGAGGAAGTGCGTCCTGGTCTCCTGCCTCAGAAATTGCTACCCGGTGACTATTAAAATAACGTCCCCAGCTATGTCGTCTCAGATTTTCTTTTATTCATGTTTGTTTAATGTCTTGTTTTTAGTTTAAATAAACAAGAATTACAACAACAAAAAAGAGCGACCTCCCCCCTCCCCAAATACATTTACTTGTCGAAAATATCTATCTCCGTTTGTTCGTATCTATCTATATTATTTTGTTTATTTATCTATATTATTTTGTTTATTTATCTATCTATCTATCTCAGTCTATTCAAAACTATATACCCATCTTCATATCTAAACAAGAATTACGACAAATTACGATAAATAAACAAGAATTACAACGAGCTTGTTATTTTGATAGTCACCAGGTAGCGTTTTTTGAGGCAGGAGACCGGGACGCACTTCCTCATAAATTACCGATAATTTTACTTTTTGCTGGATGATTTGACATGGAATTACCCAGGTACTTCTGCAAGTTTACTAAAAAAAAAAAAAAAAAAGAAAGAAAGAAAATAAAATGTCCAAGAATGGCGCTAATCATTGGTAAGTCTTTTAATAAAGTTTCCATGAATCTTTGTAGATCTTCTGGAATGCTGGATGCCAAATGGTAGCATTGAATTTCCAGACTCCGGACCTTGCTATGCAGCTCAACCAGGGAAAATTCGAATACAATGGAAATTGTGGGTAAGTACTTATTTATTAACTTGGATGTGGCACAAGGCTAGATGTATAGGAGCACTCAGTGAGGCAAGGTGAACTAGTTATTTACTAAAGATTATTACGGGGCCAGATTAGCTCAGTCGGTAGAGTGTTCGGCTAGAAACCGCAAGGTTCTTTAGTTCGATACCGGCCCTCGCCAACTCAGCGTATGAGTAGCACAGGGATCTGTGCGGTAAAGTAAGGAGCTGATGGTAGGTGTGGCGCTCCACCTCAGACATAAAAACAATCTCCTTGGTCTAGCACTAGTGAAAAGGGGATAGACTCCCTCGCTGATTGGCTGATACCGATAGGCCACCCCGACGACGACTTATTTATTAACTTGAATGTGGCACAAGGCTAGATGTATAGGAGCACTCAGTGAGGCAAGGTGCACTAGTTATATACTAAGGTTTGCTTGGATGTGGCACAAGGCTAGACGTATAGGAGCACTCAGTGAGACAAGGTGCACTAGTTATTTACTAAGCTTTGCTTGGATGTGGCACAAGGCTAGATGTATAGGAGCACTCAGTGAGGCAAGGTGTGCATTAGTTATTTACTAAGCTTTGCTTGTATGTGGCACAAGGCTAGATGTATAGGAGCACTCAGTGAGGCAAGGTGCACTAGTTATATACTAAGCTTTACTTGGATGTGGCACAAGGCTAGACGTATAGGAGCACTCAGTGAGGCAAGGTGTGCATTAGTTATTTACTAAGCTTTGCTTGGATGTGGCACAAGGCTAGACGTATAGGAGCACTCAGTGAGGCAAGGTGTGCATTAGTTATTTACTAAGCTTTGCTTGGATGTGGCACAAGGCTAGACGTATAGGAGCACTCAGTGAGGCAAGGTGTGCATTAGTTATTTACTAAGCTTTGCTTGGATGGCACAAGGCTAGATGTATAGGAGCACTCAGTTACCCATAGCTGGTGGGAGAATATATGGATTCATACCTTTCCCAAGAGTATTAGCATTATGTGAAATGCAAACAGCCTCGTCCTGGATTTGAACTCAGGTTGAAGAGTCCATTTCCTACAACTCTAACCATTACAACACGCACCTATATGATTGCCCCAACCCTATTGCCCTTATGGCAATCCGCAACCCATTTTATTATATATGTGCTAGAAGGCGGTGGCTGAGGGTCTTCATATCCTGGGAATGATATTAAACTCTATCTGATGGTGAGGTTCCAGTTCTGGAAGTCTGGGCAATGTGGAGCACTCTTTCAACACCATTGCTCACAGGACCACTCTGACCCTGAGTGGTAGTACTTGTTAGGGTCCCATCTATGGGTTAAATAGAAAATTTGATTACAAAAAAAAATTTGTTTTTAAATTTTCTTCCAAACTATCGCTATGAATCTTTCAAGACTTTGCCAGCATTAAATGACCCACCGAGGTTGATATGCCATAAAACAAAACAAACAGATATTGAATAAATTGTACATAATAACACTTAATCAAAAGCCTGTGGACTCTACTCATCACAGCTATAGAATAATCATACTGTTCCAATTACCGTCGAATTGGTAAGACAATGCCAGAGTATTTATGAAGCCTCATAACATCATAGAAACCAAGCAGCCAATCAGGACTCAAGGAATGGAATCACCCAAATACATGAATGGACTATTCTTGAGTCCCATAAGTACCAGCTGAGTTACAACCGTTTGCTGCCTTGTCTTCCCAGTTCGACGGTAATTGGAACTTTTAATTATTCTTCATCTCCCCTCCCCCCCCCCATTGTGTGGGTGTAGCAGCCTTTGAGGTGGAATTGGTTCCTTTCGACCCGGGCATTGCAGCTTAGCCCCTTGAGCAGAATATCTGTCATGCATAAGCATTTGAATCAGCACTACGGGACCAAGCTGCAATGGCCGGATCGAAAGGAACTAATTCCACCTCAAAGGCTGCTACGCCCGTGCAATGGGGGGGGGAAGGGGAGATGAAGAATAATTAAAAGTTCCAATTACCGTCGAACTGGGAAGACAAGGCAGCAAACGGTTGTAACTCAATACAATCCCGAAAGCCACAAGGTCCTCTGCAAAATGACAGAGTATATATAAGACTCCACAATGTCATTCAAGGAATGGAATCACCCAAATCACCAGATTCATGGATGGATCATTCTTGATTCCTATTTATACCAACTGTCTTGGACACAGCTTGAGTTGTACTTAGTTAGCTGCTGTTATTAAAACCAACAGTAGGCTAACTGACCTCAATAGGCACAAGTTCAGTTGTGCTTAGCCAGTTGCTGTTGTCCAAACTAACAGTATACTGACTGACTTCAATAACAGCTATAATACTGTTCTATACATTTCAAATAAGAGGTTGTATCTTAAAAACTTGATCTGATAAGAAAAAATGATTTTTAGATTCAGCATAAAAAAAATGCCTTAAAATCAGCTATTTTATATTTGATGTTGAAAACATTGCAGGCCAGTGTTATTAAAGATTGAATTTTAAATAATTATTCTGGTTATTTCCTATAACTCCAACCTGAAAAAGGGGAACCACTCTGAATGAATTTTATCTGTTAATTAATCTACCCATTATTTCCCCATTAAACTAACCCTAAATCCTAACTGTTAAGTTTTTAAATGCCATCCTTGGCCAGTTGAAAAGGGCTTAAAGTAAGTAAGTCCTGAGTTATGGAATCCTTTCGTAAGTGAATAAGTCCTATCCTGCGTATTGTTAAAGGTCCAGTGATTTAATCCTATGTCCATCGTCAATGAAAGGCAAGGTAGTTATGGCCAGTTCTGTCTGGTTAAGTATTTTATCAGCAGTAGAATACTGTCAGTGATTGGCCAAGAGTTTGATTACATGATTCTCGGCGAGTCTATAAATTGAAGTGGGCTTTTAACACACACCTTATAAGAAAAAATCTTAACAATCTAACTTCTTTTTTCGTAGTAGATCAATAAATAAATAAATAATTTATCGGTCAATCAGAGTGGTTCCCCTTTTTTTAGGTTGGAGTTATAAGAAATAATCATTATTCTGACCGTATGTGATTTATTTTTCTTCTTTTTTTTTTGTTAACCCATTGCAGATACTTATTAAAGCCTGATTTTATGAGAAGACCAGATCGGACTTTTGATCCATTCTCCGAGAGTCCAGTCGATGGCGTGATTGCTGGACACTGTTCAGTCGAAGTGAGTAAATTGATTGCACAATAACTTTAAACATTTAACACAATTCTAAAAGATAATTTTAATTCATTGAATGAAGAAGAATTCTTGACCTCTGACAATACCTTTCTTTTTAATTTTTCTATTTTAATGAATTATTATTATTTATCTATAATCAAATCAGTAATGTATACATTATACATATAATAAGCCTTAGTCTCTCAAATACTTGCATTAATTCCTGACCACTGACAATCCCTTTCTGGTTTTCTTTCAGGTTATATCAGGCCAATTTTTATCTGATAAGAAAATTGGTACCTACGTTGAAGTAGATATGTATGGTTTGCCAACCGATACAATCCGTAAAGAATTTAGGACAAGAATCGTCCCTAACAATGGTCTCAATCCAATTTATAATGACGAGCCTTTTGTTTTCCGAAAGGTAAGGTACCGTTTTTTTTTTTGGTTTTTTTTTTTGGGGGGGTTTTTTTTTCATCATCCCTGTGATACTTTGACTTATAAGTTGAATTCGTTCTGCCCATAACTCAATTTCCTCTTATATGTAGGTGTGGATAGGAGTGTGTTTGTAATAGAAAATACGGATGTGAATGGTAGTGGTGGAAGATCAATTCTACTTTTTTTTTTTTATTGACTACAGTAGAGATGTCTCAAAAGAAGAAACAAATATTTAGAATTTTTCAGTGTTGAATTATTCTCTTGGTATAAACCATAAACAACTTCCTTTCTGAAATAAATAGCCATCAACATTGCATTCTGGGAAAAATGAATCTTCTGATTACTATTTTTTGCCCATAACTCAATTTCCTCTTCTATCGTAAATCAGGGGAGTCGAGTGTAACTAACAGATGAAAAATCCAAAAACGCTTCTGCCATGGAAATTCATTCTTGCCACTATTATTTGTAATATCATTGATTTACTTTGAAAAGAAATATACAAGTGGCTACAAAATATCTCACAGGAAAACATAAACTACATCATGGATGATATCAAAATATTTGCTCAGAATAAAAAATAACTAGAAACCCTTATGCAAACCATTAGAATTAGCTAATATATTGGAATGGAATTTGGGATAGAAAAACAAAAGACTGATAACAGTACAGAATTAAGAAAAAGGCAAATAGAAAAACAAAAATAAAAAAAAGTAGAGGGGGATTTTTTTTAAGTTAGTCCTGCAGATCCATTATAATGATGAGCCTTTTGTTTTCCGAAAGGTAAGGTACCGTTTTTTGGGGGGTTTTTTTGTGTGTTTTTTTTTTTCATCATCCTTTTTTCAGTACAGTGATACTTGGATTTATAAGTTGAATTCATTCTGCCCATAACTCAATTTCCTCTTATATCAAACTAGCAGTGGCTACCCGGCGTCGCCTGGGTAGAGGGGGATATTTTTAAAGTTAGTCCCGCAGATCCATTATTACTGAATCGTGAGTTGAATCCTCGTGGGATGCCCCATTTAAATCCCTATGTAAAAAAAATAGAACTTCATGAATATAAATCAAATCTTCATTATTTTTGTTCAAAAACCAAGATCTGATGATTGTGAATGTGTATATATATTTTACTTTGTCATGAATTGTTATATTTTCATAGTTTCCTCCGGACATACATACACACAGACTGCCCTTTATCTATGTACTAGCAGCGGCTACCCGGCGTCACCTGGGTAGAGGGTGATTTTTTTAAGTTAGTCCCACAGATCCATTATTACTAAATCGTGAGTTGAATCCTCGTGGGATGCCCCATTTAAATCCCTATGTAAAAAAAAAAATAGACCTTGCATTGATCCAGCTATTCTAAAAAGAAATGTTAATGTCTACTATCTAAAATATTAAATGAAAAAAAAATCCATGTTATCATTCAAATTTTATTTTTTAATTATCTTCACGAATATAAATCAAATCTCTATTATTCTTGCTGAAAAATTAAGCCCTGGTGATATTTAATGTGTATATATATTTACTTTGTCGTTAATTGTTTTATTTTCGAAGTTTCTTCCGGACATACATATACACACAACTGCCCTTTATATAAGTACTAGCAGCGACTACCCGGCGTCGCCTGGGTAGAGGGTTTTTCAAAATTAAGCCCTGGTGATATTTAATGTGTATATATATTTACTTTATCCACTGACTGACCAATGACCCTGGAACTAAAGTTAAAAATAAAACCTGAAGTTCTAGTTTCTGCAGAGGAGCAGAAGTTGGGTGACTCTCCCACCCCCAGGATGAGAAATGGAAAAAGAGAAAAATCGGTCTTTTTTGGCTGGGCCTTTGATAGATGCAGACGCGGCTTCCCGGGTTTCCCCCATATGGGTTTTGCATAGCAGTGCCGAACATGATTGAGGATAGAATAATTTGACCTCACCTTCTCTCTTTCCTTCTCTCTGAAAAAGAACCCACAAGCCTAGAAAGGAATAAACAACCCCTTTGTTACTATACAACTTTGAAGATCACATAGACGAGAAACTGTCAGTAACCAGGTGCTGACTCTATGTTCACGCTACCTTAACTCAAACACGCTATTAATGATATTGAGCACTATCTGCTTAGAAATATAGCATCTACAAAATAATAAATAAATGAATAAAAGGAAATGATCAGACACACAGACATAAGCACACATGCACACACACACTTACACACACATAAGAAAGCACCCCCACCCCAGATACACACACACATAATTTGGAAGACATGAGACAGAACAAATTGAGCAGCTACTAGCACCACTTCAGTTCGAGGGATCTTCTGATGAGGGGATTTTTTATCCCAAAATATTAAGAATAAAATCACAGGTTAACAAACAACACCATTGTTACCTTATTTTTTCTTTACACTTGCATCGTGACAACCTTCAAAACCAACCAACAAACCAATATAAACACAATGCTCCAAGCAAATTACAAAACCCTTTTAAAATAATAAATGTTTTCATGAATATATTATATATTTTTTGCTGAGGAAAGAGAAAGAAATCCTCCTGTGCTCTGGTTTGAAAAGGTTTATATCAGTTCTTGATATTAATTTGCTTTTTGTTTGTTTCTACTTTTTCAGGTTGTCCTTCCCGATTTAGCAGTTTTGCGGATTGCTGTTTATGAAGATACTGGTAAATTAATTGGTCAAAGAATCTTGCCGCTTGATGGTTTACAAGCTGGTAAGTAAATCAGAGTAAATACTAGTATATCTTTTAAGGGTCTAGTTTGGCACAAGGCCATGTAAATTCAACATTTCAAAAAAAGTTTGAAGATAAGTTTTATGTTTTTAACATGCAACAAATATGAATAATTTATTTGTTATGTCATCTTGGGCGTCTGCCCTTTTTTCTTCTTTTGATATATTAGACAATTTTTATATATATATATATATATAATATAATATATATAATAAAATACATATATATAAGGTTTTACATATCTATTTATTTGGTGACAGTGTGAATGTCACATTGAATATATATATATATATATATATATATATATATATATGTGTGTGTGTGTGTGAATGTCACATTGAATATATGTGTGTGTGTGTGTGTGTGTGAATGTCACATTGAATATATGTGTGTGTGTGTGTGTGTGAATGTCACATTGAATATATATGTATGTGTGTGTGTGTGTGAATGTTACATTGAATATATATATATATATATATATATATATATGTGTGTGTGTGTGTGAATGTCACATTAAATATATATATATATATATATATATATGTATATGTGTGTGTATGAATGTCAGATTGAATTTGAATATATATATATATATATATATATATATATATGTGTGTATGAATGTCACATTGAATTTGAATATATATATATATATATATATTATATATATGTATGAATGTCACATTGAATTTGAATATATATATATATATATATATATATATGTGTGTATGAATGTATTGAATTTGAGTATATATATATAATGTGTGTATGAATGTCACATTGAATTTGAATATATATATATATATATATATATATGTGTGTGTGTATGAATGTCACATTGAATTTGAATATATATATATATATATATATATATATATATATATATAATAAGATAAATATATAAAGGTTTTACATATCTATTTATTTGGTGACAAAGGAACATTCACGACCATATTGTTTTCATGCGTCAACAATCATCAGGTGAAGATGTTACAAATTTGTAACATTTGTAATCTCTTCACCTGACGATTACCTCGCATGAAACCAATATGGTCGTGAATGTTCCTTTGTCACCAAATAAATAGATATGTAAAACCTTTATATACTTATTTTACTATATTATATAACAGCTTTTATATTGAGCACTCTACCAATAATACTGCCTTTGGTACACCGTTTCAGTAAAAGCTGAAACAGTGACAATCCCAGAAAGGAAATGAATCCGACAGTATAAGTATAGATAAAAGGATATGAAAACACACAATGCTGTTAAAATGAAAATATTTTATATCATATAAATCGAAATATTGTTCAATATTAGCTATGAATATGATATAAAATATTTTCATTTTAACAGCATTGTGTGTTTTCATATCCTTTTGTCTATACTTATATATATAAATATGAATAATTTATTTGTTATGTCACTTTGGACACCTGCCCTTTTTATTATGATCTCGTTGGGTCGAGATTGATTTTTAACATTTTTTTTTTTTTTGCTTAGCTAAAAAGTTAAGCTATACTGAACTTGATAAATTTTGAATGGGAGGGACTAAATCTGAATAACAATTGCAGATTATGTTTTGCCTCCCCCCCACTCCTTTTTTTTTTTTCCTACATTTATTTTTTAATTTATTTTTTATTAATTGCTTAAATTGATTTTCTATTTTTCTTTTTTTTCCCCCGCCAGGTTATAGACACATATCACTACGAACAGAAGGAAACTTTCCATTGTCACTCCCAACAGTTTTCTGTAGAATTATTTTAAAGACTTATGTTCCAGAAGGATTTGAAGGTAAGTTATTTTGTTACTTACTCCATTACTCGGCTCATTGCCTCACCTGTTATTCTCTTTAGTTGTCACCCTCTGGTTCTTTTTGTTTGTTCACCGTTACTTCTCTCGACCAGTGCTTCTCAAACTTTTGGAAGTTGTTAACCGATTGACATTTTTAGTTCAAAAATCGTTTATATTCGTGTTAATGGCGGGAATAGGTCATTTTGAATTGTCATCTTCTTTTTCACCATTATGAGTTACAAGGTGTGTTAAAAAAGTATCGAGATTTTTTGTACTTTTTGACACACCTTGTATTCTGAAAAAAAAAAAAATTCCATTCATCAATTTTTTTCAGAATACAAGATGTCAAAAAGTATTGCGATTTTTTGACACACCTTGTGACACACCTTGTATTCTGAAAAAAAAAAAGTTCCATTCATCAATTTTTTTCAGAATACAAGATGTGTCAAAAGGTATCGAGATTTTTTGAATTTTTTGACACACCTTGTGACACACTTTGTATTCTGAAAAAAATAACGTTTCATTCATCAATTTTTTTCAGAATACAAGGTGTGTCAAAATGTACAAAAAATTTCAATATCTTTTAGATCGATGCATGGAATGGTGTATAAAATTAAAGAATTTGTTTAAGATTACCTTTATTTGATACAGAAATTCTACCATCAATATAAACTAACGCCCCAGTGTACAGTCAAATCCACACATAAAAAAAAAGACCTTGCGTTGATCGAGCCTGTCTAAAAAGAAAAATTAATGTCTACTATTTAAAATATCAAATACAAAAAAAAATTTTTTTAAATCCATGCAGTTATCATTTAAATTTTTTTTAAAATTTTGACCACAAATATAAATCAAATCTTCATTATTTTTTTCTCAAAAAGCAATATCTGGTGATAGTGAATGTGTACCGATATTGACTTTGTCATTAATTGTTTAATTTTCGAAGATTCCTCCAGACATATACACACAAACTGCCCTTTATATATGTATAGATTACCCCCGGATATACATGCACACAAACTGCCCTTTATATATGTATCGATTACCTCCGGACATACATACACACAAACTGCCTTTTATATATGTATAGATGAATATTGTGTTATTTCTGATATTTTTCTTCTTCTTCTTTCAGATTTTGTATCCGCAGTGTCTGCCCCGATCAAATTCCAGTCCATGGCTGACAAGAGAGCACAATTAATGAAAGACATGGGTATCGACGAGGACGACATTGGGGACGTCCCTGAAACGAAGGGCAAGAACAAGACCATGCCCAACGAGAGTAACAAACCCACACCCCAGACACCGAATGGTCCAACAAAAGATCAGACCAAAGACACACCCAAACAATTAAAGCAAGCACCTGTAAGTGCGCAGCAACCACCGGCCAAAAAAGAAGGTAATTATCTTTTAGAGTACCCCTTCATCACCATTACTCCCAGGTCCACTCTGATTTATTTTACAAGTACAAGATGACAGAATTTCATACTTTTTATTGTCAGGTGGCATTAGGAGCATTTAGTTTTGATTAATTTCACTCAAAAAGATTTCCGCCCTGTCGTCTGGGGTGTTAGAATGCACCGACTGCACCTCTGCAGAGGGGTAAGATTCCCCCAAATGGGGCCACCTGTTGGTTGTAAGTGGCGACCCGTGATGCTTAAGGACGGAGTCTTGGTGGATGAACAGTCCATGACATGCAACACTCCACTTAGACCCTTACTTAGGCTAAACGGGCGATCAGAGAGCCCCCACCGATCAATCGGCTGGTCATGTCAAGCCCTAGCACCTATATGATTGCCCCAACCCTATTGCTCTTATAGCAAGCTCCAACCCCTTTTTATCATATGGGTGCTAGAAGGCGGTGACTGAGGGTCTACATGTCCTGGGAATGATGTTAAACTCTATCTGATGGTGAGGTTTCAGTTTTGGATGTTTGGGGAATGTGGAGCACCCCTTTATCACCATTGCTCCCTGGTTCACTCTGACCCAGAGTGGTAGTACCTGTTAGGGTCCCATCTATGGGTTAAATAAAAAAATGTATTTATAAAAAAATTCTTTTAAATTTTGGCAAATTATTTTGACTATATATTTAACCAACCAATGCGGGTTGGGGTTGATGTAATTAACAGCGTTGATCCCAGGGGGGGCTATCCGCCCAGGCAACACCTACCCCCTTGATTTAAAGGGGTAGGGCTGGGTTTATTACCCAGTGCCTAAGGCGCCACCCATGACAGGGAATGCCGACTGGATCAATGCATTTTTTGCACCCATAGGGCCTTGTGCCTAACCCATACAATGTGGGGTATGTGGTAAATATGTATTTAACCAACCAAATTCAGTATTTCAACACAAGGTTAGCCCTATCGGCTTTAGAATAGACTGCACCTCTGTAAAGGGGTACCCCCCCCCCAAATGGGGCCACCTGTTGGCTGTGGGTTGCAACCCATGATGCCTAAAGAAGGAATCCTGATAGCTGAGCAGTCCATGCTATGCAAAACTCCTCTTTGCCGCTTACTTGGGCGGTTGGAGAGGCCCCGATCAATCGGCTGGTCATGACAAGCCCTAGCACATATGATTATTCTGGCCATATTGCTCTTATAGCAACTCTCCAAACCTTTTTATCATATGAGCTAGTGGGCAGTGACTGAGGGTCTTAGTGTCCTGGGTATGACGTTTAACTGCATGTTCCCATTCTTGAGCTCTGAGGAGTGTAGAGTACCCTTTCAGTGCCATTACTCCCAGGTCCACTCTGACCCGGAGTGGTAGTACCTGTTAGGGTCCCATCTATGGGTTTAAATAGATTAAAAAAATGAGTTTAAAATGTGTTTTAATAAAATTGAATATCCAACAAGAATGAATAAAACAAAAATCTCGACATAAAATAATTCAAGGGTTGACATGCTGTAAAATCCAACCAATCAATCTTAGAAGAACTTTCTAATATTATTTGTATTATTTGGACTATTGTCCTCATCTTCATTGTTATCCATACAATGTTTTGGCTGATGTGCCTTCCGGCTTTTTGCAGGTATTTCTTGTCGGACTTGGGAACCTTTTTGTCGTAATCGGGAGCCATCACGGAACTATGAACCTAACCCTTTATTCAGTCCAAGGGGGTTTCCTGTTCTCATTCTGCTAACCATAGCTGGGGTACAGGTGTTAAGCTGTGTTAATTATTATTCTATGTTACTGCTGCCCATGACCAGGATTGAACCTACAGTCTAGAGATAACTGTCATTTGTTACTGCATATAGGTGGACAGATCCAGCACCCAGTGGTATTAGGGCCAGAACCCAGCAAAATTTTTTTTCACCAACTTTTATGCCTGAAGATTGCTAAAATGGTTTGTGCTATAGACAACACTTCTCTAATTTTAGCTTCAGAGGAAATTATTCATTGCCTTCATTAAATGACCCACAAGGGTTGATGTGCCATTAAACTCTTATAAACCAACACTCCATAGACAAATGAAAACTAAGATTGTAACTAAACTTCTAGGCCTGAAGATTGTTAAAACCAACAAATCTTAATTTGTTGCTTGAAATATCTATACAGTTGTTCTTATTATATTTTCCATTCCATTATTTCCCTTTTATATGTTGAGAGAGAGAATTGCAAGTTGTTTGCTATATAAGGTGTGCAACAATTCCCCATCTAAATTTATACACTATGCAAGGTCACGTGGTTTATTCTTACGCCAATCCACAGCCATAAATGTTTGGCTGATTAACTACTTAAACACTGATCCTTTCATAGTCTACTTGCAACCATTGATGAAGGAACTTACAATACTGAGGATTCTTTACCAGAGGATTACCAAGGATTTCCACTGGACAAGCGCTCTTGCTTGAAGACTAAAGGATAGCCCATAAATTTGTAACACGAGTGTTGGTATGTTATAGTAAGAAATTAAAGTCTATAAATGGAAATTGGTGTAAGAATTGCTTTTCAGTCATTTGCTTCAAAGAAAATTATTTATTGCCTTCATTAAATGACCCACAAGGGTTGATGTGCCATTAAACTCTTCTAAACCAACACTCCATAGACAAATGAAAACTAAGATTGTAACTAAACTTCTAGGCCTGAAGATTGTTAAAACCAACCAATCTTAGTTTGTTGCTTGAAATATCCATACAGTTGTTCTTATTATATTTTCCATTCAATTTTTTCTTTCTTTTTTCAGAGGATCTTCAGTTTGATAACATCACCCGAGAATCGTTGATGAATGAAAAGGTGTACACGAGGCTTATGAAGAAACAATTGAAGGAGGTCGATATAATGAAGAAAAAACACCAGAAGGAGCAGTCTGTGATGCGGAAACAGCAGTGCACAACCATCGACAAATTGATTGCGTTACATGAAAAAGAAAAATCTGCAACGGAAAAATCTTTGGAGAAGTTGAAAAAGAAAGGGTAAGGGACATAGTTGTGCTGCTATATTAAGGGACATATTTTCTGATCACCTTTCAAGTATTTCTATCTGTTGTATTGTATCACAACATGTGACAAAGAACAATATTAAATTATACTGTAATCTAGTTTAGTGTTGAAACATATATATATATATATATATATATATATATATATAATATATATATATATATATATATATAGTTTTTCCGTTAAGATAGAGACAGTAATACGAAACATTGGTAATCTCAGAATTAGAGAAAGTTTATTAATAGCCAAATTAGGTCCTAGTATAAACAATAGATTAGAGCTAAACACTGAATACATAATTAATTAAAATACACGTTCCTCATAGTATATAGTACACAGTATGTACATTTCATTATACATATATCAAATGAATAATACATAAATATATAAATAGATGAAAATAATAAAATTGAAATTGAATGAACGGCTAAATGACTATTATGGCTTTCCGCGTGGCATTTAAAAAAAAGAACACCACGAGACGCGTGTTTATAACATAAAAAAACATAACGACATAAAAAAAAACACGTCCATTTCTGGAATTCATCTCTGAAGATAAAGTTATACTTTGAAATCGATAAGACAAAAAAATAACATCTTTTTGTTAGAAATTTGAAAGTTTTTTCAATTGGTTAATTCCATGCGTTTCCGTGGTGTTGTAGGTCTGCTTGATTTTGTGTTCGGTGAGATAGCTTGAAATTCTTTTATATTGTTTTAAGACAAAAAAATAACATCTTTTTGTTTTTATTTTTTATGTGCATTGTAATTGCTTTCAAATTATTAATATATTATAACATACTTAACAATGCTTCAAGCAAATTACCAATTACTTATATATATATATATATGCAAATGTAAACAACTTTAGCTATTTATATATTTATATATATATATATATATATATATATTAGCTATATATATATATAATAGAAATTTTTACTACTTTTAT
>CM042172.1:18839460-18981960 GCA_023376005.1 Doryteuthis pealeii
AAAAACATATAGGTGTTAGGGGCTTGACGTGGACTAGCCGATTGATCGGACGGGGGCCTCTCCAACCGCCCGTCCCTGTACTTGGATCTTGACACAGCTGAGGCAAGATTGTATGGAATTATTTGGTTGATTGAATGCGTTTTTATGCTTTTATGAACCAGCCTTCTTTTAGGATTATTTCATAGTCTCAAATAAATGTGTAGCCCGGGAGGTTTGATATTGGAGGATGAGCTGTCACCCAAGCCATTAATAAATGACATATCAACAAATACAACTATTTTACAAGAGTTTAAGTGTGGTTTAGTTTCTTTGTGTTACGGATATAAACCTTCAAGTGGGTTATTTAAATACCAAATCCATCCTTGTAGAAGAAGAGTAGTGTGCTATTTAACCGAGGGTTTGAGAGGGTTTCTGAAAGAATGGTTTGGTATTCTTTGTTAAATGGCATATCAACTTTGTGGTTATTTTAATTGCTAAAATCACCCTTGTAGAGAACAGTATTGGTTTACTATTAAACCCATATCTGAGAGGATTCATACCTTTCCCAAGCGGTATTAGTCCAAAAGCCTGAATGTAAAAGTGCAACTTGGAGTTCAAATTCATTAAATATTTCAGTTCCAGCATTAGCCGACTACGCTTCCCTGAGTTTGGAGGGGATCAGAGTGTAGTATCTGTTCCAGTTACTATGCTCTGATTTCTTACCTAATCCACCGGCCTCGGCTGGGTCCAGTGTGATTCGGCCACTGCGACCGGTAAAGTACAATTAATAACGTCGATCCCAGGGCTTCATCAACCAGATCGACGCAATTTTATGCAATTAATTTTATGCCCACGTAAAAACGAGCGTTGTGTCCAGCCCTCATAAGTGGTGAGCAGGCAAATACACCCCCTTTTAGCCTACTACGCTTGAATCAAGGGAAATAACTCTACTTTCTTTTGATTCTAATAGAGTTATTTCCCCTGTATATTGTTCAGAAGAAAATTTAAAAACAGTTTCTCACACACTTTTCTTTCCTCTCTCTCTCGTCTCACACTCACTTTTCTCTCCTCTCACACTCACCTTTTCTCTCTCTCTCTCTCTCTCACACTCACTTTTTCTCTCTCTCTCACACTCCCTTTTCTCTCCTCTCTCACACTCACCTTTTTTTTTCTCTCTCTCTCTTCACCCCTTTCACCTTTTTTTTCTTTTTTTCTCTCTCTCTCACTCACTTTTTTTTTCTCTCTCTCTCTTCACACTCACCTTTTTTCTCTCTCTCTCTCACACTCACCTTTTTCTCTCTCTCTCTCACACTCACCTTTTTTCTCTCTCTCTCTCACACCTCACCTTTTTTTTCTCTCTCTCTCACACTCACTTTTTTCTCTCTCTCTTCACACTCACCTTTTTTTTCTCTCCTCTCACACTCACCTTTTTTTTTCTCTCTCCCTCACACTTCACCTTTTTTTTTCTCTCTCTCTCACACTCTCCTTTTTTTTTCTCTCTCTCTCATACTCACCTTTTCTTTCTCTCTCTCTCAACTCACCTTTTCTTTTCTCTCTCTCTCACCCTTTCTTTCTCTCTCTCTCACTTTTCTTTCTTTCTTCTCTCACCTTTTCTTTCTCTCTCTTTCTCTCACCTTTTTCTTTTCTCTCTCTCTCTCTCTCTCACTTTCTCTCTCTCTCTCACGTTCTCTCTCTTCTCTCCTCTCTCGCTCTAGTCTCACCTGTCTCTCTCGGCTTTATTCTTGATTATTTGTTTTCATTCAGAACACCTTTGCTCGACTCCATCGGTTGTTTGCTTGACTTGTGCGGAGTTCTTTATTATCTCTGAAATAAAGAGGGAAGAAAAACCAAAACAAACAAAATTAACATGTTTTTATCCCTAAAAGCCACAAAAATATTTGCCTGTCTTCTTCCGACAGATTCAAAGACAAATACAACATAAATATTTTGTTAAACATCACCATTTGATGAATCAAAACAAAAAATGATTTTATTACGATCTAGCAAACAGTGTTGGACTTATCGTTGCTGCCTAGAGAGTATCCTATATATATATATATATATATATATTGAGTAGAACCTACTCTAAACAAATCGTAAAATCTAAGAAGTCCGTTTGGTGTAGGGTTATGTATCGGCCTATCAGCCTTGGCAGTCCGGTTTCAGATCACTCACAGGGCCGCCTCCTATCGAGAAAAATCAATCTCTGTATGTACATTTCGGCCTATTAGGCCTCATCAGCAGAGCTATAGATAGGAAGGCCGCCCTGTGAGTGATCTGAAACCGGACTGCCAAGCTGATAGGCCGATACCATAACCCCTACACCAAACGGACTTCTTAGATTTTACGATTTGTTTAGAGTAGGTTCCTACTCTAAATATATATATATATATATATATATAGCATACATCTTCTAGCACAAGATAAGTCCAACACTTTTGATAGATCGTAATAAAATCATTTTTTGTTTTGTCATCAAAGGTGATGTTTAACAAAATATTTATGTTTGTATTTGTCTTTGAATCTGTCGGAAGAGACAGCAAATATTTTTGTTGCTTTTAGGGATAAAAACATTTAATTTTGTTTTGTTTTGTTTTTCTTTCTTTCTTTCAGAGATAATAAAGAACTCCGCACAAGTCAAGCCAAACAATCGATGGAGTCGAGCAAAGGTGTTCTGAATGACAAATCAATCAAGAATAAAGCGGAGAGAGACAGGTGAGACTAAGAGAGAGAGAGAGAGAGAGAGAGAGAACGGAGAGAGAGAGAGAGAGAGAGAGAGAGAGAGAAAGAAAAGGTGAGAGAAGAGAGAGAAAGAAAAGGTGAGAGAAAGAGAGAGAAAGAAAAGGTGAGAGAGAGAGAAAGAAAAGGTGAGAGAGAGAGAAAGAAAAGGTGAGTATGAGAGAGAGAGAAAAGAGTAAGGTGTGAGAGAGAGAGAAAAAAAAAGGTGAGTGTGAGAGAGAGAGAAAAAAAAAAAGGTGAGTGTGAGAGAGAGAGAAAAAAAAAAGGTGAGTGTGAGAGAGAGAGAAAAAAAAAGTGAGTGTGAGAGAGAGAGAAAAAAAAAAGGTGAGTGTGAGAGAGAGAGAGAAAAAAGGTGAGTGTGAGAGAGAGAGAGAAAAAAAGGTGAGTGTGAGAGAGAGAGAGAAAAAAAAGGTGAGTGAGAGAGAGAGAGAAAAAAAGGTGAGTGAGAGAGAGAGAGAAAAAAAAGGTGAGTGTGAGAGTGAGTGTGAGAGAGAGAGAAAAAGTGAGTGTGAGAGAGAGAGAGAGAGAGAAAAGGTGAGTGTGAGAGAGAGAGAAAAAGTGAGTGTGAGAGAGAGAGAGAGAGAAAGAAAAAGTGTGTGAGAAACTGTTTTTTATTTTCTTCTGAACAATATACAGGGGAAATAACTCTAATTAGAAATCAAAAGAAGTAGAGTTATTTCCCTTGATTCAAAGCGTAGTAGGCTAAAGGGGGTGTATTTGCCTGCTCATCCCACTTATGAGGGCTGGACACAACGTCTCGTTTTTACGTGGGCACATAAAAATTGCGTCGATCTGGGTTGATGACCCCTGGGATCGACGTTATTAATTGTACTTTACCGGTCCAGTGGCCGAATCACACTGGACCCCCAGCCGAGGCCGGGTGGATTAGGTAAGAATCAGAGCATAGTAACTGGAACAGATACTACACTCTGATCCCTCCAACATCAGGGAAGCGTAGTCGGCTAAAGTGCTGGACTGAAATATTTTAATGAATTTGAACTCCAGTTGCACTTTTACATTCACTTTTGGACTAATACCCTTGGGAAAGGTATGAATCCTCTCAGATATGGGTTAAATAGTACCAATACTGTTCTTCTACAAGGGTGATTTTAGCATTAAATAACCCACAAAGGTTGATATGCCATTAAACAAAGAAACCAAACCATTCTTCAGAAACCCTCTCAACCCTCGGTTAAATAGCACCACTACTCTTCTTCTACAAGGATGGATTTGGTATTAAATAACCCATTGAAGGTTTATATGCCGTTAACACAAAGAAACTAAACCACACTTAAAACTCTTGTAAAATAGTTGTATTTGTTGATATTGTCATTTATTATGCTTGGGTGACAGCTCATCCTCCATATCAACCTGCCCGGGCTACACATTTTTTTGAGACTATGAAATAATCCCAGGCTGGTTCATAAAGCATAAAAACCATTCAATCAACCAATATTCCATACAATCTTGCCTCAGCCTGTGTCAAGATCCAAGTACAGGGACGGGCGGTTGGAGAGGCCCCCGTCCGATCAATCGGCTAGTCACGTCAAGCCCTAGCACCTATATGATTTTCCCAACCCTATTGCCCTTATGGCAAGCCCCACCCCTTTTTATCATATGGATGCTAGAAGGCGGTGGCTGCGGGTCTACATGTCCTGGGAATGACGTTAAACTCTATTTGATGGTGAGGTTCCAGTTTTGGAGGTTTGGGGAATGTGGAGCACCCCTTCATCACCATTGCTCCCTGGTCCACTCTGACCCGGAATGGTAGTACCTGTTAGGGTCCCATTTATGGGTTAAATAGAAAAATGTATTTATAAACAAAATTGTATTATCCATTAAAAATTGATTTATTTCAAAATTTTATCGGCATTAAATAACCCACTGAGGTTGATATGCCGTAAAACAAAACAAACAAACAAAGTACAGGGGTAGGAAAGATATGAATCCACTCATCCTCTTAACCTTCGGTTAGATAGTTCCACTACTACTCTTCTACAAGAGTGGTTTTAGCATTAAATAACCCATGAAGATTGATGTGCCATTGTTACGTACTGGCATAAAATTCTATGTGTTATGTAGCGGCCTTTTTCGCTATTCTAAATCGTGTACGTTAGTACTGGGTTTTCACTGTACCCAAAGTGATGTATGTTAGTAGTCAACTGACTACTGGACTTCAATAACAACAGATACGTATGTAAAATGAGAGGACCCTTCTTTATTTTCTTCGGTGTGTGGGTGGTGAAGGCGCAGAGCTTACAATGAGTGTACGAGGGGTGGTTGCTGACGGGAGATGTGAAGTGTCCTTTCTGCTGCCGGCTGCCGTCTGACTGTTCTCGGCTCGACCCTCTGGCTTTTTGTATTGATGACACGCCTATGCATCTTTATCTTTTGATCTGATAACGGACGTTTGTTATATATTTCTTTATCTTCACCCTGTTTCCTTGACCGGAAAGCCTCGCTTTCGTTTTCCCCTCTTTTTTTAAATATATATTTTTATATTTCTCTTTGTCTTTTTTCCGGAAGCTTTGTTTTCCGGCCGAGGACAATACAACACCATTAACACAAAGAAACTAAACCACACTTAAAACTCTTGTATTTGTTGATATTGTCATTTGAATTTTTGTTGAGTTCCCAAAAGATGTTCATAAAATCCTGTCAAACTAAAAAAAAGGAAACTGTTTTTATCTACAAGTTTATCCAAAATATCTTTCATAACTTTTTGATGAGACAGGAGAAAAAAAAATTGACAATATTTTAATACCTGTTTTTTTTTTTTGCATGTAATTCACTCACACAAGTGTGTTTGCATATTTTGATTATTTTAATTATTTCCAAAAAGATATAAATTATTTGAGAAAATTTCTCAAACAAATTAATTTTGTTAAAAAAAAAAAAACAAACACTTGTTGATATTGTCATTTGTTGATATTGTCATTTGTTGATATTGTCATTTATTCAAATTATTTTTGTTTCATATTCTTTTTTTTTTCTTTTTCAGGAGAATAAGAGAACTTAATGAAAATAATACTAAGAAATTTATAGAAGAAAGGAAACGAGTAGCCGTTAAGCAATCCAGACAAGTTGAAGCGATGAAGAAAATCCATCTTCAACAATATGAAGATTTAGGAATACAAAATCAAAAAGTAAGAAAACAAAACAAAATTAATAAATCTAAATCACCTCTTACATTATATATACTAGCAAATATATGCACCCTCCGGGTGCAAGTATTTAAGTTTTAATGTAATAAAATATTGTATTAATTATAAAGGCTAATGAAACTAAATAAGAATACAGATAAAAAGATTTCAAACAGAGGGAGTATAATAAAAGATTTGAAACAGAGGGAGTATAATAAAAAATGGAACAACTGAAACTTACTCTTCCATCACTCACGTCTTTCATAGTTATTTTTTCTAATTTAAGTATTTAGTTATAAGAGGAAGTAAAGAATAAAATGACAGGTATTTTATCTTGTTAATGGATTTCATTTAAGATTCATTGAAGAGATTTTTGCTTATATTCATTAAAATAAAACCAAACAGTTAGAAATCAATAATACTAAGCACATATTTATCAAATTCAATTTTTTAACATTAATATGCAAATTAGCCTTCCCGTTCACACTGTAAACTGCTATTTTGTTGTATATATAAATATAATTGCATCTTGTCAGTATGTAGACATAGTATTAACAGTATTAATAATGTAAGACAATTTTATTAATAATTGAGGTTTAGATAAAAATAAAATCATGGAGAATGTGATGTCAATAACTAAGAGAATTGTGACTTGAGTAGGAATATAGTTTCGGTTACAGACAGAAAAACACACAATCTCCATTATAATAAGATATATATAATATATATATATATATATATATATAATATATATATAAAAAGATTTTGGGATGTTTGTTTATTTTTAGAAGCATTGGTGAATAAAGTATATATTAATATTTATATTTTTGCTTGAAGGCAATTACAATGCACATATCGCATAAAAATTCGATAATTATAGAAGATGAATAGTATCAATTCGATAATTATAGAAGATGAATAGTATCAATTCGATAATTATAGAAGATAAATAGTATCATTGACAAGTTAATTTCACAGGAATTTCTCGGTGCTGTATCGGTGGCCAAGGCAGTATAGTTTCTGACTATCCTGCTGAAGTCCCAGTTTCGATTTCTGTCGGAGGGAAGTCGTTAGTATACATCGCTGATGAGACTTGATAAAGTTGAAACAGTCTGTACGATGTTCTACACGCCGAGTAATTCTTTGCGAGATTCACTTGTCAATATTATTTATCTTCTATAATTATCGAATTTTATGCGATATGTGCATTGTAATTGCCTTCAAGCAAAAATATAAATACTAACATATATATATATATATATATATATATATATATAATATATTAAGATTTGAAGGCAATACAATGCATATAAAAAATAAAAACAAAAATGTTTTTTTGTCTTATCAATTTCAAAGAAACTTTATCATCAGAGTCGAAAATCAGAATTTTCGTCTCTGATGATAAAGTTTCTTTGAAATTGATAAGACAAAAAAACATTTTTGTTTTTATTTTTTATATGCATTGTATTGCCTTCAGATTTTAATATATTATAATATACTTAACAATGCTTCAAGCAAATTACCAATTGCTTTTATATATATATATATATATATTTATTTATAAATGGAAAAGTTGACTTACTGGTGAATTTGGTCACGATGGTTAGAAAGTGTGGAATTCAGGTGGGTAAGTCAGCGATATAACAAACACTAAGTAGAACAAATTTATTATGAAATGGGTATAAGAGATAACCTACTCGAGTTTCACCATAAGGATCTTCAGGTTTAAATCCACTGAATTAATCGAGAACTGTTCATTGCATTAAAGTTTTCGTTAACGAACACTTTAATGCAATGAACACACATGTGAGATCGACTGCTATTAATCGGTGTCTCGATTAATTCAGTGGATTTAACCCTGAAGATCCTTATGGCGAAACTCGAGTAGGTTATCTCTTGTACCCATTTCATAATATATATATAATATAATATATATATATATATATATATTTTTTTACCATGTGATGAAATTTTTTTTTTTACAATATTATTACTACTAGCAAATATATGCACCCTCCGGGTGCAAGTATTTAAGTTTTAATGTAATAAAATATTGTATTAAATTAGAAAGGCTAATGAAACTAAATAAGAATACAGATAAAAAGATTTGAAACAGAGGGGTGAATAATAAAAGATTTGAGACAGAGGGAGTATAATAAAAAATGGAACAACTGAAACTTACTCTTCCATCACTCTCGTCTTTTATTGTTATTTTTTCTAATTTAAGTATTTAGTTAAAAGAGGAAGTAAATAATAAAATGACAGTTATTTTATCTTGTTAATGGATTTCATTTAAGATTCATTGAAGAGACTTTTGCTTATATTCATTAAAATAAAGCCAAACAATTAGAAATCAATAATACTAAGCATATATTTATTAAATTCGATTTTTTAATATTAATATGCAAATAGCCTTCCCGTTTACACTGTAAACCACTATTTTTTGTATATATAAATACAATAGCATGTTATTAGTATGTAGATATGGTCAACAGTGGCTTCGGCCTCTGGACCATTGATATAATTAACGGCGTCGATCCCAGGGGGCCATCCCCCCAGGCAACACCTGCCCCCTTGATTTAAAGGGGCAGGGCTGGGTTTATTGCCCAGTGCCTGAGGCGCCCCCCTTGAGGGGGAATGCCGACGGGATCGACGCAATTTTTCATCTGCCACTCCATGAGCTTCGGCTTGTGGGTGGTCCCACGTCAATAGGGACTTTGTGCCTGACCCGTACAAGTGGGGTACGCGGTAAATACTATGTAGATATGGACAACACTAATAAAAAGGTGAAGCAATTTTATTAATAATTGAGGTTTAAATATAAATAAAATCATGAAGAATGTGATGAAAATAAGTATGTTAATTGTGACTCGATTAGTAATATAGTTTCGGTTACAGACAGAAAAACACACAATCTCCATTATAATAAGATGTGGTGTATGTGTGTGAAATTCATTTAGTAATTATTACATTAAATTATTATTATTTAGTAATTACAATATTTTTTACTACGTGATGAAAATTTTTTACAATGTTTTTACTACGTGATGAGTGTATGTGTGTGTGAAATTTATTTAGTATTTATACATTAGTATTATAAAATTATTAAATTTATTTAGTAATTACAATATCATTTTAAAATTCTCTATATTTTGACTGTTTTAATTTCAAATATCAAACATCTTGCCCCGAAAATGGCCATTATCCTTGCATACTTAAAAAATTAATATTTTTCTGTTATTATTATTTTATTTCATATTTTAAATAGTAATAAATAGAATACAATGTACTCTCGGCCGAAACATGTGTTGGCATTTCATTAAAACATTTTTTTCCTCTATTTTTATTTATCTTTTCAACACATATATTGTTCATTTTTCAAAAAGGTTGAAAAACTCTGCCTTAGATATTCCGACGCTGTATATCTGGTATTTTTATCGTTTTGAACGTATCTTTATTTATTTATTTATTTCAGGCGTTGGAAGCCGTAGAATGATGCACCAGGAGGCAAAGCTTGCCTCAAAACCTGAAACAGTTGTGTAAAAGACGACGTGATACAAAGTCCCCCCAGCCCAACAAACCCCCCCCCAATCCCCCACACCCACACCCACACCCAACTCCCTTGCTGCAACAACAACAACAACAGAATGAAACCTTGCTTCTCCTCCTTCTCCTTCTCAACCATGACCTCACCCTCTCCCTCCAAAAACCTGACCCCTCCCCCCCCCACTCCTCCTCAGACTCCTTTGTCCACTGCCGAAACTGAACAAGTTCCAGTTACTGGTCCTCTATACCAAGAAAAATTAATTGAATTGCTGTTGACACGATATCAGAAAGAAGACAAAAAAAAAAATAGTTTTAAAAAAAAAAAAAAAAGAAAAAAATTGACTAAAAGAAGAAAAAAAAAGGAATTTTATTATAAAATTCTTTTTAATGAAGAAAAGAACAAAGTGAGAGAAAGAGAGAAGAAGAAGTGAGAAAGCGAGAGTACGAATGAGTGAAAGAGTTTTAAAAAGATTAAAAAAAAAGAATTATTGAAAAATGAACAAAAGAAATTGAATTTAAGAAAGAGAAAAAAAAATATTAAAAAATTATTATTATTATTATTATTGATATTATTATTATTAATTATTATTATTATTATTATTAAAGAGCAAAAAAATCTGGAAAAATATATCTATATAAAAAGGAATAAAATTTTTGAATTCAAACAAAAGAAAAAAGAAAAAAATCTATAAAAAAAGAAAAAGGAAAAAAAAAATTACTTATTTGCAAGTTTATTCCCTTCGACATCCCACAACCAAAATTCATTTTTTCTCCACCTGATAAAATAAATTCTAAAAAAAATTTTTAAAAATTAAGAAAAAGACCTGGACTTTGAAAAGAAGCTCTCTGTATTTAAAAAAAAAAAAAAAAAAAAAAAAAACTAAACAAAGAAAAAAAAAAAGAAAAAAACTTTCATTTTTAAATCAACAGAAGACAGTGAGAAAGAGAAGAAAAAAAACTGATTAAAAACAAAAAAAAATGGGCGCAAACAAACAAAAAAATGATTAAGTCTCCCTAAAAAAATGGAGCTAACAAAATTTACAAAAAAAAAAAAAAATGACAAATTATGTTGTACAAATTTTGATAGCACATAAAACTTTAAAAATTGTCTTAGTGTGCCCACTAGGCCTCACCCTTGTATTTAAAAAAAAAAACCCAGACCTCCCCACCCACCCCGGTACATTCACCACCCACCCAGCTCCCAGCATTTTCATACTCTGTGTTTTTATCTTTTTTTAAAAATTTTTGTATTTTTATTCTTTTTTATTTTCTTGGCTTTTATTTACCTTATAAGTATTCAGACTTGGGTCAATCAGCCTTACAGTACACACAGACAGAAAAAAAGAACTGCATCTCCATGTGTATATGTATGTATATATATATATATATATATATATACACATACACATACATATATACTCCTTTGGACCAATCCGCCTTACAATACAGACAGAAAACAGATCCACTTTTTTGTGTGTGTGTGTGTGTGTAGCTCGGTTGGTTAGAGCGTTCGGCTAGAAACCACAAGGTTCCTAGTTCGATACCGGTCCTCGCCAACTCAGCGTATGAGTAGCACAGGGATCTATGTGGTAAAGTAAGGAGCTGATGGTAGGTGTGGCACTCCACCTCAGATGCTAAAACAATCTCCTTGACCTAGCACTATTGAAAAGGGGATAGACTCCCTCGCTGACTGGCTGATACCGACTTTAGGCCGCCCCGACGACTTTACTTACTTTTTATTATATATATATATATATATATATATATATATATGAAAAAGGAGTGACTTACCAGTGAAATTGGTCTCAATGTTTAGTTGATACAAGTTTCACAATGATAAGTCAACGATATAACAAATATAAAGTGCTCAATACATAAGTAGAGCGAAAATCGGATATGAAATATTATGGTGTTAATATTCTTTAACAGCAGTTTCATGCATAATTGCAATTGTCAGACGGTCATTTTTGACCGTCTAAAGATTGCAATTATGCATGAAACTGCAGTTATGGAATATTAACACCCTAATATTTCATATCTACTTTTAAATCTGCACTGCTTTTTTAGCATTGAGCACATTCATATGCTAATACTTTTCACATCCATTCTCCATTATATTAAATATATATATAAGGGGTTAGCACCGCTGATATATAGAATAACAAATTACTTTTGCCGGTGAATATATGGTAAACTATTAATTAATTTCAAAGGAAAAAGTTTTAGTTTAAGGGCAAAAGTTTATTTTTAGGAGACATAGATAAAAATGATCCTAAACTCGGCGAGTATATATAATATTAGCTACATAAATTTTTTTAGTTCTCCTGAGGAAGGTGTACCATAAATGAGAGTAACCTCCCCTTGTTTATTACACTTTGAGGAAAGATTCTGTTGTATTGATTCAAACAAATTTGTATTTTCAGTGCTAATTTACAGTGAAATGAAAATGGCCGACCAAAACAAATGGCTTCCTCAAAGTGAAATAAACAAGGGAGGTTACTCTCATTTATGTAGCTAATGTTCAGATTACCGTAAATACTTGCAAATACACACATATATATAAGTACGCATAATATATATATATAAACACACACACACATATTTCAGTCACATGATCCTGACTGTGATTTCTACACACATATATACACACACACAAAACTAATGGTATACACACACACACATGCATATATATAAGTTTCATTCACAAAAGAAAATATGTCAAAAAAATTTAGAAAATTAAACATTATCACCAATTCTTTTCAAAAACGTAGTCGGCATTAAATGACCTATTGAGGTTGATATGCCGTAAAACAAGAACAAATCAAATCAAACATCCATATATATATATATATATCTATATATATATTTAAACTAATATTATACATGCACACACACACACAGACCCCTGACTAACCTTGTACAGACACACACATACACCTATTGATATCTCTATATAAACTAATATTGTACATGTGCACACACAAATATATAAACATATACACACACACACACACACACACACACACCTAATCTAGCAGACACTGACACACACATCTATTGATATTCCACCATAGTTGCATATAAAAGTTTATATTTTACATATCTATTCCTCTGTCTTCTTGAATTGGCCCATTTAATATATATATATATATATATATTAGTCTGTTACCCAAGCAACAATGACTAATTTGGTGTTGATTTTAATGGGGTTTTGGTATTTTGATTGTTTTTATTTTTTTAATTTTTTTTTTTTATTTCTTTAAAAAAAAAAAAGTTTGTTGTGTAAGTGTGTGATTTTTCTCTTTATTTTTAAATTCATATATTTCTTATTTTTTTAAATTTTTAAATTCTAAATTCTAAATTCTTAGGCATCTTTCTTTCTTTCTTTCTTTTCATACACGATTTTAATTTGCTTATATCATCGTGAATAAAATAACATTATTAATTTTCTCATTACTTGCTCTACTAAACTCTTTCTGTTAGTACCATTATAATTTTTATTACTACTACTACTCCTACTACTACTACTACCACCAAATTTATTACTGACTAGATCCTGTCAAGGTCGCCAATGGGTGTAACAGCTTTTTACTGTTAGTTTTAGCTGGGCAGGTATAAGGGAGTGCTTATGACCTCCCGATGCTACTCTCTTCTCTGTCAGCCATCACGACATGCCAGTGATTAGACCTTTTTTTTTTTTTTTTTTTTTTTATCCAAGGGGGTCAAGATATCTGGTGATGGAACAGTTTATGAAATTGGATTCTTAAGTGCCCCACCCCCCTACTACTCCACCCAAAGGATATTAGCGCACACAAGCGACCTAGGACAGGACTTGAACACATTTGATGATTCAGTTTTACATGCTAATGACTTAACTGTTAGCAGCATGGGAAACTAATCTTGTATACACACACAGAAACACACACACACACATATATATATATATACACACATTTAACTAAACTTGTATACGCACATACACACACAACTAAACTTGTATACGCACACACAACTAAACTTGTACACACACACACACACACACACACACATATATATATTATATATATATATATATATATATATATATATATATAACTAAACTTGTATATGCATACACACACAAAACTAAACTTGTATATGCATACGCATACACACACACACACACACAAAACTAGTATACGCACACATGCATACACAACTAAACTTGTATAAGCACACACATACATACACAAACACACACACAACTGAATTTGTATACGCACACACACACCCGCATAACTAAACTTGTATATATGCACACGCGCACACATATATACACATCTAACAAATCTAGTATGTGTATACACACACACACTCACATATACATCTATCTTGTTCACACGCACACACATACACACACCTATCTTGTAGTACACACATCTACATCTATCTTGTACGCGTACACACACACACATACACACATCTATCTTGTACAGACACACACACACACACACAAACACATTTTGAATACATTATATTTACCATGTACCCCACGTGTACGGGTTAGGCATAAGCCCCATTAATGTGGGACCACCCACAAACTGAGACTTATGGGTGGTGGGTGCAAAAAAAAGCATTGATCCTCAGGCACCGGGCAATAAACCCAGCCCTGCCCCTTTAAATCGAGAGGGCAGGTATTGCCTGGTGGGGATAGCCCACTGGGATTAACGCTGTTAATTGTAGCCACAGTCCAGGATTGAAGCCATTGGACCTCCGCCCCAAGAGACACACACGCATATTTAACTAATATATACTTTTTGGTATTCCTCGTATCGAGATTACAAATTATAATATTTTTATTCATACCCCCCCCCCCAAATTTTTTTTTCCCTTTTTTGGTGGTGGTAACTTTTTGTTGTTATTATTGAGATTGACGGCCTTGAGGGCCGGGGTTTTATTATTTTATTTTTTGTTTGGGGGTGGTGGATACTAAATTTCTTGGTGGGTGGGGTTGGGTGGTCGTTTTGTTTTATGTATTCGCATATGTTCGTGTGTGCGTGCGTGAGAGAGTGTAATCTCCGTTCTTTTTTCTTTTTTTTTTTTTTTTTTTTTTTTTTTAAATATTATTAGGAGGTCATTTTATCTTTCTACCTGCCACAACAACAAAAAAAAACAAAAAAAAAAAAACCGCTTAAACTTCCTGCCTGTTAGCTTTCTCCTCTTTCATCTTTTCAAACTCACAGGAATTTATTTACCTATTCTTTTTTTTTTTTTTTTATAACTGTCTTGGGACGATGCAGGCCACGTCCGGTTATTTTTTATGTTTTGTTTTTATAGCCAATCGCATTTCGAGTACAAGCCACACCCTCTCTCCTCCTCCTCCTTCCTTCCCCGTTCCTCCTAACTTATTTATTCACCACCAAAGTTTAAGCCAAACTTGACATAGGCAGTTTTTTTTTTTTTTTAATTCTTTCTTTCATTCATTCATTCCTTTTCCCACAATTCCAAACTCTTCCTCCCCCTCCTGCCCCCCCCCACCTCTCTCGATGTTATCAAACGCAGTTACTGTAAGAGTATGTCCGAAAAAAAAAAAAATTTAAAAAAAAAAAAAAAAAGAAGAAATTCTGCTTCATTTATATGTTTCCGCTGCACATCTACTGCATGTCCACTGCAGTCCCAACAAACCTCTTTCTGCTGCTTTTCTTCTCTTGAGAACTTTTTTTTTTTTTTAATCTCTCTTGGTCATTTAGAATTGTTTTTTTTTTTTTAAATTTAAAAAAAAAAAAAAGAAAAAAAAAATGAATTTTATATCTATATAAATAATTTTTTTTAATGAAAAAAAAAAAAAAATATATATATATATATATATACACATTTTAATTTTAAAAAAATATATATACACATTTTTTAATTTAAAAAAATATATATACACATTTTTTAATTAAAAAAAAATATATACACATTTTTTAATTAAAAAAAATATATTTTTTAATTAAAAAAAATATATATACATTTTTTAATTAAAATATATATATTTTTTTTTTTAAAAAAAAATTTTTAATTAAAAATATATATATATTTTAATTAAAAAATATATATATTTTTTAATTAAAAAAATGTATATATTTTTTTTTAAATTAAAAAACAAATTTTTTTTTTTTTAATTAAAAAAAATTATAGGTGTTTTTTTGTTTTTTAAAATTAAAATATACATATATGTATATTTAATTATATATATATATATATATATATATATATATACATATAAATTTTTTTAAATTAAGAAAATATATAAAATTCTTTTTTCTTTTCCTTTTTTTTTAAATTAAAAGAAGATAAAAAATTATACTTTTTTTTTTTTTCTCCTTCAACATACACGTGCATATTTGTGAACACACATCCATATATGCAATCGTCTATATGCATAGATGCGTATGTGAGTCCATTAATATACATCTGCCTGTGTGTTCTGTGTTTATGGCCTGGAATATTATTTGTTGGACATAGAAGGGTCCTACATTGCAAAAATCTGTATATTGGCTTAATCAATAAAAAATAAATGAAAAACGACTATCTAGCAAAAAAAGAAAAGAAAAAAAACAATGTTCACAACATTTTCAGTGGTAAATCTTTAATTATTATTACTTGGAGCTTGATTGAAGTGTATGATCAGTTAAAAAAATTAATTAAAAAATTCAAGTCTATGATTATTTAAAAAACAAATGTCTTTATTATTATTATTATTATTATTATTATTATTATTCAATAGTTTTTTTTATTCGTTTTTTGTGTATTGGTATCTTTCCGTCTGCACGAGACGATGGAGTAGTGTCCATTTTTTTTTTTTAATTTTTATTAAGTAACCAATAAGCACCCCAGATGGGAGCTGTTTTAAAAGGAACACCTTTTGCTTTTCACTATAAACTCCCAGTTGTTTGTTTACAGATGATTTTTTTTTTTTATCAGAATTTCACTGTAAGATTTTTTTTTTAAAGTTTGTACATGTATATTTACAACCCAAAGGCTTAAGTTTTTATACTAGAATAGTTTTCGATTTTAATTTAAAAAAATGAGTTATTTCATGTTGTTAATTCAATAGGATTTTTTTAAGTCAAAAAAATTTAAACGAAAGACACACTTTTCTATTAAAGACACATTTTTCTATCCAAAAAGTTTTTATTTAATCCGAAGAGAAATGCAGATATGTTTATTTAAATGAAAAGAGTTTTTATGTTTATTTAAATAAAAGGATGTTGAGACCAAGTAACCAATAAATAACTATTTTTTTAATTAAAAATTGAAAACTATTTTAGTATAAAAACTTAAGCCTTTGTATTGTAAATATACATGAACAAACTTTTTAAAAATCTTACAGTGAAATTCTAAGGCAAAAAAATCATCTGTTTGTAAAGAAACAACCGGGAGTTTATGATGAAAAGCAAAAGGTGTTCCTTTAAAAACAGCTCCCAGCTGGGGTGCTTATTGGATACCTGGTCTTTTTTTTTTTTTTTTTTTTTTTTTTAACTATGTAGCCTGGGCGGGTTCATATGGAGGATGAGCTGTTACCCAAGCAGCAAATCCCCCCCTCTCCACACTGCCACTGTGATCCAAAGGAAAGGTAAGGAACCAATGCAGGATTTCAGCAGCACACCACCTTAGGGATTCCGGCTCCTGATTTGTTTTCGGGGTTTACTCCCCTAGCCTTATTCTCAGATTAAATGATTTTTTTTTTTTGTTTTTCGTGGTAGTGTGAAGGTAATTATCTATTTTCTGCCCTCCCACCATGTCAGATGAACATAAAATCTGATTATGTGCAGCCACTTACAAATCAAAACTCATGCAATGACCAGTGTTAAAATTCCTTTTTTTTTTCCCCCTGTTTCTGTGATGGCATTCACCCTGGGTCAGTTGAACTGGTCATGGACATGCAATACTCACTTTGGCCCTTTCTTGGTCTAGACCGGCAGTCGGAGAGGCCCCCTCCGATCAATCGGCTGGTCACGTCAAGCCCTAGCACCTATATGATTGCCCCAACCCTATTGCCCTTTTGGCAAGCCGCAACCCCTTTTTATCATATGGGTGCTAGAAGGCAGTGGCTGCGGGTCTACATGTCCTGGGAATGACGTTAAACTCTATCTGATGGTGAGGTTCCAGTTTTGGGGAATGTGGCGCACCCCTTCATCCCCATTGCTCCCAGGTCCACTCAGATCTAGAGTGGTAGTACCTGTTAGGGTCTCATCTATGGGTTAAATAGAAAAATGTACTTGTAAAAACATTGAATATTCATTAAGAATGAATTTATTTCAAAATTTTATCGGCATTAAATGACCCACTGAGGTTGATATGCCGTAAAACAAACCAAACCAAATCTGTTGAACTGGCTCTGTTACATACTCATACACACCTACGCATGTTGGGTACATACACTAGTGTTCTTTTACTGGAGAGAGGGGAGAGAGATAGACACAGGTAGATAGAGAGATGCATAACTTACTTCTTTGGCCATTGGTGATCTCTAGTCGTTTCTATTCTTTCTCTATGACTTCTATTTCTTTGTTCTTGCTGGTTGGTCGTCCTTGATTCATTTCTTCTTCTAGGTCAGTCTTGTTGCCATGACATTCATCAACCACAAAACCATATTATTTATTTAAACTTTTATTTACTTAACTAAACATCTTCCTCTAACTAAACACAGCGCGCGCATGTGCAAGTGAGCCCCAGCTAAGGCAGATATGCCTTCTCTGCCTAACATCCAAGCTGGAACTGAGACCCAACCAGGTCCCACGTGACTTCACGTATTTTGCGGGCTTTCTGTAATATTCCATGGAAAGTACCGCCGTGACATGAAAATGGCCATCCCTTCAGAAATACAGGGGGTTGACAATAATCTATGCATTCATGGAAGGAGTAATTAGGTAATAGTGCAACAACATGGTGAATTTCCCATGTCCCTTCTTTATAGGGCATGGCGTTTCTTTCCAAAAGGCCATTGTAGTTTTTCCATGGTAACCCCAGATTAAAAAGAATCTTTATTTCACCATAGAAAGTCAGAAAACAGCATAGCTCATATGACTTTCAGAAACATTTTTTCACACACAGTTGCAGAGACATGGAAGCTGCTGAAACACTGCATCTTTCAAAGCCTCCATGCTTCCTGTAATCCGCCAACACTATATCTGATACACCCCTCCACCCTCCACACTCCACACATATGCACATGCACATGCATATTATTAATGTACGCTATTCATGTTCCTAACACTAATACAGTATTCCATGTACTAGACTTTGAAGAGTTGTGATCAACCTGAGCACTGTACACAATAAATTGTTATTAATATTAAAATTCATCTAGCAGTAAACCATCAATGTAAAGTGGAAGGAAGGGAGTAATGTGTGGTTTACCTGCACAACTGTCAAATAAAAAGATAAATAAAGACTAATATTATCTGCGTTATTCGGACTATTGTTATTTGTACAACGTTTCGGCCGATATGCCCTCTGGCCTTCAGGTATTTTTTTTCGGACTCGGGAACCTTCTTTTCAAACTCGGGAACTTTCTTGTCGTAATTGGGAGCCATCACGGAACTTTGAACCTAACCCTTTATTCAATCCACGGGGGTATCCTGTTCTTATTCCGCTAACCATAGCTGGGGGGTAGGAGTTGTGCTAATTATTTTTCTAACTGCCTCCACTGAAAAGAAATACCTGAAGAAGGCCGTTGTACAAATAACAATGAAGATGGGGACAATAGTCCGAATAATGCAGATAATACTAATCTTCAAGCCTCATCTCAAACATTCAGAGAAAAACAGGACTGTTGGAGTTTTTCTGTGGTAACCCTGAGTAGAAAGAATCAAATACCAATCACTTTGTTTGCTTGACAAACAACAACAATTTTATTTCACTGTAGAAAGTTTGTCAAGCAGGAAACCATCAATGCAAAGTGGAAAGAAAGGGAGGAATGTGTTGTTTACCTGCACAACTGTCAAATCAGAAAGAAAAGGGATCTAACCCACTATTTAATTGTAATGGATCTGTGAGACTAGCTTGCTAACTATTACACCACAATGGGATGTCTTAGTGTATTGTAATTGTGAATTGTCTTATTTCTTGAGTTGTCACCTCATCTAAATAATAGACCATTCCGTTTTTATTATAAAGGAAAAGGAAAGAAAAAGGACGTGCTACACAGAAACTTTGATAATTCTTTTTATTTCCAAGTTGGTTTTTTTTTTTTAATTTTCTGGTCAAAAGTGCATTCCAGCCATTAAACTTGATGAAAGTGCCGTACCAAAAAGGTTAAACCTTGTAGATATGTTCTGCCCTCCCACCATGTCATTCACCCTGGGTCGGTTGAGTCAGCTCCAACGAATTTACTGTAACAGAACGATATGTTGCATAGGGCCAAGTTCGAGTAGTAGTCGTTAGTTCAGAAACAACATACTCAAGGCTTATATAGTCACAAAGGGTTGTTTATTCCTTCCAGGCTCGTGTGTTCTTTTTCAGAGAGAAGGAAAGAGAGACAAAGAGGGGGAGAGTATGGTCAAATTATTCTATCTTCTAACAGTATTATGTTCAGTACTACCATCTCTAACCCATATGGTGGAACGAGATGTGCGGTTTAATCGAGAAACCAATATTTTTCCGTTTCAGACCAAATTATCGTACCAAAATATTTTACAAAACCAAAACTGTTTACTACTGAACTACCATATCCAAGAAAACGTTTTTAAAAAAATAAAAAAAACTTTTCAGATTTTTATTTTTTAAATTTTTAAGTCATTAATGAATAAAGTGCTGAAAATTTCATTAAAGTTGGACAATTTACCGATTTTTGGTAATCGTTTTGAAATTAAATTCGTTTTAAATTCATTACTTAGAATAAAATTGGGTAATATTGAACTTTAAGTGACTAAATTCCTACCATAGAATTGTACTTGCGCATTATTTAAAATGAACTTAATTGTTATTAAAAACACATTTTATGATATTTTGGAGTTAAAAAAACATGCATTAAAATGGATTTGAAAAGCGTTGTATTGTCTCCGTGAAAATTACGTTGAATCAAAAATAGCTGCCATTGTTTACAAGCTTCTTGTTGGAAAAAAACAAAGGGACTTAACTCTCAAAGCAATGAGAGTTAAGTCCTTTTAAGACTTAAATGGTAGTCCCTTTATTTGTATGAAGTGAAACACCAACAGCTTAAACACCTGTACCCCAGCTATAGTTAGCAGAATGAGAACAGGATACCCCGTGAATTGAATAAAGGGTTCAGTTTTGCACATCAGCCAAAACATTGTACAGATAACAAATATGAGGACAATAGTCCAAATAATCCAGGTGGTACAAACAGCTTTTATTTGTCTTAATTTTTTAAATGAGGCTTGATAATTTGTATTATTATTTGATCATACCCAAGTATAAAGGTAAATATTCTGGTTTGTTTTATGGCATATCAACCTCAGTTGGGTCAACAGAGAGAGATCAATATGTTTATAGCCAGTGCCTTGTGAAAAACGTTTTCTTAAAAAATATATGGATCCCCCTTCGAGGCCCACAAGAAGAATTGGGATTACTCCGTCGGGGGTTCAGTTAAATCTCCAAAAGACGAAGGAAAATGAACAGAATGTGCATTAAAAACGGATGTTGCCTTTTTTTTTTTTACGGCATTTCAACACATTTTCAAGTTATGTTAATGCTAATGTGATCTATTTTGAAATCAAAGGACTCGGATTGCTTACAATACCTGCTGTTGCTTAAGAGATCACCCATTTAAGTATTGAACAACTCTATCGCTGCTAAACTTCGTGATCTGTAGGAGCCGGTGCTTTCAGCATGACTTGACCGTTATCGCAAAGAGGAGGAGTAAAGAGTCTTCGCAGCTCTAAATAAATTAATATTTGCAAAAACCTTATTTTAAAACAGTCTTTTGTGGACTTTATTAAAAAGGATGCTCACTGGCAAGTTTTAAAACTAGTTCCCGCACCTCAAAACTGTTCCATCCAGAACCCCCCCCCGCAATAAAGCTTTTAACATCATAAAGAAAGGAGCAGCCCTTTTTTTCCTTTCAAAAGAACTCGAACTCAACAAGTTAGCAAGATTTGTTTTTAAATTTCAAAAACACAAAACAAAAAATAATTGTAAGGGTGAGATCTATATATTGAAAATCAAAATGGACAGGAGTTGGAACTTTGCTAATGTCACTTTCGTAAGTAACAATTATGCCAGGAAAGGTATGTATCCATCTCTTAGAAAGAAGAAAAAAAGAGAGAGAGAAAGAAAAAAAGAGAAAGAAAAAAAGAGAAAGAACAAAAAGAAGAGAGAGGAAAAAAGAAGAGAGAGGAAAAAAAGAAGAGAGAGGAAAAAAGAAAGAGAGAAAAAGGAAAAAAAGAGAGAAAAAGAAAAAGAGAGAAAGAGAATGAGAGAGAGAGAGAGGAGAAAGAAAGAGAAAGAGATAGGAGCAACAATTCACCTGTTATTTCCTGTTTTTTGACACAAGGAATAATGTAAATAAAGAAATATGAGGTACACTAAAGGCCTTGTAGGGTACTGGTCTAGAGAAGAGAAGACTGAATCAAAACAGAGGAGTGTTCAAAGAATCTGAAAAAAAAAAATTAGAATTATTTACCATTAAAAAAGAAATGTTTAAACTCAATTATTTTTCTGAATTTTGAGATGAAGATTTGATAATTTGGATTATTCGGATTATTGATAAAGATGTGACACACTATGGTTACGAAAAGAAAGAGATAAAAGGGAAATTGGAAAAGGAAGAAAGGAAGAAAAAGAGTAATTATTGGAGCAAGTGATTGGCTGATTAGAGAGAGAGAGAGAGAGAGAGAGAGAGGAAAAAGAGAAAGAAAGAGAAAGAAAAGAAAGAAAAAGAGAGAGAGAGAGAGAGAGAGAGAGAGAAAAGAAAAAAAAGAGAGAGAGAGAAGAAAGAAAGAAAGAAAAAGAGAAGAGAGAAAGAAAAGAAAGAAAGAAAAGAGGAGAGAAAGAAGAAGAAGAAAAAGGAGAGAGAAAGAGAAGAAAGAAAAGAAAAGAGAGAGAGAGAAGAAAGAAAGAAGAAAAGAGAGAGGAGAAAGAAAGAAAGAAAGAAAAGAGAGAGAAGAAGAAAAGAAAAGAGAAGAGAAGAAAGAAGAAAGAAAAGAGAGAAGAAAGAGAAAGAAAGAAAGAAAAGAGAGAAGAAAGAAAAAGAGAAGAGAGAGAAAGAAAGAAAGAGAGAAAGAAGAGAAAAAGAGAGAGAGAGAGAAAGAAGAAAAAAGAGAGAGAGAAAAAAGAAAAGAAAAAGAAGAGAAAGAAAAAAGAGAGAGAGAGAGAAGAAAGAAAGAGAGAAAAAGAGAGAGAGAAAGAAGAAAGAAAAAGAGAGAGAGAGAGAAAGAAAGAAAAAGAGAGAGAAAGAGAAAGAAAGAAAAAGAGAAGGAGAGAAAGAAAGAAAGAAAGAACAAAGAGAGAGAGAAAGAAAGAAGAGAAAAGAAAAAGAGAGAAGAAAGAAAGAAAGAAAGAAAAAGAGAGAGAGAAAGAAGAAAGAAAAAGAGAGAAGAAGAAAGAAAGAAAAAGAGAGAAAGAAAGAAAGAAAGAAAAAGAGAGAGAAGAAAAGAAAGAAAGAAAGAAAAAGAGAGAGAGAAAAAGAAAAGAAAGAAAAGAGAGAGAGAGAGAGAAGAGAGAAAAAGAGAGAGAGAAAGAAAGAAAAAAGAAAGAAAGAAAGAAAAAGAAAGAAAGAAAGAAAAAGAGAGAAAGAAAGAGAGAGAGAAGAAAGAAGAGAGAGAGAGACAAGAAAGAAAGAAAGAAAAGAGAGGAGAGAAAGAAGAAAGAAAGAAAAAGAGAAGAGAGAAAAGAAAGAAAAGAAAAAGAGAGAGAGAAAGAAAGAAAGAAAGAAAAGAGAGAGAGAAAAGAAAGAGAGAGAGAAAAAAATAGAGAAGAGAAGAAAAGAGAGAAAGAAAGAAAAAGAGAGAGAGAGAAGGAAAGAAGAAAAAGAGAGAGAGAAGAAAGAAAGAAGAAAAAAGAGAGAGAGAGAAAGAAAGAAAGAAAAAGAGAGAGAGAGAAAAAAAGAAAGAGAGAGAGAAAGAAAGAAGAAAAAGAGAGAAGAGAAAGAAAGAAGAAAAGAGAGAGAGAAAGAAAAAAAGAAAAAAGAGAGAGAGAAAGAAAGAAAGAAAAAGAGAGAGAGAAAGAAAGAAAGAAAAGAGAGAGAGAAAGAAAGAAAGAAAAAGAGAGAGAGAAAGAAAGAAAGAAAAAGAGAGAGAGAAAGAAAGAAAGAAAGAAAAAGAGAGAGAGAAAGAAAGAAAGAAAGAGAAAAAGAGAGAGAGAAAAGAAAGAAAAAAGAAAAAGAGAGAGAGAAAGAAAGAAAGAAAGAAAAAGAGAGAGAGAAAGAAAGAAAAGAGAGAGAAAGAAAGAAAGAAAGAAAAAGAGAGAGAGAAAGAAAGAGAGAGAGAGAGAGAAGAAAAAAAGAAAGAGAGAGAGAAAGAAAAAGAAAGAGAGAGAAAGAGAAAAGAAGAGAGAGAAAGAAGAAAAAAGAAAGAGAGAAGGAAAGAAGAAAAAAAAAGAGAGAGAAAGAAGAAAAAAGAAAGAGAGAGAGAGAAGAAAAAAGAAAAAAAGAGGAGAGAGAGAAGAAAAAAGAAAGAGAGAGAGAGAAGAAAAAAGAAAGAGAGAGAGAGAGAAAAAAGAAAGAGAGAGAGAAAGAAAAAAGAAAGAGAGAAGAGAAAGAAGAAAAAAAGAGAGAAAGAAGAAAAAAAGAGAAAGAAAGAGAGAGAGAGAAAGAAGAAAGAAAAGAAAGAGAAAGAAGAAAAAGAAAGAGAAGAGAGAGAGAGAAAGAAGAAAAAAAAGAAAGAGAAAGAAAGAAAAAAAGAAAGAGAAAGAAGAAAAAAAAGAAAGAGAGAGAGAGAAGAAGAAAAAAAGAGAAAGAGAGAGAGAGAAAGAAGAAAAAAAGAAAGAGAGAGAAGAAAAAAGAGAGAGAGAGAAAGAAGTGAGAAAGAGAAAGAGAAAGAGGGAGAGAAATGAGTTGATAAATGTAGGTATACGGACATATAGAAGAATTATGTAAGTCAAAACAAAATGAATAAAGTAGACAGAGTTGTCTATTGTCAGTATCATGNCCATCAGTGGGTCATTTAATGCCTGAAAGTTTGAAATAATTCATTCTTAATGGAAAAACATTTAAAAATTTTTTATAAATAGATTTTTCTATTTAACATAGATGGGACCCTAACAGGTACTACCACTCCGGGTCAGAGTGGACCAGGGAGCAATGGTGATGAAGGGGTGCTCCACATTCCCCAAATCTCCAAAACTGGAACTCACCATCAGATAGAGTTTAACGTCATTCCAGGACATGTTAGACCCTACAGCCTGTCTAGCACCATATGATAAGAAGGAGGGTTGAGGCTTGCCATAAGGGCAATAGGATTGGGCAATCATATAGAGTGCTAGGGCTTGACAGTGGACCAACTGATTGATCGGAGCGGGCCTCTCCGACGCCGGTCTAGCCAAAGAAAAGAATTCACATGAAGACTGGAGATCACTCAGCCAAAACGGTTGTGTAGATGACGACACTCGTCTGAATAATCCTAAGGAGTTGCATATAATCCTAGTAACAAGAAAAAGGAAAAAAAAAAAAAAAACTTCAATGAACACGCCGTATTTTCTTCAGAGCCAATTTGGCACGATAGGGAAAAAAAAAATTCATTGCTACTTTCAAAGAAACAAAAATAAAAAAAGGCAGCCATTTATTAATCAACAATAATATTTCCCCAATATGTATTATAGCCCAGTCCTTGTGAAAAACGTTTTTCTTAAAAAATATATGGATCCCACCCTTCGAGGCCCACAAGAAGAATTGGGATTACTCCGTCGGGGGTTCAGTTAAAATCTCCAAAAGACGAAGGAAATGAACAGAATGTGCATTAAAAACGGATTGTTGCCTTTTTTTTTTAACGGCATTTCAACACATTTTCAAGTTATTTAATGCTAATGTGATCTATTTTGAATAACAAAGGACTCGGATTGCTTACAATACCTGCTGTTGCTTAAGAGATCACCCATTTAAGTATTGAACAAGTCTATAACGCTGCTAAACTTCGTGATCTGTAGGAGCCGGTGCTTTCAGCATGACTTGACCGTTATCGCAAAGAGAGGATCTCTCCTCTTTCAGCCGGACAGTGAGGAAGTATATCCCCTTTTCACTGGTCTACAGAGAGATTATTTTTGCGTCTGAGGTGGAGCGCCACACCTACCATCAGCTCCAAGCCGTGCTACCCAAACTATTGTCAAAGAATGCTAAAATAAACTGGCTCTTACTTTTAAAGGAAGCTACAGGCATTGATTGGCTAGTCGGCTGTGGCTTGCCATAAAAGACTGGGGCAGTTTTGTGGAGGGACAGTTTGTTGGTTTCATGTCACAGGCGGTACTTTCCATGGAATATTACAGAAAGCCCGCAAAATACGTGAAGTCACGTGGGACCTGGTTGGATCGCAGTTTCAGCTTGGACGTCAGACAGAGAAGATATGTCTGCCTTAGCTGGGGCTCAATTGCACACGCGCGTTGTGTTTAGTTAAGTAAATAAAAGTTTAAATAAATAATATGGTTTTGTGGTTGATGAATGTCTTGGCAACAAGACTGACATAGAAGAAGAAATGAATCAAGGATGACCAACCAGCAAGAACAGAGAAATAGAAGTCATAGAGAAAGAATAGAAACGACTAGAGATCACCAATGGCCAAAGAAGTAAGTTATGCATCTCTCTATCTAACTGTGTCTATCTCTCCTCCCTCTTCCAGTAAAAGAACACTTGTGTATGTACCCAACATGGGTAGGTGTGTATGAGCATGAGTATGTAACAGAGCCAGTTCAACGGATTTGGTTTGGTTTGTTTTACGGCATATCAACCTTAGTGGGTCATTTAATGCCGACAAATTTGGAAATAAAATTCATTCTTAATGGATACTCAACTTTTATAAAGTCGTATTTTTCTATTTAAGTCATAGATGGGACTGTAATAGGTACTACCACTCCAGGTCAGAGTGGAGCAGGGAGCAATAGTGATGAAGGGGTGCTCTACATTCCCCTTGCTAACAATTACACAATGACACCTCATTTTATTTATAAAACCTGTTCGTTACAGGTAGGGTATGGTACAAGGTAAAAAGCAAAGAGCATCTAGCGAGTATTAAAATCACTATTCAGTAATAATGGGTATTTGCCTCATACCCCACTTGTATGGGCTGGGCACAAGGCCTCGTTTTAACATGGGCCCACCCACAAGCCGAAGCTCACGGGTGGGAAAGAACAAAAATTTAGTCGATCCCTTCAGCATTCCCCCTCAAGAGGGGCACCTCAGGCACTGGGCAATAAACCCAGCCCTGCCCCCTGGGACCGACACTTAGTTGAACACACCGGTCCTGTGGCCGAGGTAATAATGTAAGTAACTTGCAAACCCTTACATCACAATGGGGTGCTATTAATAGTAAAAAAAAAAAAAAAAAAACATCAAAAAGAGACTATTTCTAGAATAAACTAATATTATAATACACAAAATGTTAGGTTTGTTTAACATTAAATATCCAATAAATTAATAATTTTCGTTCTGATGAAAACTCATTTTTTATCTCTTCCACCCATAGACGGGTTCCTAACAGGTACTACAACTCTGGATCAAAATGGCAATGAAGGAGTATTCCATACTTCCGAGAGTTCCAGAATTAGAACTTCGCCATTAGATGCACTTTAATGCCATAACCAGGACGCTAAGGCCCTCAGTCACCGCTTTTTAGCACATATGATAAAAAGAGATGGAGGTTTGCCATAAGGGCAATACAGTTGGGACAATCATATAGGTGCTAGGGATTTATGTGACCAGCTGATCGATGTGACCAGCTGATTGATTGGAGGGCCTCTCGAATCACCCGTCTAGCCCAAGTAATGGTCAGTGGAGTGTTGCATGTCATGGACTGCTCAAACACATAGATTCCGTCCATAAGTATTGTCACCAACCACAGCATACAGGAGGCCCAATTAGAAGGAAGACCTGCTCCTCAACAGAGGTGCAGTCGGCATATTCTACAGTCGCAGCCGACAGAGCTAAATAAATAAGGACCCATGTTTAATACTTAGCTCCTTTTAATTATTACTTTTATTAGTGATAAAGAAAATAAATTAAGAAAATATTTAAAGTAAGTAAAGTTGTCGGGGAGGCCTAAAGTCAGTATCAGCCAGTCAGCAATGGAGTCTATCCCCTTTTCACTAGCGCTAGACCAAGGAGACTGTTTCTGCATCTGAGGTGGAGCGCCACACCTACCAACAGCTCGTTTACCGCACAGATCCTTGTGCTACTCATACGCTGAGTTGACGAGGACCGGTATCGAACTAGGAACCTTGTGGTTTCTAGCCGAACGCTTTACCGACTGAGCTATATTTATTACCACTTTAATGCAACAAGAATTAATAACTAAATTTAAGTTTGTGTCATGAGTAAAAATTTTAGAAAAATAAAATTGTTTCAAAACACTCAAAAATTTAGGAATACATTTAAAAAAATATTTTCAATGTTAAAAAAAAAAATCCATAAAATGAATAAACACTGTAATACAAATTTTCAGTGATTTTATTTTTAGGAACACGACCTAGTCGGTCGTGGATCGGGTACTTTTGCTAGTATATATAAATATATTAGTATGTTTAACGGTAATCTGAACATTAGCTACATAATTAGAGTAACCTCCCCTTGTTTATTTCACTTTGAGGAAGCCTTTAAAAAAATTAAGTTCATTTCAAATAATACGCAAGCACAATTAACACATTTTATATTTTCGTGTTAAAACATGCACAACCAAATTCGTATTTTCAGTGTAGATTTACGGTGAAAGGAAAATGGCCGACCAGAACATAAGGCTTCCTCAAAGTGAAACAAACAAGGGAGGTTACTCTCATTTATGTAGCTAATGTTCAGATTACCTGTTTAGCTTGGTTTGTAATAGCATGGTAACAATAAATCAAACGCATTATACGAACTAAGTACAATTAAAGGGAGATAACTTAAATATTTTATCTACCTTGGTCATCTCTTTATTATCTAGCTACTGGCAAAATGAGCCTAAAATGCGTTTTTGACAAAAATATTTTCTGTAATGGGGCCTACAGAAAATAATTTACCAAAAATCAGAGAATTATCGGATTTTAATGAAATTTTCAGTGTTTATTTATCAATGAATCATTATAATACATTATTTTATTTCAAAACTTTCATTTTTTTCAGGTCACTTAATTTTGACCTCCCTTTATGTTGGGGGCGTAACATTTTTGCGAGTTGGTCATTTTCGATACTAATTACAGTAGAAATAATGAGATAAAGACCGAAGTTATGAATAGAAACAAAAGAAAATTTTTTACAGTGGCTTTTCTATGAGAAAATAAGTACCGAAAATTGAAAAATAAAATGTAAAAAAATAAATAATTTTTTGGAGATTTCTTTTTTACTCATTTCGATAATTATTTAATTGGCTATTATCTTATAAAAGAAAAAATTATACATTGATATGTTTTATGCTTAAAAAGGGGGAGGGGTACATTTTCAATAGAGTTTTTCTTCAAAACTTATTACTTTATGTGTCTAAAATAAGGTTTGCATTAAATAGATATTTATTTCTAGAATCTAAAAATATAACATTTTAAACTGAACATCAGGCTTTTTACATTTTAAATGAATTTTATGTATTAATTTTTCATAGCAAAAATACTAAATTAAAGTTTTGAAATAAAATAACTGATGCATTATAATATTCATTAATTGATAAATCAATACTGAAAATTTCATTAATATCGGATAATCACCTGATTTTTGGTAATTTTTTTTCCATCCCAAATGTTATTTTAAAATTGTAAACAAGCGCCTAAAACCATTGAAAAAGAGGCTGAATGGCGAATCGCGTCAAAATTGACCAAAACAAATCGTTTTAAATCTATTAAAAATAAACTGCATATGCAATGATATTTTTCTTTTAATGATGGTCATTATGTTACTACATATCGTTGACCTTTAATAATAGATTTAATTATTTTTAATTCGCTATGACAAAATTGCCAGTGCCTAATTATACGAACTAAGTAAAATGAAAGGGAGATAACTCAAATATTTTTGTAACTTACAGATTTCCCAATTTCCAAACTAAGGGAGACAACTCTAAACTAACAAGTTTTCAAAAACGGGAGGCATATTTAAAAAAAAAATTTTTACTCCAATTTCTGGAAATAAAAATAAGCAACGATTTAATGTGAATTTTCTTCATGCACGCTAAAAATCAACAATTCGATGTAATCTATTGCGTAAACCAGACGCCAGCAGTGAGTAATGTACGTAAAAAACAAAAAACAAAACAAACAAACAAAAACGCAGCTTAATTAATATTCATCATCATGTCGCGCACGCAGCACAGATATCCATGACAATCTCTCGCCAACCTTCCCTATCACTCATGGCCCCTGGGGGGTCCTCTGTTCAGCATCCCGAGTCCTCGCATAGTTGGTCAATGTAGTGGGCGTCCCACGTTAGCATGTCCATGTGTTGGCTTCCACAGGAGAACGTCACTTATGAGCTCGTCCCCGCCTCTCCAGCGGTGTCCTGCATGCCTAGTCCGTCTCACCCGTATGGTTTGTGAGATGGGGGCAGGTGACCATATAGTTGCTTCTTTGAGAGATGCTGCTTCCACGACTTGTTCAGGACTGCTCGCAACATACTTGTGCAGGTCCCATCTAGCTTATTCTCGAGGCGCTTTGTCAGGGTCCAGGTGGTGCAGCCATACAGCAGTACTGATACAACCACAGCCTGGAAGAATTGTCGCTTTAGCTTGTCTGTGAGATCAGATCTCCATATTACTAATAATCTGTTTGTGGTCGCCCATGCCTTTCCTATACGTGTATTAACTTCGCTTTCTGTGGATGAGATATTACTACCTAGGTAAGTTGTTGTATACTCTCTTTCCTTACTTTCTTTTATTCTTCTTCTGCTGTTCATCTTTTCTATCTTATGTTCTTCTAGCGTCTGGACTTTATCTTGGGGACTTTGTGTCTGGTCTTCCATTGTGGATTTCTCTTTATCAGAAGCCCTGTGTCATTAGTAGTTTTTAGATAATAACACAAGACTTCAATTTACTTAGATCATATTTTATTCTGAAATCCCCACCAGACTACCTGTGCAGATTGAGTCGACAGCGTGCATAACACGACTTACCACCGTCGTGGTTTTTGGCCAATCTGCCTAAAAATCTATTTCTAATCTAAACCGGAAGAGGGTCTTCTCTACCGATTCTCACGGTATCCACCAGAAGGATCAGGACTGAGGTCAAGCGTTGTCATTCAATCCTTCAAGGCCGCCGGCTGAACTTATCACAGCCATTTTGGTTTCTTCACTACTGTACATAAATATTAGGAATCTAATAATTATGTAACAATGTGATATAAAAAATTAGTTACTTCCATTTATTGGTGTGTCTAGTTGTTAATTTCAAGTGAAGACTGGCTTTACGAAGATCAAAACATGACACACCATTCTCTCCGCTAAAAAAGACATTGTCACCGAGATAACATGCCTTGGTGTTTATTTCTCTCAGTGGCCGAACCATTTCAGCTAACAGGGGTAACAGCAATTCCACCACTCATGATCAGGAGGTTGTGAGTTCAATCTCTGCTACAGTGTGTTTTAGTATTGATACAAAATGGCAACAGCTTAGAATTGCATGCTCCGCGCCCCCTAAAAATTCTCCAATTGGTCAAAGAGAAGTAGGGACCACCAATTCGGTCACGTGATCATCTTGAATGAAATGGAAATAAATATTTCTGAACTTTGTTTATCAAAACTCTCTTTAAAAATAATTAAAGATCGTACAGGTTTGTTACAAAGAAAAATAGTTAATTCAAAGATCAAATTATCCGATTGGGAAAAATTACATCGTTATCTTAAAAAATAAATAAACCTATCTATCGTGACTTCTACTTTGCTGCATATATCTTATCCAAAACGTATATATGGTTTATCGTTTAACGTAGTTAAACTCCTAGCATAGAACAACAAACACCATGGGTAGGGTAATTTCTTTATTCTCTTCGCCAGAAAGGGTAAAAAACTGAAACATGAGAAAAACAAGTTTATAGAAACAATGGAAAAAACACAGGAGTTTGATTAATGATTTTTCTTTCGAATGGAAAAAAAATTTAAGAAAATATTAATTTTTCTGCAAGTTTCATTGTGTTAAATATAGAGGGGGTAAATTTCACAGGGTAAAATTGGTGGTACCTAAAGAGAGGAGTTTTCAAATTTCAAAAGGGGATACCCTAAGCTTTCAAAAAAAAAAAAAAAAAAAAAAAAAAAAAAAAAATTTGGCTTGGTAACAATTTTTCCCAGTCCACCTTATCTACCAAACTATTAGTGATATAAGAAGTCCACAGTGTTAACTCTGGTTCTTATAAAACATTGGTTTACTTAAAGGATAAGTACCCAATGCGGAATACTTCAGTTAGGAAAACAACAAACGCGTTAGTTACATTTATATAACTTTACATTTATATAACTTTACAAAGTCAGAAAACAGCACTGTTCACGTGACTTTCGGAAACATTTTTTCACGCTCAGAATTGCGGAGACATGGAATAAACTGCCTGCATCTGTTGTAGGCTGCCGGAGCACTGAATCTTTCAAAGCCTCCATGCTTCCTGTAGTCCGCCAACACTATACCTGATGCCACTCTCCACATACACACACATACATGCATATCACTACCGTGAACTGTTCATGTTCCTGACACAACATTATTCTGTGTACTTGACACGAGACTTTGATGAGTTGTGGTGCACCTGAGCACTGTACTTAATGAATTTCATTATTATTATTATATTAGGGGAACGATGTTCCCCAGGCTATTTAATGTCACAAGTGTCCAAACATACACAATAGTGTTAATAGACAAAGTGGTAACCACTTACTGTAAGTAGAGGCTGTAGTGTCTGGAGTGCACCGTAGGTGTCTGCTGGAGAGAGATGACAAGCACGTCCAGGCTTGTTCAGTTCATCGGAAGAAGAGGGTTCTCTTCTTGGGTTCCTGTGTCACGTGACCAAAATAGCGTCTCCTGACACGGAAGATTTACCAAAACCGTCAGACAAGAGAGACTGCCCTTACAGGGACATTATGAATATCTCCAAAATTAGTGAATTGGCATGTCCATTTGGGGCCTGGAGAAAGGAACATAATACCAGAAACAGATTCGCGACCTCTATTTACCTGTTTTTTAGATAATGAGAAAAAAAAGCTTAAAATTCGGAAGTGCTTATTGCAGGTTTCACCAAAATAGGCCACGTGATCAGTTTAGGCTATATTGAAGTAAGAAACGTAAATATTTTTAACTTTTTTCTTAAATCTTGCAAAAAAGAAATAACGAACATAAATAGTTGTTACAAAGAAAAACAGTTAATTCAAAGATCAAATTATCCAACAGGGGGAAAAGTACTCACTGTTATCTTGAAAAATAAGTAAAACAGTCCATTTTTTATGACACTGTCAGTTTATATATATTTTTTTCTTAGCTGAATACTCTCTTCATGGTTCCTATACTAAAAAAACTGTCATTAAAACTTATAAAAATCTTTGATATAATTATTCAGACTTATCTTTATAGAAAAAAATAAATAAATAAAATAAAATTTTTAAAAAAAATTGTGTTTTGTCGTTCATTTTTTCATATTTCATAAAATAAAATGAAAATTAAAGAAGGAATAAAAGACAAAATAAATAATATGATATTATATCACAGAATCAATATTATATACATTAGCAAAAAAAAAAAAAAAAAAACCCTCTGGGTGATGTAAAAATTAATTATTTAAATATATATTATTTATATTTTTGCTTGAAGGCAATTACAATGCATATATCGCATAAAATTCGATAATTATAGAAAATAATCTTGACAAGTGAATCTCGGCAAAGGATTGCTCGGTGTGTAGAACATCGTACAGACTGTTTCGACTTTATTAAGTCTCATCAGTGATGTATATAACAAAATGATAAAGTCAAAACAGTCTGTACGATGTTCTACACACCGAGCAATCCTTTGCCGAGATTCACTTGTCAAGATTATTTTCTATAATTAGTGAATTTTATGCGATATACGCATTGTAATTGCCTTCAAGCAAAAATATAAATAATAATATATACTTTATCAACAATGCTTTTAAAAAACAAACATCCAAAAATCTTAATTTTTAAAAGATATTGTCTGAGAGGAGGCAGTTAAAAATGAGTAAGCAAATTCATTAAATTTATTAAAGGAGTAAAAAAAAATTTAGCAATTTGAAATGGAAACTTAGTTCTGTCCCCCTTTAATAAAATGTTGCGTGCATCTATTAATTATTAATTAACTGATTATTTTGAATATTTTGCACAAAATCATAGGTATTTATTTATTTGTAAACTTTTAGTTAACTTATTGTGACTGAAAAAGGAGCGAGATTAAAAAATAATTTTTTAAATGGATTACAAATTTGGCAAATAATTTTTTCCATTTAAAGTAATACAATTTTCTAATTAATTTCATAATTTATATTTTATTTATTTAAATAATATATAGTTTATTATAATTGAAAGGATTCAAACATTGAATTATAAAGAATAGCTTATATCTATTTTATTATTAATAAGTAAAAGTTAAGTCGTCGGGGCGGCCTAATGTCGGCATCAGCCAATCAGCGAGGGAGTCTATCCCCTTTTCACTAGCGCTAGACCAAGGAGATTGTTTTTGCATCTGAGGCGGAGCGCCACACCTACCATCAGCTCCTTTCTTTACCGCACAGATCTCTGTGCTACTCATACGCTGAGTTAGCGGGGACAGGTATTGAACTAGGAACCTTGTGGTCTCTAGTCGAACGCTCTACCGACTGAGCTAACCCTTATCATTAATAATTGTTCTTTATTCTATGTATTGACGACTTTGGTAATTGTAACGTAATTGTTGTTACAGACAAAAACCGGAAGCGAATCTCCATTATTAATAGATATATATAAGGTTATCCAGATGACTGGTTATAAGGGATGATTCTATTTGGGATCTTCAAAATCTCACTGTATATCCATACTGTATAGTCTTGTAGGTGCAAACATATATACTCATACAAGGATTTTTATAAATCCCTAAAAAGAGCTCAATGTATAATAATCAATAAATTAGATTATATAAAGAGCAATATTTTTCGTTTAAAATATATATATATATACACACACACCCACACATATACATATATATGAGGAAAAATGAGTAAAGAAAAGAAATGTAGATGGATAAAATGAATTTAATCGATATCACATTAATCGATATCACTTACACATGTGTTTCGGTCAGTTTATGTGTGTGAAAATATTCAAAATAAATGTTCACTCTGATGAAGGTCGATTCTTCTGTGTGCGAAATATTTTCACACACATAAACTGACCGAAACACATGTGTAATTGATATCGATTAATGTGATATCGATTAAATTAATTTCATCCATCTACATTTCTTTTCTTTACTCATTTTTCCTCATATTGTCGGATTCAATTCCTTTTCCATTTTCACATACATATATATATATATATATATATTATATATATATATAAGTAGTCATCCATTTCAGCACTAATATATTACTAGTGTACCTATAGATATACCACAGTATGATGAAGTAAATGAAAAACATGTCCTTTCTTAATCAAGATCAAAAAACTTGGTCATATGGTCCAATATATCAAACATTGTAATAATTAAATTATCATACTGTGGTATATCCAGCACTGATATATTACTAGTGGACCTATGGATATACCACAGTATGGTAATTTAATTATTACAATGTTTGATATATTGGACCATATGACCAAGCTTTTTGATCTTGATTAAGAAAGGACAGGTTTTTCATTTACACCGTCCATATCCGGTTGTTTTAACAGGCGATTTTTAGATTTAAAAAAAAAAACTAACCCCTAACCCTTACCAACAACCAGATATTGACAGTGTAAATGAAAACAAGTCCTTTCTTAATCAAGATCAAACAGGGGTGCCTTAAGGTCATATGGTCCGATATATTTATTAAAGATATATTCAACACATGACAGCCGCTGCAGGGCCACTTACCGGCTATTACACAAACTGTCCAAGTAAGATGAACAAGACATGCTGGACACTGCTGGAGAAATAAGGATGACCTCATATGTAAAGGAAACTTAACTTCACACCGACACAATTTACTCAATTTTCTGCAATTGTATTGACATTGCCCGCCCTGTCGGCTGGGGCGTTAGAATGCATCGACTGCACCTCTGCAGAGGGGTAAGACTCCCCCAATGGGGCCACCTGTTGGCTGTGGGTGGCGACCCGTGATGCTTAAGGATAGAGCCCAGGTGGATGAGCAGTTCATGACATGCAATACTCCACTTTGGCCCTATCTTGGGCTAGACGGGCAGTCGGAGAGGCCCCCTCCGATCAATCGGCTGGTCACGTCAAGCCCTAGCACCTATATGATTTTCCCAGCCCTATTGCCCTCATGGCAAGCCTCAACCCTTTTTATCATATGGGTGCTAGAAGGCGGTGGCTGAGGGTCTACATGTCCTGGGAATGACGTTAAACTATCTGATGGTGAGGTTCCAGTTTTGGAGGTTTGGGGAATGTGGAGCACCCCTTCATCACCATTGCTCCCTGGTCCACTCTGACCCGGAGTGGTAGTACCTGTTAGGGTCCCATCTATGGGTTAAATAAAAAAATGTATCTATAAAAAAACTGTATTATCCATTAAGAATTGATTTATTTCAAAACTTTATCGGCATTAAATGACCCACTGAGGTTGATATGCCGTAAAACAAAACAAACCAAACATTGCATCTAGTGTCAAGTCTTCAACTGTATACTTAAAAAAAACCTTTCATTCTCGTTGGAGAGGTTAGCCCTCTTCAGGGCTCGATAGGCCAAAACGGTTTCTGGCAAACATATTTTGAATTCCTTCAACTTGGCAACTAGATGGTTAAATTCTATAAGATAGCCATTTATGGGGGGGGGGGGTATGTTCGGGTCTAGCATAGCTTTCAAATGACTCATATGCCATTAAAGCAGCCAAGTTGGTATCAACCCTGAAGAAATTATCCAACTAGGCATAGAGGGCTGTTATACCATCCTCCTGGTTGAAGATTTTGAGATCCATTTCAAGGATAGCCTCACATGCTTTTCCAGTTAAGGGTTGGAGCTCTTTGTCTTTTCTAGACTGGTGGCCATCTCCCAGAACTTCATTTCTTTCCTCCAGGAATCATAATTTTCTGGGTTCAAGACAAACGGAGCAAGTATTTTTGAAGCCATAATCTTTCTTTTCTCTGCTACTAAAATTGTTAACTTTACATTCTATTATTATTATTTTCTATTATTATTATGGATGTTGTATTATTTTATGCCAAGAGGTTATGATATAAAATGAATAATAGATGGGAACTACTATTGGAAATTCCAGTTAATTATCTCCCCCTGCCGCTAGGGGGCGAATCGCCAACATCGTATGTTGGCGCCAAAACCAAATTTCTCTACTTATCGCATAGCAGTTACTGGAGGAGAGACGTCAAAAGAAACGCTCTCATCACTTAGCCCAAAAACAGGGCCGACTTATCACGGAGCACGCACTGAGGGTAGTCGCGTAAATAGCAGTCCCTAAACTTCACTCATCACTTAGCCCAAACACAGGGCTTACTATCTACGGACCGTTGACCTGGACGGAGGCATTTTTTCACAGCATACTTTCAAAGGCACACTATAGAAGGCTGAAGACCAAATAGTCTACTTGAAAAGAGCCCATTCACCATCATTTAAAGAACTGTTACCCCGGGCGAGAAGCTTCTAAAATAGCATCCCCCATCACTTATCACCGAACTGGTTACCGAGGAAGAACGAGAAACATCCGAAGAAACGTCTTAACTTTCCAACCAGCAACAGAATACCCCTGTTATCACCACTACTCCAAGAACATTACTTAACTCAGATAAGTCTCGTAGCAAATACCAATAAAATTTGCAACAAGTTCTTGTATTATTTGTCAATACATGTATTAAATTTCCATTGTGTGTTTGTCTTCTTTGTCCGACAATTTGCCTACAACTACGGAGATATAAGAGCTCCTTTGAATCCTGTAAATACTCTTACTACATAAGGATGATGCATACTGTCCTGAACAAATCCTGGAATTAGCGGAAGAATTGAGACCATTCAGAACACTGCACTGTTGCAATATGCTAGAATACTCAGAAGAATCCTGGAGACCTGAGGAGACTTGTTGTCACACAGACTCCAGGGAAATACCATCAGCTAATGCTGGTGTGAAAAACTAAGAATAATAACAACAACAATAATACCAAAAGGCGATCCACTGGGAATTATGCAAAAAATTTAATTTTGACCATACAACAAAATGGTATATATATAAACCAGAATCTGTTCTAGAGACCGAAACACATAAATTCTCTGAAATAACAAATCCTGGAAGCAGCGTCTCACAAAAAAGGAGATGTATGGCCACTTACCTCCTATCACACAAACCAACCAATTAAGATGAACAAGACATCCTGGAGAAATAAGGATGACCTCATAAGTAAAGGAAACTTAACTTCCCACTGACATGATTTATTCACCTGTTCTGACTGTCAGCACTTCCCAAGGCAAATGACTTTTTAACACTGACTAAATTTGTGTGTGTCTTAAGTAGTGTCTGCTACAATCCCAAGCTTGATTCTGATTGGCTGAAACAGTCTTATTTAAATTAAACCAACCTACAATTTGTTATAAGAAGGTCTCAGGTTCAATTCCTGACAAGTCACAAGTTAACATTTCTCACCCCCACCCTTTTCCCTTTTTCTCTCTCATGGTCTGCCATGCACCTCATAATTTTTTTGGGGGGGGGGGACACACCTCTTTTTGCAAGAATATCAGCCACTTGGTGTTCTTGGGAAATCCATATTAATACTACTACTACTACTACTACTACTACTACTACTACACTACTACAGTAACAATAACAATAACAATAACAACAACAATATTATTCACTCCTTTTGAGTTTTCACATCAGCATTAGCTGATGGTCTTTCACTGGAGTCTGAGTGACAGCAAGTCTCCTCAGGTCTCCAGGACTCTTCTGAGTATTCTGGCAGATTGCAGCAGTGCAGTGTTCTGGATGGTATCAATTATTCCTCTGATTTCCAGACTTTCCAAACCCTTTTCTAATCCTTTTGGGACTGTTCCAAGTGCACCAACCACAATTGGTATCACTTTCACTTTCATATTCCATAACTTTTCAGTTCAGACAGGAAGTCTCCTCAGGTATCCAGGACTCTTCTGAGTATTCTGGCAGATTGCAGCAGTGCAGATTATTATTATTATTATTATTATTATTATTATTATTATTATTATTATTAGCAGCAGCAACAGCAACAACAACAACAACAACAACATATGACTGGGTTGGGAAGGTGATCTACTGGGAATTATGCAAAAAATTAAACTTTGACCATACAACAAAATGGTATATGCATAAACCAGAATCTGTTCTTGAGAATGAAACGCATAAAATTCTCTGAGACTTTGAAATAAAAACGGATCACCTTATCCCAGCAAGAAGACCAGACCTAGTGTTGATTAACAAAAAAGAAAGAACTTGTCAACTGGTGGATTTTGCAGTTCCAGCAGATCACAGGATGAAGCTGAGGGAAAAAAAAAATGGACAAATACCTGGACCTTGCCAGAGAACTGAAAAAGCTATGGAATATGAAAGTCAAAGTGATACCAATTGTAGTTGGTGCACTTGAAACGGTCCGAAAAGGATTGGAAAAGGGTTTGGAAAGTTTTGAAATCAAAGGAAGGATTGATACCATTCAGAACACTGCACTGCTGCAATCTGCCAAAATACTCAGAAGAGTCCTGGAGACCTGAGGAGACTTGCTGTCACTCAGACTCCATGTGAAAACTCAAAAAGAGTAAATAATAATAATCTTTTCAGCTAGTATATTAGGTCTGAGACCTGTCAGATGTTCCTTATAAACATCTTAATTCCACAGAATATTTATACTCTTTCCACAGATTATCTAACATTGCCTTAAAGGAGTTTAGAGATGGGGCATTCACTATTGATGATGGTAGTTTATTCCATGTATTCACCATTCTGTTACTAAAATAATTTTGTCTTGCATTTGTGTCACAAAATTTTTAAAGAGTTTTAATTTATGATCCCTTTTTAGCCAATGTTTTCTTTGAGAATGGCCGTCTCAACTCTTAACCTTTTATTAAGAATTATATATCCTTAAATTCTTTCCTTTTCAGCGCGACCACCAAATAAGAGGGGGTTAAAAGCAAAAACTCAAAGAACACACAACTAGAATCTCCAGAAGGATTCACTTCTGGGGATCTGAGGAGTGTGGAGTCCCCCCCCCTTCATTGGCATTATTCTCATTGTTATTACTCCCAGGTCCACTCTGACCCAGAGTGATAGTCACTTGTTAGGTTTGTAGGATTCAAGGTTAATTAATGAACATACAATTCCGACAGGATGTGAGACAAAACGTTTAATATATATAACAGCACATAGAAACGATAAGATACAATAAGATATAAGGACACATTCATGAATGGTAAATACAAGATACAATATTTAGGTATAAACGAGATACCCAAATGTACCTAACATATAAATGTTACAGACATGGAACAAAAGGATAGTCCATGCTGTATAAAGGACTTACAGTAATGTAAGGGGGGGGGGCAAAAGCCCCACTGAGAAGGAGGTAGATAGATTCTAGCCTATATCAGTTGGTTGAGAAGATCCAGCTAAAAGAGGAAGACAAGTTCAAATAAGGCGCTTAAATACCAGAGGTCCCCTAGTGGGAACAAACGGCAACACAGCGGGAAGATAACTCTTCCAGGCAAAGGGAAGATAATCCCCCACAGGTTGATTGGTTGTTTTGTTTTATGGCATATCAACCCTTTTTGGGTCATTTAATACCAAATCAAGTCATTTTGATAAACAAAGGAATCAGGTTGCTTACAATACCTGCCGTTGCTTAATTATTCACCATATTAAGTACTCAGTCCTGTCAATTGGGGGCTTTAGAATACACCAACTGCACCTCTGCAGAGGGGTAAGACTCCACCAATGGGACCACCTGTTGGCTGTGGGTGGCGACCTGTGATGCTTAAAGATGGAACCCAGGTGCCTGAGCAGTTCATGACATGTAACACTCTACTTTGGTCCTTACTTAGTCTAGACGGGCAGTTGAAGAAGCTCCCTCCGATCAATCAGCTAGTCACGTCAAGACCTAGCGCCAATATTATTGTTCGATTCCTATTGCCCTTATGACAACTTCCAACCCTTTTTGTCATATGTGCTTTGAGTATTTACGTAATCGAAGGAGCCCTTATTTCTCCGTAGTTGAAAGGAAAATTGTTGGACAAAGAAGGAACAACACAAAAGTAAATGCAGACACCTGTACTGACAAAAAATTACATAAATTGTTGCAAATTTAATGGTATTTGCTAGGTAACTTATCTGAGGAGGAATTTCTCGTCGGTGGGAATGTAGTTAAGACGCTTCGTCTCGGTATTTGTTCTTCTTTTTGTCAGTGTGCTGTCGTACCGGCCTTTCTGCAGTATGCTGATACAATGCCTTAGACGGAATCTGGTTGTAATGTTCTTGTGATAAGTAGGCCCTGTTATGGGGCTAAGTAATGACAGCGTTTCTTTTGACGTCTGTCTCCAGTAACGGTTCCCTGATAATTGAGCCCTGTCTTTGGGCTAAGTGAGAGAACGTTTAATTTGACATCTCTCTCCAGTAACGATTCCCTGATAAGTGAAGTTTTGGTATTTGGCGCCAACATACGCTGTTGGCATTCGACTCCTGGCGGCAGGGGGAGATAATTAGCTAAGGAATTTCCAATAGTGCTGGAAGGCGGTAGCTGAGGGTCTTATTGTCCTGGGTATAACGTTAAATTCATTTTTATGAACCAAGGAATCAGGTTGCTTACAGTACCTTCTGTTGCTTAAGTGGTCACCCAATTAAATATTGAACAGGTTCATCACTGCTTAACTTCGGGTATCGTAGCTGTTAGGTGATATCTGCCAGCATGTAGCATTTCAGTCACAGTTGATACATGCCTGTGTTTAATGGAGATAAAATCTTTTCAGAATCTTATTACCACATTCTTTTTTAGGCCTATTTTTAATATAGTTGGCATCGTTCCGTCTACGAGAGATGATGGAGTAGTGTCCACTTTTTTTATTATCTGCAACTGCGTGAGGGGCTGAACAGACCAATTTTTGAATGGCAATCTCTGGTGTAGTGATTGCAAACAAACGGTGATGCTTGCTGGAGATGCTGTTGTCTCTCCTTCCTTCTGGCTCTCTTTTCACTCCTTTTCGTTCCTTGTTTGACAAGGAGGCCCAGGTCGCACAGTCTTCTGCACAAGCCTCCCATGTGTTGGTGTTAATGTGGCATGTCTTCTTGATTCTCTTACAGACATCTTTAAAGCGCAGGCATGGTCTCCCTACCGGTCGGATGCCCTCTACTAATCTTTAGGGATGTGGCCTTTGTCTATCCTCCTGACATGACCAAGCCAATGCAGGCGTCTCTCACAGATGCTGTTTATGTTTGCTCATTCCAGCATGTCTGTGTTGGGCACTTTGTCTTGCCAGCGTATGCGTAGAATGCAGCATAGGCATCTGAGGAAACCTAAGTGTATTTCACAGTTTGTTATGTGTATCTCGGCTTTGCTAAAATGTGATATCTGTACGTAATCTATGGTGTATTTTGAATACTCCACTGTTGTTTATGCTGTATCTTTATTATTTGATTCCGCTGTCAGCAGGGCATAGAATACATTGACTACATCCCCCTACACCCACACTAAAAGGCATGTTCTGGATACGATATCGGAAATCTGATAGAGAATTATCTTCCTTGCTGCAAGAGGGCGAATCGCCAATACAATGTTGGCGCCAGAATCCGAGAAAGTTCCCGAGTCCGACAAGAAATACCTGAAGAAGGCTGGAGGGCACATCGGCCGAAACGTTGTACAGATAACAATGAAAATGAAGACAATAGTCTGAATAACGCAGATAATACTAATAGAAATGTGTGTTGCAATAATGGTTTAATAAAAAACTGAAGTCCTGTTCAAGGCAGTTACCGAGAGAAGTCGCAAAAAAAAAGCATTCCCTACTCTTTACTTGTCTGTAGGCTGTCGACCTGGACGGAGGCGTTTTTTAACCAGCATACTTTCTAAGGCTGTGTCATAGCCATTTGACATCATACTTATCAGAAGGCTGAGGACCTAAATAGTCAATTTAAGAAGGGCCCCATCCACTGTTATTTAAAAGAACAGTTACCCAGGCGAGAAGCTTCAAAAATAGGATCCCTACTTTTACTTATCGGACGAGAACCGACAAAACGGACGCGTCCTACAGAACTCTACAACCACAGCGACCAGAATTCCCTTTCTAGAGCCACTTCTCCAAACAACATTATTTCATCTCACAGATAAGTCTGTAGCAAATGCCATAAAATTTGCAACAAGTTCTTGTATTATTTGTCAATACATGTATTTACATTTCCATTGTGTGTTTGTCTTCTTTGTCCGAACAATTTGCCTACAACTGGAAGATTTAAGAGGCTCCCCCTTTAAACCCGTAATTCCTCTTAATGACTCTAAATTGTATCCCCTGTTAAGGAGTAAGCCCCCCTAAAAAGAGGGTGCTGGATATGACACTAAATTGTATCCTGTAGTATTTGACTACATCTTGTGTAGAGGGGTAAGACCCCCCCCCAAGAAAATGGAGTGTCCTAGGTATGACATTAAATTGTATCCTATGGTATTTGACTGTATCTCCTGTTGAGGGGTAAGACCCCACCCTTCACTAAAAGCAGCGAACTTAAAGGACCTAAATTCCAGCATCGTATGTCACCTCGCCGAAAGAAAAAAATACCAAAAATCAGGGAATTAACTGAATTTAATGAAATTTTCAGTGTTGATTATTAATAAATAAAATATAATTTATTTCATTTGAAAACATTTACATTTTTTCAGGTCAGTTAATCTCAACCACGTATCTTTGAGGCGTAACACAGATTCTCAAAGATACGTGGTTCCAAGTTAATAAATATATGACCCCACTCTACTACATGTCAATTTTCATAAAGTAGTATTCACAGAAAATACATGACTTCCCCTCCCACATTATACTACAGGCACATTTTCTTTTAGTAGTATTCTTTAAAAAAAATATGAAAACCTCCTTTTCAGGGCCTCAAAGCAGCCCCACCCCTACAGTCTGCTGGGGTTTGGGAGGGTGTCATACGCATCAGAGGGCTGATATCCTAATCCAAATCTCTAACTTCTTTCTCCTGAATTTTCATAAAAATAATTAAGATAATTAAAAAAACATTAATTAACTGATTTATTTCCTCTAGATTTACAGATATAGTATTTCTTGCAATAATAATAATAATAATAATAATAATAATAATAATAATAATAATAATAGTCTGCGCCAGGTGTATAACGGGTGTGTAATATAAGAGATATGTAATAATTCGATAAATTCTTTTAATTCAAAGCAAGTAATATTTGCCGCGTGAGTAAACTAGAATTTTTTTTCTTCCTATTCATCTAAAAATAGAATAGAATTAAAAAAAAGTGGAGAGAGGGGGAGAGAGAGAGAAAGAGAGACAGAGGGGAGAGAAAGAAAGAAAGAAAGAGAGAGAGAGAGAGAGTTATGGGAGGTTAGTTTTTTCACCTGTCGCCAGGTGGCGGCCCCCATGAGCAGCAACAACAACAACTAACCTGGTGGTACGGTAACATGGCTGTCGGTTGGGACGGGGGAGATGATGACAACGAAAAAGAAGAAACCTTGTTTACTACAACACACATCGGCAGTGTCATCACTTTCTTCACTCTTTCGTTCATATTGCAATTGCCGTCATCTTTATTATTCTCCTGTTCCGGCTTTTTCTTCAACTCTTCAATTCTGGAAGGAAGAAGAAGACACTGCACCGCCTTCTTCTTCTAATTATTATTATTACTGTTACTGCTGTGCACCCGTACAAAAAAAGGGGTAACGTTATCTTTTTTTAACTGGTTTCTTTTGCTTATATCTGTCTGTATTTGCTTATATTGTTTATATTTTTACTATTAGACACTTAGGATTATTTATGAATCATTTTAGAGCTTTTTTGTTTTTATTTTCTTTTATTATTTTTATTTAATCATATCAAGATTGAATCTATTTAGCTTAAAAAAATGACGCATCATTTCGTGTTTTTTTTTTCTTGTAGAAAGAAACATACCGGTTATTATTATTTTGTTTTGTCTTGTTTAATCTTTTTAAAAATATATACACACTTACCTTGTCATTTTTAATCTTTAAAAAACAAATTAAGATTATTATTTAGATATTTAAAAAATATTTTTGATTTTTATTTTGATGTTTTTTCTATAGAAACCCATTTTGCCCCACTTGTATTTCACGAATGTTCCGTAAGAAAAACAAAAACAAAACGTCCTTTTTTGTTTATTATTAATTTTTATGTGAGGATTATTTTTTAAATTTTCTATTGAAAAATAAATAAATAGAGAAATGGAAAATATTTTTATTTAATAATTCATAGTTAGTCTTTAAAAATTAAATCAAATTTTCATTTACGTGTTTTTTGTTGATTATTATCGGCTTTTATTTACACTTTTCTCGTAAAGATAAACAAATATAAATTGTTGAATTTAATAACATTTTTTCTTTATTTTATTTTAAAATAAAACAGTTATTTAAAAATATTTGAATTATTATTATTAATTATCATTAGCAATCATATGTAATATTTTTATACCATTTTTTTTACTATTTAAAAAAAATGCAATCTCTTTTTTTTTTTTTGTTCAAACATGTCTTTTTATGAAATTAAAAAAAATCTAAGTTTTGTTCATCATATTAAACCCTTAATATATATATATATATATATATATATATATATATATATATATGCTCAATTACCGATATTGAGCACTCTTTAACAAATATATAAATATACAAACTATATTATTAATATTAAAAAAGTATAGTTAATATTAAAGAACATACTTATTTAATTTAAAAAAATATTTTAAGAATATCATTTTATTTAATTTATATATATCATTACTTTTATTTATTGTATTTATTATTATTATATTTATTTTATTTATATTATTATTATATTATTACTTTTATTCATTTATAATAAATAAATAAATATTTATTATTTTGACACCCTCAACAATTACGACTCTTACCCCTACCTCGAAAATTCAGTTAAAATATTTATTATTATTAATATTATTTCTAGTACTAGTGTTATTAATTAAAATTAGTTTTATTATTTATCAGTTAAAATCATTATTATTACTATTTATTATTTATCAGTTAAAATAGTATTTATCATTATTTATTATTTATTATAGTCAGTTAAAATAGTATTTATAATTTAAAATAGTATTTGTTAACTTATTATCTATTATTTATCAGTTAAAATAGTATTTATTACTATTTATTATTTATCAGTTAAAATACTATTTATTACTATTTATTATTTATCAGTTAAAATACTATTTATTATTTATCAGTTAAAATACTATTTATTACTTATCAGTTAAAATACTATTTATTATTATTTATCAGTTAAAATACTATTTATTATTCATTATTTATCATGTAAGATATTTTTTGTTATTATTTATTTTTTTCATGTTGTCTCAGGGAAAAAATGTCTCAAGAAAAATGAATTATTTAATAATTAATTAGTTATTAAATAATTTATTTTTCTAATTAATTTTTAATTATTATTTTTTTAATTATCGATTAATTAATTAATTCTGGAATAAGTCGAATTTAATTTATATCTGCAAATTTAGATTTTGAACTATATTTTCTAAAGAAGAAATAATTTCGTATCATCATGTCTTCAGAAATGTAAACCTTGTCATAGAAGAATTAATTATATTTTTAATCTATTTATTACTTCGCATACTACCCGTAAAAAATGACGGGTTTGTTTAAACACGGATCGGCACTAAAATAAAAGTGAAATTTTCGTTAAAATCGGACCATTAATTGAATAGAATTTTAAAAAAAAGCATCTCGCCATAACTTGTTTTTGGCTACGTTAAATTTCAGTTGATTTAACAGTGCAAAAATGTAAACATTGTTTTTCGTTTATAATTTTCATTATTTCCGTGAGCTGATTTTTAAAAAAATAAATCATCAGGAGTTTGTTTAATGTTTCTTCTTTCGAATAGATAAAAAAACTTTCAAGGTAATATTAACCTTTATGTAAATTTAATTGTGTAAATATAGGGGGGGGGGGGTAAATTTCACAGGGAAATTGGTGGTACCTAGGTAGTATCTGTGCGATACGTGAAAAATATTACATAAAAATATAGTTCTACTATCATTGTGTTTTCTGTGGAGTTTCTTTTACAAAATAGATTTTTGGTTTCGATTTCCTGCATTTAGTAATTTTTGTTTATTTTAAAAAACTGACAATTGTATGTATTAAATAAGAAGATTATTAATTGATTTTTCATAGAATTAAAAAAAAAAAAACCCTCTTATCGTAACTTGTTTTTAGCTACGTTAAATGTCAGTTGATTTAACAGTGCAAAAATGAAAACATTGTTTTTCAATCATAATTTTCATTATTTCCCTAAGGTGAACAATTTTTTTTTAAAAAATCATCAGGGGTTTATTTAATGTTTTTTCTTTCGAATGGAAAAAAATTTTTCAAGAAAATATTAATTTTTCTGCAAGTTTCATTGTATTAAATATAGGGGGGTAAATTTCACAGGGTAAAATTGGTGGTACCTAATAAGAACTTTTAAAATTGTGTTTATTAGGCACTGCCAAAGTTGCCGAAAAATCCGTGTTTATAAAAAAAAATCACCCTCCCGATTGAAAAAAAAAAAATTGGCTGAACTTGCACAAAGGTGTCAAAATTAGGGTGACCCAGAAAAAACAGAACCCACATATTTTGTAATACAACTGTTAATTTTAACTATGGGGTTAGGGTTTAGGGTTTAGGAATTAGGGTTGGGGTTTAGGGTTAGTTTAATGGGAAAATGAATAAATAATTTGGGTTCTGTTTTTTCTAGGTCACCCTGTATACCGGTGACCCAGAAAAAACAGAACCCACACATTTTATAATAAAACTGTTAATTTTAACTAGGGGTTAGGTTTAGAGTTAGGCTTAGGGTTAGGGTTGGTGCTGGAGTTTAAGGTTAGTTTAATGGGAAAATAAATAAATAATTTGGGTTCTGTTTTATCTGGGTCAATCTAATTTTGACACCTTTGTGCAAGTTCAGCCAAAAAAATTACCAAAAATCAGGGAATCATCCGATTTTAATGAAATTTTCAATGTTGATTTATCAATGAATGAATGAATCAGTTATTTTATTTTAAAACTTTCTCATTTTTAGTTCTACTACCATTGTGTTTTCTGTGTATTTTCTTTTAAAAAATAGATTTTTTTTTATAATTGTGAATAATTCATTTTAAAAATTTTATTTTAATAATAGGGTTTCGATTTCTTGTTTTGAGTATTTTTTTTGGGTAATCTTCAACTTGTTCCTCGTAAATTCCTACTATAAAATAAACTGAACCCTCATTTTATGTCCGTGTTTTTGCAATCATCATCATCATCATGTCGCGCTGGCAGCACGGATATCCTTGACAATCTCTCGCCAACCTTTCCTATCATTCATCGCACCAGGGAGTTCTTCCTCTATGCAGCCAGCATCTTTACATAGCTGGTCAATGTAGGTCCTTGCTGGGTGGCCCACACTGGCATGTCCGTGTGTTGGCTTCCACAGGAGAATTCGCTTATGAGTTCGTCCTTGCTTCTCCAGCAGTGCCCGCATTCCTAGTCCGTCTCACTCGGATGGTCCAAGTGACCATACGGCTGCTCAATCCATCACAGTTGTTAAGGATTTTTTTTGATTGTGGGTATCTCATCATCATCTGTCATGTAAGCAGCATAGATATCCATGGCCATAGGTCCTCCGCACAGCTCAATGTAGGACCTTGCTGGGTGGCCTTAGAATGTCCATGTGTTGGCTTCCACAGTTGCTTATGAGCTTGTCCTGCATGCCTAGGGATGGTTTGTGTGATGGGAGGCAAGTGGCCATACAGCTGCTTCCTTGTGGGGTGCTGTTTCCTTGTGGGGTGCTGTTTCCTTGTGGGGTGCTGTTTCCACAACTTGTTCAAGACTGCACACAGCATTCTTGTGCAGCTCCCATCTATCTTATTCTCAAGGCGCCTCGTTGTATAAGTCTTATACACCAGATGTATTTCCGCCTGTTGGCTGGGTGTTAGAATGCACCAACTGCACCTCTGCAGAGGGGTAAGACTCCCCCAATGGGGCCACCTGTTGGCCGTGGGTGGCGACCCGTGATGCTTAAGAATAGAACCCAGGTTGATGAGCAGTTCATGACTTGCAATACTCCACTTTGGCCCTATCTTGGGCTAGACGGGCGGTCAGAGAGGCCTCTGATCAATCGGCTGGCCGTGGGTGGCGACCCGTCTTAAGAATAGAACCCAGGTTGATGAGCAGTTCATGACTTGCAATACTCCACTTTGGCCTATCTTGGGCTAGACGGGCGGTCAGAGAGGCCCCCTCTGATCAATCGGCTGGCCACGTCAAGCCTAGCACCTATATGATTTTCCCAACCCTATTGCCCTTATGGCAAGCCCCAACCCCTTTTTATCATATGGGTGCTAGAAGGCGGTGGCTGCGGGTCTACATGTCCTGGGAATGACGTTAAACTCTATCTGATGGTGAGGTTCCAGTTTTGGAGGTTTGAGTAATGTGGAGCACCCCTTCATCACCATTGCTCCCTGGTCTATTCTGACCCGGAGTAGTAGTACCTGTTAGGGTCCCATCTATGGGTTAAATAGAAAAATATGAGTTTATAAACAAAATTGTATTATGCATTAAGAATGAATTTATTTCACAACTTTGTCGGCATTAAATGACCCACCAAGGTTGATATGCCATAAAACAAAACAAAACAAAACAAAACAAACCAAACCAAAACAGATGTATTTGTAGGCTTATTACCAGATTTCACTTTACTCATTAACAGATTTTAATAATTAAAATTATATGATCTTGCAATATCTATGAGAAGAATAACAATTCTTACCAGGGAAATAGTACATGACAGGGAGTTTATGACTTCTGTGTATGTTTATGAATAAAAAAAATACGAGTATCTAAGCCACCGTCTGTTTCCTTTACGGTTCGAATTAATATAATATTTCTCTTAGGGACTGCAGGTCGGATGATTATAGATTGCGGGCCAGATCTGCAGCAGGCATTGTAAGCAACCCGATCTTTTGTTTATCAAAATGACTTGATTTAGCGTTAAATCACCCGAGAGTGGGTTGATATACTGTAAAAACAAAACAACCAAACATGTAATTATCTCTATTTAATAATAATCATTTGTTCGTACATAGTTATATATATTTACCAAGCCCTCCGCACGAGCAGGATACGACACAAGGTCAATTTCTTAAGCGGAGTTCAACAGGTTTGAATTCAGAGTTTTCCTTCTCCTAGACTGGTTACCTAGCCATGGTTAAAGAACCCAGTCTGTCCTGCTATTTACCCATAGCTGGAGGGAGAGTACGATTCATACCTTTCCCAAGGGTATTAGCGCTAAGTGAAATGCAATTACCACGTCCAGGATTTGAACTCAGGGCGACGAATCCATTTCCCATGACTTTAACCATTACACCACGCGCTTCCTTTTGCACATAGTTATAAGGTTTCATGTAACAGATAATAATCCTTTGTAAACAATTATAATGTCGTCAGGGTGGCTTAAAGTTGGTATCAGCCAGACAGTGAGGGAGTCTATCCCCTTTTCACTAGTACTATACCAAGGAGATTATTTTAGCGTTGAGAGCCACACCTACCATCAGCTCCTCACTTTACCGCACAGATCCCTGTGCTACTCATACGCTGAGTTGGCGAGGGCTGATATCGAACCAGGAACCTTGAGGTTCCCAGCCGAACACTCTACTGACTGAGCTAAACAATTATAGCTTCAAGTAACTATTCTTCATACAAATAATTTAGTTATATGGTATCAAGTATGCATATAGTTGGCACTGTTGTGGTCATGTGATCAAAGTTTGAGCCTGATCGCACCATTTTGCTTGCTGTCTTTACAATGTAAACATGGCGCTCTTCTAGAAGTATGCACTAAATAAGTGACCTATTTTTTTTTGTCGTATATATATTTACCAACCCCTCCGCATGAGCAGGATGCGACACAAGGTCAATTTCTTAAGCGGAGTTCAACAGGTTTGAATTCAGAGTTTTCCTTCTCCTAGACCGGTTGCCTAACCAAGGTTAAAGAGCCCAGTCGGCCCTACTATTTTACCCATAGCTGGAGGGAGAGTAGGATTCATACCTTTCCCAAGAGTATTAGCGCTAAGTGAAATGCAATTACCACATCCAGGATTTGAACTCGGGGCGACGAGTCCATTTCCCATGACTTTAACCATTACACCACGCGCTTTCTATCATATATATATATATATTTACCAACCCCTCCGCATGAGCAGGATGCGACACAAGGTCAATTTCTTGAGTGGAATTTAACAGGTTTGAAATCAGTTTTCCTTCTTCTAGACAGGTTGCCTTACCAAGGTTGAAGAGCCCAGTCTGCCCTACTATTTACCCATAGCTGGAGGAGTATAGTTGGATTCACACCTTTCCCAATGGTATTAGCGCCATATGAAATGCAAGCAGTTTTGTCTAGGATTTGAACTTCTGGTCGACAAGTCCATTTCCTACGACTCTAACCATTATGCCACGCTCCTCCAATCTTCCTTTTTATCATATCTGTGCTTGAAGGTGGTAGTTGGGTGTCTTAGTGTCCTGAGTATAAGGTTAGACTGTATCTAATGGTGAAATTCCAGTTCTGTAGCTCTGGGGAGTGAGGAGTATCCCATCATCGCTATTTTAAATCAAACCAGCTACACTTCGGCCCTTACTTGGGCTAGTCGGGCGATCAGAGAGGCCCCATCCAACCAATCAACTGTTCAAGTCGAGCCCTAGCCATTATATGATGGTCCCGATCATATTCTTCAAATTGCCCTTATGGCAAACACACACCTCTTTTTGGCATATATATATATATATATATATATATATAATATACCAAACTTGTTGGTAAATCCTCGCGGTGAGAAAAAACCCAGCAAATAGTTTGATTGTAAAAATATACTACCAAACATCAACCGGGAAGAAAAAAATTTTTGGAAAAAAAGAAAAGACCAAGATAATCGTACCAACAAAAAATAATCTATTAGTACAATATTTTGGCCAAAAGAAAAAACAATTTATATGCATATATATATATATATATATATATAAGATATATATATTCATACAAACCCACCAGGAGACTAAAGCTAATAAGTAAAAAGTGCTCAATACCTAAGTAGAGCAAATACTTAGATTTATCTTTATCTTTATATATATATATATATACGACCCCCTCCGCTAATTTCTTAAGTGGAGTTCAACAGGTTTGAATTCAGAGTTTTTTCTTCTCTTAGATAGGTTGCCATACCAATGTTAAAGAACCCAGTCTGCCCTACTATTTACGCATAGTTGTAGGGATAGTTGTAGTTGGATTCTGCTGCTATTTGGGAAAGTCCATAAATAAAAGTGGTCATTTGTCGTACATCTTACACCACCGATAGTCCAAAAGCCCCCCCCCCCCAAATTAGAAGGGTCTCGTTTAGCTCGGTCAATAGAGTACCCATTGAGGAATCGCAAGATTCATTGTTCAATACCAGTCCCCGCCAACTCTGCGCTTGAGTAGCACAGATTGGGTAATCTGATCTGTGTGGTAAAGTGGTGAGCTGATGGTAGGTGTGGCGCTCCACCCAGCAAAATAAAATTCAGATTTACAGGTAGTCTAGTATCATGATAATCATTGTTACCTTAAATAAGTTTGTTTTATGGCATATCAACCTCAGTGGGTCATTTAATGCCGACAAAGTTTTGAAATGAATTCATTCTTAATGGATACTCAATTTTTTTATAAACACATTTTTTCTATTTAACCCTATAGATGGAACCCTAACAGGTACTACCACTTTGGATCAGAGTGGACCTGGGAGTAATGTTGTTAAAGGGGTGCTCTACATACCCCAGAGCTTCAGAACTTCACCATCAGAGTTTAACATCATTCCCAGGACATGAAGACCCTCAACCACCGTCTTCTAGCACCCATATGATTAAAAAGGGTTGGGGGTTGCCATAAGGGCAATTGGGTTGGGGCAATCATATAGGTGCTAGGGCTTGACGTGACCAGCCGATTGATCGGATGGTGCTTCTCCGACCACCCATCTAGCCCAAGAAAGGATCAAAGTGGAGTATTGCAGATATATGTGGAAGTATGTGGTGTAATGGTCACTGCTGTAGGAAATAGGAATGACCAGACAAGTTCAGGTCAGTTAATTTGATCCACATATCTTTGAGGCATAACACAGATTCTCAAAGAGACGTGGTTCAAATTAACTGACCTGAAAAAATGTAACCCATAGATGGAACCCTAACAGGTACTACCACTTTGGATCAGAGTGGACCTGGGAGTAATGGTGATGAAGGGGTGCTCTACATTCTCCAGAGCTTCAGAACTGGTACTTCACTATCAGATAGAGTTTAATGTCATACCCATGATAATAATGACCCACACCTCTATTTTACCTATAGTGGTACCCTAACAGGTATTACCACTATTTACAAACACACGCATTTATATTTATGCACACACACACATATTCAAACACATACCACATATCACAGTGGACCTGGGAGTCATGGCAATGAATAGGTACTCCACACTCCCTATAGATCCAGAATTGAAACCTCACCACTAGATACAGTTTAACGTCTTACTCAGGAGAATAAGACCCTCAGCCACCTCCTTCTAGCACAGATATGATTAAAAGGATTAGGGGGTTTGTGATGAGAGCACCTTTAAATAAGACTGTATGTTTTATTTCAAAAGAAAATCCCTTTTTTTAAAACGGTCATTTAAGAATCAAATTAACTGTTTATCTTAAAAGAAAGAAAAAAGGTGAGTTAGGCCCCATGATCAGATTATCTGAAGGGATTTAGTCCGCACACTAATATGCTAATCCTTAATCTATGGGTTCTAATTAATCCTTACCCTGTCAACCCAATTCCAATTCTGCCCTGTCTGCTGCGGCAGTAGAATACGCCAACTGCAGAGGGTTAAGCCCTCCTCCGTGGGGCCATCTGTTGTATTGTTACTGTAACGTTGTGTATATCTGGTCACAGTACCAAAATGATATATGTAATGTTGTTGTATATGGTCACAGTACCCAAAGCGTATATACGTAACGTGGCGGCATGGTGGCGATATATTCACCGTACTAAAAATGTCTTCGGCACACGTGGTGGTCATCTTGTTGATAAAAATTACAACGCGAGAAATATGTAGTCACAACTGCTAGCCTTTATTTCCAGGGTAGGCTCGTCTCGTGGGCTGTATTGGAGAGGAGGAAAGGCAGAGAGAAAGAGAGAGAGAACACTGTTAAATTACTGTGACCCCATATTAGGCACTGGAGGCCCGTCTATTCCTCTACGCGTCCGAAAGCAAAAAGAGGTTGGTACTTTTCTTTGTCGTTCCACATCACCACGTGACTTCCGGTTCCGGTCAACACCCGAAACTTCTGGTTGACACTCAATTCTCCTTTCGGGAGGTCATGGTCCGGTCAAATCATCGTTCATCCTTTTTGTGCTCATCACTATTCTTCAAACCCTTATCATCTCCCACCTCTTCTTCCTCCTTTTCCAATATAGTAGTTCTAGCTCACAAAAGTCAGGACCTTCATTATCTCGTTACATTACTGCATTCAACCTGGGTCCAACCAACGAATTCATCTGTGGTGAATTCATGGAAGGAGTAACAGAGGAATATGAAATTCACAAGTGATGCTTTAGGATGGAATCCTGGTGGCTGTGCCGCCCTGTCAGCTTGGGTGTTAGAATACACTGACTGCAGAAGGATAAGACCCCCCCCTCCCCAAAAGGGTCACCTGTTGGCTGTGGGTGGCGATCCGTGATGCTTAAGAATGGAATCCTGGGGGATAAGCAGTCCATGACATGCAACACTCCACTTAGACCCTTACTTAGGCTAGACGGGCGGCGGTCGGAGAGGCCCCCTCCGATCATTTGGCTGGTCATGTCAGTACCTATATGATTGCCCCAACCCTACTGCCCTCATGGCAAGCACCAAGCCCTTTTTATCATATGAGTGCTAGAAGACGGTGGTTGAGGGTCTACATGTCCTGGGTATGACGTTAAACTCTAACTGATGGTGACGTTCCAGTTCTGGAACATACGTTCTGGAACATCCTGTACATATGGCCGCCCTGTCGGCTGGGGCGTTAGAATGCACTGACTGCACCTCTGCAGAGGGGTAAGACTGCCCTAATGGTGCCACCTGTTGGCCGTGGGTAGCGACCCGTGATGCTTAAGGATGGAGTCTTGGTGGATGAGCAGTCCATGACATGCAACACTCCACTTAAAACCTTACTTAGGCTAGAGGGGCGGTCGGTTGGAGAGGCCCCCTCCGATCAATCGGCTGGCCACGTCAAGCCCTAGCACCTATATGATTGCCTTGACCCTATTGCCCTTATGGCAAGCCCCAACTCCTTTTTATCATATGGGTGCTAGAAGGCGGTGGCTGAGGGTCTACATGTCCTGGGAATGATGTTAAACTATCTGATGGTGAGGTTCCAGTTTTGGAGGTTTAGGGAATATGGAGCACCTCTTTATCACCATTGCTCCCTGGTCCACTTTGTCAGCATTAAACATCTTTTTTAACAATAGAAGTATTCGGCATAAAATAACCCAAAGGGTTGACATGCCGTAAAACCCAACCAACCAACCATACATCTGGGATAGATGGTAATTATACCATCTATATGCCATAAAACAAAACAATAAATAGATCCACAGGTTGTGATGACCCAACTGAAAGGCAGTGTCAGTTGATGACTTCCAGCTTTGTATGAGGTTTGATCAGTGTCTTAATTAATTGGTGACTTCCCAAGGGAATTATTTTCAAGGAGATAAAAAATTGATTAGTAATTAAGATGACCTTAACTATTTTTACGCATAATTAGTCTTAGTAGATTTGAGAGAGAGAGAGAGAGAGAGAGAGAGACAGAGAGAGAGAAAGAGGGTGAATGACAAGAAGAGATTGCTTGTGTGTGAGAGAGAGAGTGTGTGTGTGTGTGTGTGTGTGTGTGTGTGTGTGTGTGTGTGTATATTTATGCACCCCACCCGTATATATATACTTTTACGCATAGTCTTACCAGATTTGAGAGAGAGAGAGAGAGGTGAATGACAAGAAGAGATTGTGTGTGTGTGTGTGTATATATTTATGCACCCCCCCATATATATATATATATATATTTACAAACACACATTTATATTTATGCACACGGACACACACATGCACATATATATTTGTGCTTATGTACATATTTATATTCATGAGCACACACACACATATATTTATGCACATATTTAAACATGCACATATACACACACACACACATATATTTTTGTATGCACACACACATATTTATGCGCACACCCCCATATATATATATATATATATATATATATATATAAATATATTTACAAACATATACATTTATATTTATGCACACACACATATTTAAACACATAAACGCACATGACACATGTACATATATATTTGTGCATATATATATTTATATTTATGCACACACACACACATGCACATATACACACACACACATATTTTCCTATGCACACACACACATATATTTCGTATGCACACCCATATATATAATATATATATATATATATATATATATTATATTATATTATATATCAATAGTAATTATATTATGGATTTGGACTCATTACTTAAAGTTTCATGGTTATGCAATCCTCAGATGAGTCAAATGGTTGAGATCTTAAAAACCAGTTGTCAAATGGTGTGTTTGTAAATATATATGTGTGTATTTGGGCAGCATTCTTTCATTTATACATGTAGAATTAAACAAAAGACACATCTTCTGTTTAATAATTTTATTTTTGATCTTTTCGCGTTTTTATCCACGAATTCCACCCGAATATTAAAAAGTTGGCCAGAAAACTCGAAAAGATCAAAAATAAAATTGTTAAACAGAAGATGTGTCTTTTGTTTAATTCTACATGTATAAATGAAAGAATGCTGCCCAAATACACACACACACACATATATATATATATATATGTGTGTGTTTACAAACACACACATTTATATTTATGCACACACACACATATTTAAACGCACAGACACCTGCATATATATATTTATATTTATGCACACACACTCGCCTGCACACACACAGACATATTTATGTTTGGTTTCTTTGTTTAATGGCATATAAACTTTGTTGGTTATTTAATGCCAAAGCCATCCTTGTAGAACAGTAGTGGTACTATTTAGCCCATAGCTGGGCATATTTATGCACACACACACACACACACACATTACCAACTCCTCCGCACGAGCAGGATGTGACCCAAGGTCAATTTCTTAAGTGGAGTTCAACAGGTTAGAATTCAGTGTTTTCCTTCTCTCAATCTGGTTGCCTAACCAAGATTAAAGAACTGGAGGAAAAATTCATACCTTTCCCAATGGTATTAGCACTATGTGAAATGTAAACAGCCTCGTCCAGGATTTGAACTGAAGTTAAGTATTTGTTAAGAACCTGTTCAATACTTAATTGGGTGACCACTTAAGCAACAGCAGGTACTGTAAGTCCTTTGTTTATCAAAAATGACTTGATTTGGCATTAAATGACCCAAAAAGGTTTGATATGCCATAAAGCAAAACAACCAACCAGCCAGCCAACCATGTAAGGCATAAATATATCAAAGATTTGGTTAAATCGAACTTTAGGGACCTAAATTCCACCATTGTATGTTACCCTGCCGAAAGAAAAAAAATACCAAAAATCAGGGAATTAACCGAATTTAATGAAATTTTTAGTGTTGATACATTAATGAATAAAAGATATAATGGACCAGTTATTTTATTTAAAAACTTTTATATTTTTTCAGGTCAGTTAACTTTGAACCACGTATCTTTAAGAATCTGTGTTATGCCTCAAAGATATGTGGATCAAATTAACTGACCTGAACTTGTCTGGTCATTCCTATTTCCTACAGTGGTGACCATTACACCATATACTTCCACATATATCTGCAATACTCCACTTTGGTCCTTTCTTGGGCTAGACAAGGTGGTCGGAGAGGCACCATTCGATCAATTGGCTGGTCACGTCAAGCCCTAGCACCTATATGATTGCCCCAACCCTATTGCCCTTATGGCAAGCTCGAATCCTTTTTAATCATATGGGTGCTAGAAGATGGTGGTTGAGGGTCTACATGACCTGGGAATGATGTTAAACGCTGATGGTGAAGTTCTGAAGGTTTGGGGAATGTGGAGCACCCCTTTATCACCATTACTCCCTAGTTCACTCTGACTCAGAGTGGTAGTACCTGTTAGGGTCCCATCTATAGGTTAAATAGGAAAATGTGTTTATAAAAGAAATTGAGTCTCCATTAAGGATGAATTTATTTCAAAACTTTGTCGGCATTAAATGACCCACTGTGGTTGATATACCGTAAAACAAAACAAAACAAACCAAATCCACATATATAAACACACCTACATATATATATATATTATATATATATATATATATATCATATAATTAATATACCAAATTAATATATTGTTGGTAAATCCTCGCGGTGAGAAAAAACACAGCAAATAGTTTGATTGTAAAAATATACTACCAAACATCAACCGGGGAGAAAAAAATTTTTTTAAAAAAAGAAAAGACCAAGATAATCGTACCAACAAAAATAATCTGTAGGTACAATATTTGGCCAAAAACAAAAACAATTTATATGTATGTATATATATATATATATATATATATATATATATATATATATATATATATTCATACAAAACCGCTGGGAAACTAAAGCTAATAAGTAAAAAGTGCTCAATACCTAAGTAGAGCAAATAATAAAGATAAATCTAATGAGTCTGACAAACCTACTAAAAGTTTCGCTTAAAGCTCTTCAGGGCTAAGATCTGACTCCAGTTCCTTTTGCTAGTATATATATATATATACTAGCAAAAGTAACTGGTCTATAACCAGATGAAAACATTTTTAGGAACACCAAGGAGTGTTCCTAAAAAAGGGTATGACATTAAAGTGTACCTAATGGTGAAGTTCTAATTCTGGAGCTCTCGGAAGTGTGGAATACTCCTTCATTGACATTTTGATCCAGAGTTGTAGTACCTGTTAGGAACCCATCTATGGGTGGAAGAGATAAAAAGTTTTTTTAGAATAGATTAGAGTTTTTATTAGAACGAAAATTATTCATTTATTGGATATTTAATGTTAAACAAAGCTAACAGTTTGTGTATTATAATATTAGTTTATTTAGATGTTTAGATTTTTTTTACTATTAATAGCATCCCATTGTGGTATAAGGGTTTGCAAGTTAGACTCACATTATTACTGAATAGCGATTTTTTAATACTTGCTAGATGCTCTTTGCTTTTGAGCTTGTACCATACCCTACCTGTGACGAACAGGTTGGGTAAAGAAAATGAGGTCCCATCATTGTGTAATGGTTAGTAAGGTAGTCTCATAAATCCATTACTACTGAAGGATGAGTTCAATCTTGGCTGGATGTCAGAAATAATGGTAGATTCTACAATTTTTGAGTTTTTTTTGTTCTGTATATTAACTAACATTTTGGAATCTTTGAAATATAGATCATAATGGTTCTCTTTTGGACAAATCATTAATGCCTTTCAAGATTGGAACATCAAAAGAATTGTTAGGAAGCTTGAAAGAAAAAACTTGAAAATAATAAGGATTCAGTTTTGTTTAATAAAAATTATTTGAGGGGCCGGGTTAGCTCAGTCGGTAGAGCGTTGGGCTAGAAACCACAAGGTTCCTAGTTCGATACTGGTCCTTGCCAACTCAACGTATGAGTAGCACAGGGATCTGTGCGGTAAAGTAAGGAGCTGATGGTAGGTGTGGCGCTCCACCTCAGATGCCAAAACAATCTCCTTGGTCTGGTGCTAGTGAAAAGGGGATAGACTCCCTCTCTGACTGGCTTATACCGCCCTGACGACTTTACTTTACTTACTTATATATATATATGTATATATATATATGGAGAAAGGTAGACAAACACGGGATTTTGTACAAAATGGATGTTTATTGTAGGTAGTGATGTCGACGTTATAACGTTTCTGTCTGTTAGACCTTCTTCAGGACATTGGATTGAGTTCTTGCTTCAACAGTGAACATTTTCATACTGGTGAATTAGGAGGTTGTGAATAAGGGGAGGGGGTGATCAATTGTTGGTGTTAGCAGGAGTAGTTGGTAGTGGGAGTTATATTTATTTATTTACTTTTTATTTTTATTATATATATATAATATATATAATATGGGTGTGTGTATGTGTGTGTGTGTAGAGAGAGAGAGTCAGAGAGATATTGGGAGGAGTACAGAGATGAATGGTTTATACATGCTCACCTGTTGGTGGTATTTCACCTGCATACCAATGATTACATGTGAACTTGGTATTTGCTGTATCCCTTTATAGATGTACCTGCCTTTGGTACAAAGTCATAATATATATATATATATATATATATATATATATATATATATATATATGCATCAAACTGCATATTTTGTATTTGCATCAAACTTTGTCGATCTGCCTTTGTACAAAGTCATATATATATATATATATATAATTATATATATATATACATCCAAATTTTGTGGATCTGCAGCTGTTTTGATGAGTCATTTGAGGGCTCATGAGAGGAAAGGTTCCGGTGGTGGGGTTATAGGATTATGAGGACAGCAGTGATCTGTAAAGATTATGCTATTGCTATTATATATATATATCTTATTATAATGGAGATTGTATGTTTTTCTGTCTGTAACCGAAACTATATTCCTACTCAAGTACAATTCCCTTAGTTATTATGACATCACATTCTCCAATGATTATTTTTATTTAACTCATTATTAATAAAATTTGTTTACTATATTAATTCTTATTGACATATCATTTACTAAAACACGCAATTTATTTATAATACAACAAAATAGGATTTACAGTGTGAATGGAAGGTAATTTGCATATTGATTTAAATTTGATTTTAATAAATATTGCTTAGTATTATTGATTTCTAATTGGTTTTTTATTTAACCTAATGAAATGATGCAAATATCTCGGATAGAAATAACTGATATTATCTTTACTTCCTTTTTAACTAAATATTAAATTAGGAAATACAATGAAAGACGAAGTAATGAAGATGATGGAAGAGTACGTTTCAGTTTTCTATTTCTTTAATCATTACCCCCTCTGTTTCAAATCTTTTTATCTGATTCTTATTTAGTTTCATTAGCCTTTCTAATTTAATACGATATTTTATATATTAAAACTTAAATACTTGCACCCGGAGGGTGCATATATTGCTAGTTAATGATATGCTATATAATATATATATAGTATATATATATATATATATATATATAAAGAAACTGTAAATAGTGATATCCTGTTATATTCATATGTATTAATAACTGCAACCATATTCAAATATATACAGGCGTGTCCCAGAAGTCTGTATTATCCAGGTTTTGAAAAACAACACCTTTATTATTTCAAAAACATATTCATAGATATGATTGTGCAATTAATTTCTATCTCTCAATTTGAGCATTTATTATAATTATTCTCAATAACAGTGGATTTGAAATCAACAAAGGTGTATTTTTTAAACCAGGATGTGTGTATTCTGGGACACCTGTATTATATATATATATATATTATAGTATATGAAGTAGTACACTCCATCAGATGATAGTTGAGACCCGGTGACCGATCGACTAGTCGCAAGTTTATCTATTTCACCTCTAATAGTCGTCATAGTATTCTTGAAGTATATATATTAAATATTATACTAGCAAAGACCCGGTCCATGACCGGACTAAAAAATTAGGAACAGAAGTAAGGGAGAAAATAAGAGGAAAATGATTTATCAAATTAAAAAAAAATCGCTAAAAATTTGTATAGTAGAATGTTTGTTATTTTTTAGGAATTTCTTTTTTCTTTTCTTTACATTAAGATATTTTTTTTAAATGCATTCCTAAACTTTATTTAAGATTTAAGATAAACAAAGCTAAGATTAGTGTATTATAATATTCGTTTATTTTAAGAATAGTCTCTTTTTGTTGTTTACATTTTTAAAACAACTTAATTTTTTTAAGCGAGCTTACTTGATGATTTCAAATGGTAGAAATGAAATGTATTCGTTTAATTCCTTTTTTTTTTTAACCATATTAAAATGTAACGCTAAAATGCTAAGATTAACCCGGTTTCGACCGGGGGTGAGGTTCCGGTGAGCTTTGCGCGCTGGACCGATATAATGCAATAATAACGTCGATCCCAGAGGGCCATCCACCCAAGCAACACCTGCCCCCTCTGCAGAGGTGCTGTCGGTGCATTTCTAACGCCCCAGCCACAGGGCGACTATAAATAAATATACTAAGAATATTGAATGATTGATTTTAACGGCATGTCTTCTTCATACCTAGAGGTTAGGGAATTGTTTTCGTTTTACATGCATATTTACACACACACAATATAAATATATTATAATACACACACACTAAAATATAAAATATGTTATATATATAATATATATATATAATATAGAATCAACCTTGAGATGTATCTCTTTTTTTCATTCACTTCCTGTTTCTATGGTTACAATCCTACACTGTTAAAAATATATATATATATTTTTTTAATTATTTTTGTTTTTGTTTGAATTTATATATATTCAGCTCTTTGGGTTTTTTTGTGATATGCTTGTCCATAAGTGAATTGAGACCCATCTGATGAGACGAAAATTTAGGAGCCGGTTTATAATCAACTTAGATTTATATGGGCCCAATTTTCGTCGAAATAAATTTATTATGGGATTACTGTATTTGAGTTCTTCCTTCCTTTATTGATATATCTGTATATATATATACACACACTAAAAGGTGACGTGCATTAAAATTCGTTTGATAGTCAGCTAATTGACTATATATATATATATATATCACACTAAAATGAGGTGCAAAAAATGTGTGTATATACATATATATAAATATCACTTAAATAGATGATTTATTTATGATACTCCTTTGTTCGTAACACCTGTTATTTTTCTGTTAATAAAATTTTTATTGTTCGCTTTTAGGTTTGAATGTCCCATATATTTCACTTAGTGTTGTCATATCTTTTGTAATCGATTTTCACTGCATTAAATTTGTGTTGTGTCTGAGTTCTCAAATAACAACATTGAAATCCGCAAGAAAAGGTTAACATAGGTTTATTTCCCCTTTGGCACAAGAGATATAAATAAAGATAAGAGTTCCCGTTGCAGCATCCACAACAGATTATCTCTTTGCAATAGTACTATTGAACTTGACCTGTGTTATACGAGTCAACTTTCTTTAGGGAAAATAACTCCCATACAACAGATATGACTGCATGCAAAAAAGTATATATATATATATAATATATATATATAGATAGATTATAAATCCACAACCCTAATTGCTTTTGGCAGCCCCAACCCCTTTTTATCATATGGGTGCCTAGAAGGCGGTGACTGAGGGTCTACATATCCTGGGAGATGACATTAAACTCTATCTGATGGTGAGGTTTCCAGTTTTGTAGGTTTGGGGAATGTGGAGCAACCCATTCATCACCATTGCTCCCTGGTCCACTCTGACCCGGAGTGGTAGTACCTGTTAGGGTCCCATCTATGGGTTAAATAGAAAAACATGAGTTGATAAACAAAATTTATTATCCATTAAGAATTGATTTATTTTCAAAACTTTATCGGCATTAAATAACCCACTGAGGTTGATATGCTACAACAAACAAAAAACAAGTATGAGGTAGGTAAAGGATAGTGAACAAAATGGAACCCAGGCGGATGAGCAGTCAATGACATGCAAACACTCCACTTAGACCTTTACTTCGGCTAGACGGGCCGTGGAGAAGCCCCCTCTGATCAATCAGCTGGTCATATCAAACCCCTCCGCACGAGCTGGATATGACACAAGGTCAATTTCTTAAGCGGAGTTCAACAGGTTTGAATTCAAGTTTCCTTCTCCAGACGGTTGGCTAACCAAGGTTAAAGAGTCCGGTCTGCCCTACTATTTACCCATAGCTGGAGGGTGAGTAGGATTCATACCTTTCCCAAGGGTATTAGCGTTAGTGAAATGCAATGTCCAGGATTTGAACTCGGGGTGACGAGTCTAATTCCATGACTTTAACCATTACACCACGCGCTTCCTATATGATTTTCCCAACCCTATTGCCCTTATGGCAATCCCCAACCCCTTTTTATCATATGGGTGCTAAAAGACGTGACTGGGGGTCTACATGTCCTGGGAATGATGTTAAACTCTATCTGATGGTGAGGTTCCAGTTTTGGAGTCTTGGGAATGTGGAGCACCCTTCATCACCATTGCTCCCTGGTCCACTCTGACCCGGAGTGGTAGTACCTGTTAGGGTCCCATCTATTGGTTAAATAGAAAAACATGAGTTTATGAAACAAAATTGTATTGTCCATTAAAAATGAAATATTTCAAAACTTTGTCGGCATTAAAAATTTTTGATACCAAATACGATAAGTATCGGCATAAATAACCCAAGGAGTTTGACATGCCTTAATACCCAACAAAACCAAACCAAACCCAAGAAGAGATTGAAGAGCTTTGAATTTAAAAAACTGGAAACGAAAGAGAAAAAAAAAGAAAGAGAAAAAAAAGAAGAAGAAAAGAAAGAAAGAAGAAAGAAAAATAAGAAAGAAAGAAAGAAGAAAAACTTTTTTTTTTCAAATTGAAATAGATCCCTAAGTAAGCCGAGCCTATTCTAGTAGGGACCAGGTTTGAATTCAGAGTTTTTTCCTTCTCGTAGACTGGTTACCTAATCAAGGTTAAAGAGTCCAGTCCGCTCAACTATTTACCCATAGCTGGAGGGGAATAGTTGGATTCATACCTTTCCCAAGGGTAATTAGCGCTATGTGAACTGTGGACTTCGTCCAGGATTTGAACTCGGGTCGACGAGTCTATTTCCTACGACTCTACCCAGTACACCACCGCTCCTCCCACACAAGAAACACTTAAGAGAAACACAGGTGTTTACTTAACGAACATCCAATGGGTTGACAGGTGTTAAAGAAAAACAAACACACTAGATGTGTCCGAAATATCTGATTATTGATTTGTTTACTTAGAATTTTGATGGTTGGTTGGTTTCAGAGCGATCAATCTTTGGCTTAGGTGAGAGCCCAGGCATATCATCCTTGCGTAGGGGAGTCCCCAAGGCATATCATCCTTTGGCTTAGGGAGTCCCCAGGCATATCAATCCTCTGTAGGGGAGTCCCCATGGCATATATCCTCTTAGGGGAGTCCCCATGCAAAGATCCTTGGTGTAGGGAGTCCCCCAGGCATACAATCCTTTGGCGTTAGGGAGTCCCCAAGGCATATCAGATCCTTGGCTTAGGGGAGTCCCCATGGCATATCATCCTGGGTAGGGGAGTCCCCAGGCATATCATCCTGGTTAGGGGTCCCAAGGCATATCATCTGGCTTAGGGAGGCAACATGGCATATCATTCCTTGGCGGGTAAGGGGAGTCCCATGGCATGCAATCCTCGGGTAGGGGAGTCCCCATGGCATATCGATCCTCGGGGGTAGGGAGTCCCCATGGCATATCGATCCTCGGGGGTGTAGGGAGTCTCCATGGCATATCGATCCTCGGGGTGTAGGGAGTCCCCATGGCATATCGATCCTCGGGGGTAGGGAGTCCCCATGGCATATCGATCCTCGGGGGTAGGGGAGTCTCCATGGCATAATCGATCCTCGGGGGTAGGGAGTCTCCATGGCATATCGATCCTTGGGGTTAGGGGAGTCCGGAGTCCTGACGTCTGAGAAAGTTCCAGTCACAAGAAATACCTGAAGGAGGCTGGAGGCTCAATCGGCTGAACGTTGTACAGATAACAAGAAGACAAGGAATAAGTCCAAATAATACAAATCATCAACCTCATCTCAAAAATTCAGAGAAATAGTGTAGATAACAATAAAGATGACAATAGTCCAATAATCTAAATAATACAATTATCAAGTTCATCTAAAAATTCAGAGAAATGTGTAGATAACAATAAAGATGAGACAATAGTCCGAATAATCCAATTAATACTAATCATCCAAGTTTCATCTTAAAAAATCTGAGAAATAGTGAGATAACAATAAGATTGAGGACATAGTCCATAATCCAAATATAACTAATCATCAATCAAAAAATTCTGAAAATAGTGTATGTAACAATAAATGAGGATAATAGTCCGAATAATCCAATTATCAAATTTCATCTAAAAAATCGAAAATAGTTAAAAAGATTGATATTTGAAACATTTTTGATATCCAATTGCCATCATTGACCAAATTTTGTTGCAATAAAATTGTATTTTTGTTTCTATCACAAACCTATTATGACTAATAAGAAACCAGATTCATTTAGTTGAATGAGCCAAAGAAAAACAAAACAAAACAAAAAAACATTGTTTACCTTGTAAAGAAAAGTTATTTAAGCAGAGAGTCCGTTCCTGGTACGAGATTTTGAATTCATTTTTATCAAAAGAAAATGACCTCTAAATTTGGAACCAAATGACCTCTTCAGTTGGTGTGCTTTTCATTTCAAGTAACGTTATAGCAAGTACACTTTTTTTATATGGGTGCTAGAAGACGGGTGGCTGAGGGTCTACATGTTTTGGTGATAGTTAAACTCTATCTGATTGATGAGGTTCCAGTTCTGGAGGTATAGAAATGTGGAGCACCCCTTCATCACCATTATCTCCCTAGTCCACTCTGACCCGAGTGGTAAGTACCTGTAGGGTCCCATCTATGGGTTAAATAGAAAAAACATGAGTTGATAAAAAAATATGAGTATCCCTTTAAGAATGAATCATTTTCAAAACTTTGTCGCATAAATGACCCACTGAGGTTGATATGCCGTAAACCAAACCAAACCAATCAAGTACGTAACTTTTAAGTTGATAACAGATTAAACCTCAGCTTATTGGCTGGGGCTTTAGTATATACTGACTGCACTTCTGCAGAGGGAGAAGACCCCCTCCCACTTGGAACCACCTGTTGGCCGGGGAAGGTGAGCTGTGATGCTTAAGGATAGAACCCTGGTGGTTAAGAGTCACTCTACTTTGCCTTTACTTAGACTAGACAATCAGAGAGGCCCCTCCGTCAGTTGGCCGGTCATGTCAAACCCAAGCACCTATATGTATAATCGTCCCAATCCTATTGCCCTTATGGCAAGTCCCAACCATATTTTATCATATATATATATATATTATATATATTTAATTAAAACCTTCATCAGGATGTATCTTGGAGTGAAGAAAATGATGGATGTTTTATAGATGACAGGAGATGAAAATGTTTTATAAAATCTTTTTTGTTGTGTAACTGTATTTGTTCAGCGTTATAATTTTGAAAGACAAGTCGCGATCCACGCAGCGAAGATGTCATGACGCGTGACGCAACTCGAAGAAATGCATTCAACAAAAAGACAAGAAAAAGTATTAATAGACTTATTTTATGAGAACAAAGGGAACAAGTGGAATGATAACTAAATAATTAAATGAAGCCTGGTATTTTGTAGTTATTTAAGACTGTTTTAGCTAGAAACGGGAATATATTAAAAAATCCATGTCGATTGTTAAGGGAGGGCAAAAGCGAAATGGATATATAATCTTAATATTGTCGGATTTATTTTCCATATTTACTCCATATATATATATATATATATATATATAACATACACCTACCTACCTACCCCTCCGCATGAGCAGATGCAACACAAGGTCAATTTCTTAAGTGGAGTTCAAACAGGTTTGAATTCAGTTTTCCTTCTCCTAGACCGTTGCCTAACCAACGTTAAAGAGCCCAGTCTGCCCTACTATTTATCCATAGCTGAAGGGAGAGTAGGATTCATACCTTACCAAGGGTATTCGTGCTAAGTGAAATGCAATTACCACAGCCAGGATTTGAACTCGGGGTGACGAGTCCATTTCCCATGACTTTAACCATTACACCACGCGCTTCCACGTTATAGCGGTCTTGTGCCTAACCTTTTTATCGATATGTGCTAGAAGGCGTGGCTGAGGTCTTTCTCTACCCTATTTCTTGTTGCAATCTTCTTTTTTTTGTTTTTTTTTCATTGAATTTTTTGAGATGAAGCTTGATAATTAGATTATTATGATTATTCAGACTATTGTCCTCATCTTCATTGTTATCTGTACAATGTTTCGCGCGATGTACCCTCTAGCCTTCTTTAGGTATTTCTCGTCGGACTCTGGAACTTTCTCGGACTTGGGAACCTTCTTGTCATAATCAGGAGCCATCATAGGTAGAGATAAATCTTCATACAATGACTGCTATTTACACAGTAGCATTGCAACCAACAAAGCCTTCATCAGATGATGACTCTGGGTTCAGGCATGGTTTCGGGGCCGAAGCATCATTACCACTAACCCAGAGCGCCCCAGCAGTATCTCACGATACCACCAGACTTTGTCGGTTTGATTCACAAAATAGGACTGCCATATCCACGCTGATGCGGTTAGAGCTTTCTCCTGGATCTTATTTAAGTATTTCCTTTTGTCTGGTAGAGAAAGTCCAAGTTTAGACAAAAATGCCGAAGGTTGAAATGGACTTGGGAACCTTCTTGTCATAATCAGGAGCCATCATAGGTAGAGATATATTTACCTCGTACCCCACTTGTACGGTTAGGCACAAGGTCCTATTAACGTGGGACCACCCACAAACCGAAGCTCATAGGTGGCAGGTGGAAAAATTGCATGATCCCTTCAATTGTTGCCTGGGAGATAGCCCCCTGGGATCAACTCTATTAACTTGTAAGGTCCAGCGGCCAAAGCTCACTGACCCCGGTCGAAACCGGCAGTTAGACATGTTGGAGATATCATCACGGGTAGATAGTTTCCCCTTTTGTTCCATATATGGTGAACCATACCCGACTTTTTATTTTCCCTCGTACCACTGTTTCAGAGAAATGATTTTCAATGTTTTCTTTTGGATTCATGATTTTAATTTATGAAGATTTTCATCATCAAATTCTTTTCTCTTTGCAGATTTTTATTCAGTTCTTTGAATAATGTAGCGCCAAATTACAATCAAGACCCAAAACTGAGATTGGTACGTCTTTCCCAGGAACCTATGTTGGATGTAACTTGGAAAAGCTGTCTCCGCGGAACTTTCATCTCCAGACTTTTATTCTGATTGAATTGTCAGTTCACAAAAAAAATAAAATAAACAAAAAAACAAAAAAAAAAAAAAAAAAAAGAACCACAAAAAAAATTAAAATAAAAAAGAAGAGAAAGACAAATTACTTTGAAAAGTCTTGGAGATGTTGTGATCAGAATTTATATTTTTTCTGTTTTATCCACTCTAAGTCTTGGTCATTAACAAAGAAAAAAAAATCCAATAAAAAAAAAAAAAAAAGAAAAAAGGAATAAGGTGCTTTGATTTTCGGAGAAATCCTTAATTTTCTAAAATTTTAAAAATTTGTCAGTTCTATGAACTATTCTGATATATATATATATATATATATATTCCCTAAATATATTATTATGTCTTCTTAAAATGCTTTTTGAAGATTTTGATGGATTTTTTCTGTCTGTGCATAGCATTTAAAAATTCCGTAAATGTTTCTGTGAATTTTGTTTTTACGTTTTAATTATTGTGATGATAAAGGACGTTCATCTGATATTCGTTACTTTTGGAGTACCTCAAATTGCAGGAATGGAACTTTACCAAAATGTATAATGGAATCATCTTTCCAAGAAATAAAGAACTCAGTAAATAAAATAAACCATTTTTACCAAGTATTTTTCTTCTGCGCTATAACACATTCTTGCCTTAGTTACCAAACTACGGAACCAGTCATGATATTCATTACTTTTGGAGTACCTCAATTGCCAAGAATGGAACTTTACCAAATGTATAAATGAATCATCTTTCCAACAAAAAAAAAGAACTCAACAAGCAAAATTAATCTATTCCCTACCAAAACGCTTGTGAAAAGAGGATATAAGACTCCCTTGCTGATTGCTGATACCGACTTAGGCCACCCTGACGACGACATACCAAATACTTTCTTTTTGCACAGTAACACGTTCTTGCCTTAGTTACTAAATTACGAAACGAATCATGGAACCCAAGGAAAGGACCAACCAGCTCCTGTTATGACAAGCACATTCACCATGGCTATCTCTCAGTCGAACGTAGTCAAAAACCAAGGGCTGAACCTCCTCGGAGTTTAACAATCGATTCTTCCCTGTGAGGAAAGCCCAGCAGATCATAAGTCCCACCATCGAGCGAGTTATTCCCTGGATCTAGGAACTCTCACTCGCGGCAGGGCTCCAGAGGATCCTGAGAACTCACCAGGCGTGGGGTAATGGTTACGATATAGACGAAGCAATTATCGAACATGAAACCCATGATGGCCCGCGCTAACAGCCTGAAATCCCAGAATCCGGAATGCTCCCTTAGCACAGCGACGACGACGCGCCACCGCATCTCACCATCACTCCTGATGACTTGAAATGATTATGGGAAGCATTTCCCAATGCTTCCCACCCCACCCTCACAATAATATGGAATCTTCTGGTTCCAGTACCAAAAATTGACGCATCGCAACGTTGGAGTGATGGGCAAGAATTATTTGCTGAAGGTGATAGCGCTGATCTCGCTGCAATATGATGAAATGGTGTTGGAGCATCAAACGCCTCAATTGGCACGGATTAATTTAGATGAATACATTCACTGGCCAATGAAATTCCAGATAAGTAAAACTTCAGTCATCTGGAAGTATTTCAAGGTAAGTGCTACTTCAACATTTGTTTATAGATTAGTATATCTTAATATACTAACATTAATAAAACGAAAGGAAAGACTATATGTAATTATATTAAATATACTAATTTAGATGAATACATTCCACTGGCCAGCGTGGTAGGGAGAAATTTAGATGCATATCCATTACCAATGTGAATTAGCATTAGTATATCCGAAAATACTAAACATTGAATAAAACGAAAGGAAGACAATATTGTAATTATATAAATATACTTAAATGTGGCATGGTTTAGTGCTAAGTGCATATCCATTCACCAATGTCCAATATTAGCAGAGAGGTCACCTCGCATCAATCGGCTGGTCATGTCAAGCCTCAGCACCTATTATGATTTTCCAACCCTATTGCCTTATGGCAAGCCCCAACCCTTTTTATCATATGGTGCATAGAAGGACTGGTGACTGAGGGCTACATTGTCCTGGAATGACGTTAAACTCTATCTGATGGTAGGTTCCAGTTTTGGAGTTGGGAATGTGGAGCACCCATTCATCACCATTGCTCCCTGGTCCACTCTGACACGGAGTTGTAGTACCATTTAGGTCCCATCTATGGTTAAATAGAAAAACATGAGTTTATAACAAAAATTGTATTATACATTAAGAATAAACGGAAGGAAAGAAAATATATGTATCTAGTAAGCTCTTCGCCTGTGCAGGATGCGACACAGATCAACTTTTAACTAAATGATGGCATGTATTGGATGGTTGTTGCTAGGGAGAATATTCCAGTCACATATCCATTCACCAAGGGTTTAATATTGCATTAGTATATCCGTGATAAACTAACACCTGAATAGACGGAAGGAAAGACCTGATTTTACGTAACCCCTTTGCATGAGTAGGATGTGACACATATCCATTTTTACTTTATTAAACCTTTTTTAGGGTGGTTGGCGCTAGAGAAAATATTTAGTCGCACATGTAGCGAGAAGGTGAAGGTCCTGAGTTTTGCGAGGACTACTATAGAAAAGAAGGGAAGAAGAATAAGAGGAGAGTAAAGGTTTTAAAAAAAAGTGGATGAACAATAAACGGTTTGTTGTGAATTTGAATGGGGCGTGACCCCCGAATGGAGAATTGAAAGCCAACTGGAGGTTTCGGGTGTTTGACCGGAACCGAAGTCACGTGGTCACGAGGAACGACAAAGAAAAATACCGGCCTCTTTTGCTTTCCGAGTCTAGAGAACGGACAGGCCTCTCGTCCTAGTGTGGATCACCGTAATTTACAGTGTCCTCTCTCTCTTTCTCTCTGCTTTCCTTCCTCTCCGAAACAATCCACGAGAGACGAGCCTGGAAATAAAAGCTAAGCAGCTTGTGAAGATATATTGTTGCGTTGTACCATTTTATCGACAAGCAGACCGTCGCGTAAACGAATACCTTTTTAGTGCTGTGAATTTGAGGCATGTTGACAAGACCCGCTATAACAACATATATTGCTATTTAGAATGTTACAGCACATCCACTCCCCAAGGTCCAATACATATCCGTCAGAGTGGGACCTGGGAGTAATGTCAATGAAGTAGTATCCACATTTCCTAAAATGCCAGAATTAGAACCTCACCACTAAATGCACCCAGGACACTAAGATCCTCAGCCACTGCTTCTAGCACATATATGAGTGGCAGCACGTTTTTAATGGTTAGAGTCATAGGAAATGAACTCGTTGACCTGAGTTCAATTGTCTGGACGAAGCTTTTGCATTCACTTAGCGCTAATACCGCTGGAAAGGTATGAATCCAATTCTCTCTCCAACTATGGCGTAATATGCAGGGCAGACTGGGCTTTTAACCATGGCTAGGTAACCAGTGTAGGAGAGAAAAACTCTGAATCTCAAACCTGTAAAACTCCGCGCGTAAGAAATTGACCTTGGTGCGCATCCTGCTTGTGTGAGAGGGGTTGGTAAATATATATAATACATACATGGTGCGGCATAAGTAACGCCCTTTGTTAAAGTGGAACAAAATTAAAGCCTTTTAATTATCCTTTATTTTTTCCAACATTAATGTATTGCCACAGGTTTAATGGATTTAATATAAATATATTACAAAATTGATATTAATGCTTCTTCGGCTTTAATATGTCATCAATAAACAATATGAACTCATCAACACAGACTCTATCAAACCTAAATTAAAAAGGGCATTACTTATGTAAAAATTCTCTTTCGACCCTCCATTACTTATGTATCATGATAAAATGGCTATGGTCTGGATAAGGCAATAGGGTACAGGACAATCATATTAGGTGCTTTGGCTTGATTGACACCAATTGTTTGAAGCGTCCTCTCTGGATTGGCCGTCTAGCCTACCAGTCGGAATCGTTGCATGTCATTGAAACATCTCAGTCAATTAGGATTCCATCCTTAAGCTCACAGATGCCACCAACTGGCCACACATGGGCCCCATTGTAAGATAGTGTCTGTCTTATCCCTCTACAAGTGGTGCAGTTGGCCTATTGTACTGTCCAGTTGGACAGAACAATCGAATAATAACAAAACATTAGGAAAAATTGGTGTATCATGTTTAAATCATACTCCATATGTTATGCAATATCTCTTCGTTCACTCATAATCATCATGCAATCAGGCAATCTCGGTAAAACTGCTGGTCAAAACAACCTTAACTGTTCACTCCTCCGAGCCGATACCACCAATTTTCCCTATAAAATTTACCCCCACCCTATATTTAACACAATGAAAACTTGCATAAAAATAATATTTATCTTGAAAATTTTTGTTCATTCGAAAGAAGAAAACATTAAAAAAAATATGATGATTTTTTAAAAAAAATTTTCAGCTTACGGAAATAATGAAAAATATAAATAAAAAACATTTTATGCACGTTAAATCAATTTGAAAATTTAACATAGCCCAAAAAACAAGTTTATGCGAGAGCGGACCTTTTTTTAAAAAATTCTATTGGAAAAATCAATTAATGTCCGATTTTTCCGAAATTTCCATAATTACTTTACCTATGGATGAAAATATGTCTGAATATTTTTTTTTAAAAAGGTCTATTCCCCCCTATTTGTTATTTTTTAGAAATATGAAAAAATTACCCGACAAAAATCATTTTTACTTTTTTCTATTAAGATAAGAGTTTGAATAATTATATCAGAAGATATTTTATAAGTTTCAATCGCATAAACTTTTTAGTAAAAACCATGAATACAGAATTCAGCAAAAAAAAAATATCAATAAAAAACCTTGACCATTTACTTATTTTCAAGATAACAGTGAGAATTTTTCCCCAATTAGATAATTTGATATTTCCATAAGTTTTTTGTTAACAACTCTTTAAGTTGTATTTCTCTTTTTGTCGTGAGGTTTAAAAAAAAGTTCAAAAATATTGTTTCTTCCTTCAATATGGCCCCTAAACGTAATCATATCTATTTGGTTACTACTGTCCACAATATTATATTCTATAAACACTGTTATAAAACCTCTTTTACACAGATCTACTTTATGGAAGTCTTGTCTGCAGATTGTAGAATTGGTGTGACCCGTAGAGAGTGTGAATTAAATCCCACCATTTCCCCTTTGTCGGAAACATAAAGGAGATCCATCCGGATCCATGTTTTTTTATTTCATTGCTTTGTTTCCTATATCCCAAAAACAATCGTGACGTTTTAATATTGCATACTTAATTTCTGAGTTATCATCGTATACATATATAAAGCAGATGGTGTGTATAATGTATGTCCGAGTAAACTTCGAAAATAAACAATTATCGACAAAAGTAAAATATATATATTATATTATATATACTTATAATATACTATATACACATTAAATATCACCAGGCTTGGGTTTTTAGCAAAAATAATAGAGATTGATTTATATTCGTGAAATAATAAAAAATAAAATTTAAAGAAACAGCATGAATTTCTTTTTTTTCATTTAATATTTTAGATAGTAGACATTAACATTTCTTTTAGAGTAGCTGATCAATGCAAGGTGTTATTTTTTTACATAGGGATTTAAATGGGGCATCCCACCGAGGATTCAACTAACGATTTAGTAATAAAGGATCTGCGGACTAACTTTAAAAAAATTCCCATCTACACACAGCGACGCCGGTAGCGCTTGCTAGTATATAATACAGGGTTGTTCTTATTCTAGTATTAATGATTTTGACTCATTTAAAAAACTTATGCAATTCATGAGGGTATTGTGATGTAAGCAGTGATGTAGTTTTGGTTATAGAAAGACATACACCGAATCTCCATTATATATACTAGCAAATATATGCACCTCCGGGTGCAAGTATTTAAGTTTTGATATAATAAAATATCATATTAAATTAGAAAGCTAATGAACTGACTAAGAATGTAGATAAAAAGATCTGCAACAGAGGGGTATAATTTGAAAAATAGAACAACTTGAAACTAACTATTCCATCATTTCCATACTCCTCTCTTTCATTGGTTAAATTTCCTAATTTAACATTTAGTTAAAATAGGAAGAAAGGATAATATTACAGTTATTTCTTCTTGTAAATAAATTTCTTTTAAGCATTTATCCACGAGATTTTTGTTTATATTTTTAAGATAAAACAAACAATCTTAGAAATCAATAATACCAAGCACATATTTATTAAAATAAAATTTTAATATCAATATGCAAATTAGCCTTCTCGTTCAAACTGTAAACCGCTATTCTGTTGTATAATAAATACAATTGCATGTTTTAGTATGTAGATAATGGTCAACAGTATTAAATGTAAAAACAATTTTAATTAATAACTTTAAGGTTTAAAAGAATGAAATCATGGAGAATTGACGTAAATAATTAAGGGAATTGTACTTGAGTAGTGTAATATAGTTTTCGGTTACAGATAGAAAACACACAATCTTCCATTATAATAAGCATATAATAAATATATATATATATATATATACATACATACACACATAGGGTCCCATCTATGAGTTAATAGAGGAAATGAGTTTAAAAAAATGTGTCTAAAAAGTTGAGTTTAAGAAAAAAAGATTGAATACCATCAAGAATGAACAAAAACAAATCTCTTTGGCATAAAATAATCCAACAAGGGTTGACAAGGCCGTAAAAATCCAACCAACCACCCAGTCTATTTACAGTCTGCAATACCATTAAGACCTATTTTGTGTTTTATTCAGTAAGTTTTACTGCTAGTTTAAACCCGTTATATTGTTGTTATAAATTTTGTCGAATCTTTCTTATTACACTTCAAATAATTTTCTCTCCTGACTTGACTATATTTATCTCCAAATAACATTGTGTTAAAAAATGGCCTTAATAGTGTTGTGTACTGTAAGTAATTTTAGTAGATTTCAAAATGTGTAAGAAGGTGCAGTAATCTGAACATTAGCTACATAAATGATAGTAACCTCCCCTTGTTTGTTCACTTTGAGGAAGCCATATGTTTTGTCGGCCATTTTCATTTCACTGTAAATCTACACTGAAAATACGAATTGTTTGAATCACTACACTGCATGTTTTAACATTAAAATATCATAAAATGTGTTCTTAATAACAATTAAGTTAATTCGTTAGAACACATTTATTTTATTTTGAAATAAAATTTCACTCTGATGAAGGTCGAATCTTCTCTGTATGCAGAATATTTCACACAGATGTTACTACCGAAACACATGTGTAAGTGATATTGATTAAATTCATCTTTTATTATCCATTCTATTCTTTCTTTCTTTTCTTTATCATTCTTCCTCATATTGTCGGATTCATTCCAATTTCCATTTTTACATATAATATATATATATATTTCTTTTATCTAATTTCAGGTCAAATGCTTCTACAGTGGCTAGTTCTGGCTTCAAGATGACAATGCGAGACTAGGCGTGGGCCCATGTACCCCTTTCTCAGAATTTAAGTAAGACTGAGCAACGATTACTGACCACCCAGATCTGTACCTACCTGATGGCGGCCGAGTCATTAAACAACTGGACACAACACAAGAGACGAGTACACTTTTAAGGTAGGGGTGTACCAGGTTGGAATCTTTAGGGGTTTTTTTGTTTGTTTTTTTTGTTGTTGTTTTTTTTTGTTTTTTTTGTTTTTTTTTTTTAATTTTAATCCAATTATTGCATTTTTAGAATTCATGACTGGCCACTTGAATAGACTTGGGGTGAAGTCTGCCATTTTTGTGAGTGCCGTCACCTCAGCTGAATAATGGATCACTCTGTTTTTTAGTATGAAGAAAGGAGAAGAAAAAAGGACATTGCTACACAGTGTAGAAGTTATCCTCCAGATATAAGAAACAATACGATACTCCACCATCGCAGTGGGTTCTAACTACCGTCGAGTTAGTAGACGGAACAACAGCAAGGCTGTAACTTAATACAGTCCTTACATCCTGCCCGCCAGCGCCAAGAGGGATTTTCGATGGACGAAGGCAGGCCTTAAAGAACAGCTCACTCCTCGTAAACTTGCCCTGCATGCGGGGAGGGAGAGGCGGGAGATGTAGAAGTTATCCTCTAGATATAGAAACAATACGATACTCACCATCGCAGTGGGTTCAACTACCGTCGAGTTAGTAGACGAGAACAACAGGAAAGCCTGTAACTTAATACAAGTCCTTTACATGCTGCTGCATAATGCAAAGTGGTGGGCTGAAGAGTGGGTACTTATCCCTTCTTACTAACCCTGAAATCCAACAGCCAATCAGAACCTCAGGAAATGAACTTGCCTGAGTTCATAATGAACAATCCAAAGCTCCATATAAGCACCTACTAAACTTCTAGTTTTAGTCTTGCATTCATCTTGTAATAGAGCTGAATACTTGACACAAAATCCAACACACAGAAAATATAAGAAAGATTAGGAGAAAGATAGAGAGGGGGTGAGCGCATGGAAGTGTAATGCTAATCTGTTTCAATCAGACATAATGAAAAGAAAAAAAGGAAGGGAAGAAAAAGAGGTAAATTCAAGATTATCATGCTCTTTACATATTGAACTATTTCGCAATAGCTCTTAAGTAAACATCTCAAACGTTATAATAATTAAATGTTCTTCTCAATTGATTGAGGGATCATGTGGAATCAGTAGAACAAAGCTCAGGTACAAAGAAAATATCAAAGAAACTGGAGGACTTTAATATCCCCATAGGCAGTGGTAATACCTGTTAGGGTCCTATCTATAGGTTGAATAGAAAAAAATGTGTTTATAAAAAAAATTGAGTATCCATTAAGAATTAATTTATTTCAAAACTTTGTTGGCATTAAATGACCCTCTGAAGTTGATATGCTGTAAAATAAACCAAACCGATTTCTCTCTTTCTAACTCTTTCATCCCCAATCCCCCCTCTCTCTTTAACCCTTCATCCCAATCCCCTCTCTCTCTCTCTTTTGTCTCAATTCCCTCTCTCTCTTTTGTCTCAATTCCCCCTCTCTCTTTAACCCCTTCATCCCAAATCCCCCCCTCTCTCTCTCTCTTTGTTTTTCAATTCCCCCTCTCTCTTTAACCCCTTCATCCCCAATCCCCCCTCTCTTTAACCCCTTCATCCCCAATCCCCCCTCTCTGTCTTTCGTCTCAATTCCCCCCTCTCTCTCTCTTTCGTTTCAATCCCCCCCTCTCTTCTAACTCTTTTAACCCAATTCCCCCTCTCTCTTTAACCCCTTCATCTCAAATCCCCTCTCTCTAACTCTTTTGTCTCTTTTATTTCCTCATCTCATGAAACATTTCTAATTTCTGGAATGATATCAATTAGTGTTATTAGTTCTTGCAATTAATATATAATTAGTAAGGCATGTTTGATTTTTGCTGGTGCGGCCAAATACGTAAAGAAATGTAGGGTGTGGGGGGTAGATTGTTCTTTTTCCTAACACACCCTACCCACCCCCCTATTATACAGAAAACAATTTTTATCCCTCCCTCCCCCCGTCTTTATATCAGACATTTCTAGGAAATTTTTTTCTTTTTTTTTCTTTTCTTTTTCTTTTTTTCTTTTCTTTTTTTCTCTTTTTCTCTTTTCTTTTTCTCTTTTTCTTTTTCTTTTTTCCTTTTTCCTTTTTCTTTTTTTCTCTCTTTTTTCTTCTTTCTCTCTTTTTCTTTTCCTTTCTTTTTTTTCTTTTTCCTTTTTTCCTTTTCTTTTTCTCTTTTTTTTCTTCTTTTCTTCTTTTTCTTTTCCTTTTCTTTTTTCTTTTTTCCTTTTTCCTTTCTTTTTCTCTTTTTCTCTTTTTCTTTCTTTTTCTTTTTTTTCTTTCTTTCTTTTTTCTTTTCCTTTCTTTTTTTCTTTTTCCTTCTTTTTTTTCTCTTTTTCTCTTTTTCTTCTTTTCTCTCTTTTTCTTCTTTTCTTTTCCTTTCTTTTTCCTTTTTTCCTTTCTTTTCTCTTTTTCTCTCTTTTCTCTCTTTTTTCTTTTCTTTTTCCTTTTCTTTTTTTCTTTTTCTTTTTCTTTTCTTTTTCTTTTTCTTTTCCTTTTTCTTATTTTTTCTTTTCTTTCTTTCTTTTTTCTTTTTCTTTCTTTTTCTTTTTTTCTTTTTTTTTCTCTTTTTTCTTTTTCTCTTTTTCTTTTTCTCTTTTTCTTTTTCCTTTATCTTTTTCTCTCTCTCTTTTTCTTTCCTCTCTCTTTTTTCTTTTTTTCTTTTTTTCTTTCTTTTCTTTTTCTGATAGATTTACGAATCTTTAAGTAAGTAAAGTCGTCGGGGTGGCCTAATGTCGGTATCAGCACACAGTGAGGGAGTCTATCCTCTTTCCCTAGCGATAGACCAAGGAGACTATTTTAGCATCTGAGGTGGATCGCTACACCTACTATCAGCTCCTCACTTTACCACACAGATCTCTGTGCTACTCATACTCTGAGTTGGAGAGGGCCGGTATCGAACCAGGAACCTTGGAATTCCTAGCCGAACTTTATTATCTATATATTAATTCTCATGTTTGTATGACCGTATTATCTTGCAACACCCTCTGGTTAAAAATGAGACTGTCCAAATCATCCCAGAGGAAATGCAAAAAATGTAAATCCTGATTATCTGATGTTGCCAAATACTGAATTCTTATTTTCTTATGAGTGTTGTCACCTTAGCTAAATAATGAACCATTCCATTTTTATCATAAAGAAAAGGAAGAAAAAGGACATGCTACACAGAACAAATATAAGAAAAGAAAGAAAGAGTAAGGGAGAGATAGAGGGGGTGAGCATGCGGAAGCGATAATGCTAATCTGTTCAATCAAACATAATGAAAGTGAAAAAAAGAGAGAGGGAGTGAGTTAAATCAAGATTATTATACTTTTTACATATTGAACTGTTTGGCAATAGCTCTTAAATAAACATATCAAAGGTTATAATTAAATTATTATTACTGTGGTATATCCACAGGAGCTGCTAGTTAAGTAATTAAACCATGTAAAAAAAACTTAACTTAATTACAAACTATTTCTCTGAATTTTTGAGCTGAGGGTTGATAATTTGTATTATCTGGGAACCTTCTCTTCAAACTCGCGAGGCTTCATATCATAATCGGAGCCTACATGAACTCAAACCTAACCCTTCATTCAATCCACAGGGGTAGACTGTTCTCATTCTGTTAACCATGGGCTGAGTAGAAGTTTCATCATCATCATGTCGCACAGTTTGCATGGATATCCATGACGACCTCTCGCCAACCTTTCCTATCATTCATCGACTCTTGGAGCTCCTCTGCACAGCTGCCAGCATCCCTACATAGTTGGTCAATGTAGGTCCTGGCTGGGCGCGCACATTAGCAGTGCTTCCACAGTAATACGTCGCTTTGAGCTTGTCCTTGCTTCTCCAGCAGTGTCCCGTATGCCTAGCCCGTCTTACTCGTATGGTTTGTGAATGGGGCAGGTGGCCATACAGCTTCCATGACTTATTCAGGTCCGCTCGCAGCATTCTTGTGCAGCTCCCATCTAGCTTATTTTCAAGGCGCTTCGTTAGGGTCCACGTGGTACAGCCATACAGCAGTACTGACACAACACAGCCTGGAAGAACGTCTCTTTAGCTTGTCAGGGAGATCGGATTTCCATATGACTGATAATTTGTGGTGGCCAACCATGCCTTTCCTATTCAGTGTTAACATCGCTTTCGGTGAGAAATTTTAAGCTGTTGGTTAATCATTATTCTCTGTTACTGTTGCCTTGACCGGGATTGAACCTGCAGCCTAGAGATTAACTGTCACTTAGAACTGTATTAACCCAACGCCTATATCCACTGTACCATGTGTCCAAAACCTAAAGAAAGCTGGAGGATACATCAGCCGCAAACATTGTGCAGATGATAAAGACGAACCTGGGAACTTTCTCTTTGAACCCGGAACCTTCACGGAACTTCAAACCTAACCTTTATTCAATCCATAGGGATTATACTATTCTAGGCACTGGCAAAATGAGCCTAAAATGCGTTTTGACAAAATGACTTTAGCCCCTCCCCCCCCTACAGAAAATAATTTATGGTCAATATCATTATTAGATAAGAACTAGTACAAAATAAAAAACACCCTCGGGCGATGTAAAAATAGATTTTTGAAACATATTGCCTGAGGGGTGGGAGTAAAAAATTCAATGTCAGTGATTTGTACCCTAAGTAAGTAAAATCATCAAATTCATTAAAGGATTAAAAAATAAAACAATTTGAAATGTAAACTTTAAATATGTATTAAAATAAAAACAAACTATATAAGATATATAATACCAGTCATGTATTTATTAAAACTTGTTTTAAAAAAACAATGAGGACTGTCTATGTTGCATGTTCAAATTTTGAGTGTATTTATTGAATAAATACACTCAAAATTTGAACATGCCAAAAATCGTAGAATAAATTTATCTATGTTATGACTATTTTGGGTAATGTGATGTAAGCAGTGACGTAATTTTTGTTACAGACAAAAACCGGAGCGAATCTCCATTATTAATAGATAATGAAAAGCTTATTATGCTCTGAACGTAGTACGATAGAAAGGATGGCCCATTGTTTTATAAATCAAAGTTTTCATAAATACGTGTCCGTATTATTGATTTATATATATATTGTTTTATTTTAATATATATTTAAAATTATCTAACGTATAGATTAGCTACTGGCAAACGGGAGCCTAAAATGCATTTTTGAACAAAATGACTTTAGCCCCCCCCTACAGAAAATAATTTACCAAAAATCAGGGAATTATCGGATTTTAATGAAATTTTCAGTGTTGATTTATCACATAAATGATCTTTATAATACATTATTTATTTTATTTCAAAACTTCTCATTTTTTTCAGGTCGCTTAATTTTGACCCCCCCCCCCCCTTACTTTGGGAGTGATAAAATATTGGCGAGTTGGTCCTTGATTGATACTAATTACAGTAGAAATAAAGATAAAAAGACCGAAGTTGTGTAAATAAAAAAAAATTTTAAGTGGAATATTTTATAAGAAAATAAGTACCGAAAATCGGAAAATAAAATGTTAAAAATAATAAAATAATTAATTTTTTGGAGATTTCTTTTTTACTCATTTCAAATAATTATTAATGGTATTATCTTATAAAAGAAAAAAATTATACATCGATATTTTTGCTGCTTAAAAAGGGGAGGGGTACATTTTCAATAGAGTTTTTCTTCAGAATGTATACTTTGATTGACTAAAAAAAGTTTGCATTAAATAGATATTTATTTCTAGAATCTAAAAATATAACATTTTAAACTTAAAATCCAATATTTTTATTTTAAATGAATTAAAAATATTATTTTTCATAGCAAAATACTGAATTAAAGTTTTGAAATAAAATAACTGATGCATTACAAAATTCATTAATTGATAAATCAATACTGAAAATTTCATTAAATCGGATAATTACCTGATTTTTTGGTAATTTTTTTTTGCAGTCGCGAATGTTATATTAAAATTGTTAAACAAGCGCTTAAAACCCTTGAAAAGGAGACAGAATGGCGGATTGTGTCGAAATTGACCAAAAAAAATTCTTTTAAATGTATTAAAAATAAACTGCATATGTAATGATATATTTTTTTTTTTAATGATGGTTATTATGTTACTACTTATCGATTTAGACAAGTTTGACCTTAAATAATAGATTTAATTATTTTTAATTAACTTTTAAAACTCGTAGTATCCAATTTTTTTGCCAGTGCCTATACTATTCTCATTGCAATCTATTGCATTTCACTTAGCGCTAATACCTTGGGAAAGGTATGAATCCTAATCTCCCTCCAGCTATATTAAATAGTAGGGCAGACCGGGCTCTTTAACATTGGTTAGGCAACTGGTCTAGGAGAAGGAAAACTCTGAATTCAAAACCTGTTGAACCGCTCTAAGAAATTGACCTTGTGTCACATCCTGCTCGTGCGGAGGGGCTGGTAAATATATATACTATTCTAATTTCGTTAACCATGGCCGGGTACAAGTGTTAAGCTGTGTTAATTATTCTATGTTACGGTCCCCCTGTCATCTGGGGCTGTAGAATAAGCCAGCTGCATTTCTGTAGAGGGTAAAATCCTTTCATTAGGGGTCACCTTTTGACTGTGGTGGGCAACCCCCGTGATGCTTAAGGATGGAATCTTGGTGGTTGAGCAGTCCATTACATGCATCACTACACTTTGGCCCTTACTTAGGCCAGACGGTCGGAGAAGCCCTCTCTGATCACTCAGCTGGTCACATCAAGCCCTAGAACCTATATGATTGTCCCAACTGTATTGCCCTTATGACAAGCCCCAACCCTTTTTATCATATGTGCTAGAAGGCTGTGGCTGAGGTCTTAGTGTCCTGGGTATGAGAGTTAAACAGCATATTGTGGTGAAGTTCTAATCGAACTCTGGGGAATGTGGAGTACCCTTTATCGCCATTACTCCCAGGTCCACCCTGACCCGGAGTGGTAGTGTTATATACCCTCATTAGGTATATATATTTACCAACACCTCCGCACGAGCAGGATGTGACACAAGGTCAATTTCTTAACAGAGTTCAACAGTTTGAATTCAGAGTTTTCCTTCTCTTAGACTGGTGCCTAACCAAGGTTAAAGAGCACAGTCTGGCCTACTATTTTATCCATAGCTGGAGGGAGAGTAGGATTCATACCTTTCCCAAGGGTATTAGCGCAAAGTGAAATGCAGTTATCACATCCAGGATTTGAACTCGGGCGACAAGTCCATTTCCCATGACTTTAACCATTACACCACGCGCTTCCTACTAACCCTCATTGGGTATATACATTAGAGAGTGACTTCAGAGTTCTTGGTGATAGAGAGAGAGGGGGAGAGAGAGATATAGAGAGAGACAGAGATTAGAGACTTACTTGGTTAGGAGATCTTACTTGTTCTTGCTAACTTCTTGCTATCTTGGCTGTCCGTCTAGTTGGGTTCTTCTGCTTCTTTCTCAGGGATTCTGTTGGGCTTATTTTTTTAGGTCATTGGATTCATGCCTTTCTCCTCACTGAGAAACTAACAAGCATATCATGTTACAGTGATATATCTCTTATTAGTTCTTGTTGGATGATCATTTGCCTGCTAGATTAAGGAGAGAACAACATTAGTTTATTTTGCACATGACAAATGAATGTTTATGATTATTTAACAGCGAGAAACATGTGAATTATAGATCTTAACAGACAAATATATCCTGTCACCAACAATCTTCTCAAAATTAGTGAAATGCAAATGCCTTGTTCAGGATTTGAACATGGGTTGCTGTATCCATTTTGTATGATGATAACCATTATACCACAAGCATTTACCATGGGTAGGATAAATCAATACTGAAAATTTCATTAAACTCGGATAATTACCTGATTTTTGGTTAAAAAAATTTTTTTTCCATCCGAAATGTTACGTTAAAATTGTAAATAAGTGCCTAAAACCATTGAAAAAGAGGCTGAATGGCAGATCGCGTCGAAATTGTCCGAAACAAATGGTTTTAAATCTTTTAAAAATAAACTGCATATGTAATGATATTTTTCTTTTTTTAATGGTGGTCATTATGTTACTACTTATCATTTTAGACAAAAGTTTGACCTTAGATTTGATTAATTTTAATTTGTTTTTAAAAACCCAGCTGAAGACAAATTAGGGTAACCCTAGCAAATAGCCTTGTTCAGGATTTGAACCTGGGTTGTTGTATCCATTTTGTATGATGATAACTATTGTACCACAAGCATTCACCATGGGTAGGATGTGACACAAACTTGCAAGTCTGAGGGGCATCTAGTTAGAATCGAACTCGCTATTAGGTAGTAATGGATCAGCGAGACTAGCTTGTTAACCATCACACCATGATGGAATGCCTTCTTCTACCCAACCCGTTCACTATTGGTAGGATGTGACACAAGGTCGCAAGTATGGGGTATCCTGTGAGGATTGAACTCACTATTAGGTATTAATGGATCTGCAAGACTAGCCTGCTAGCCATAATCACATGATGAGACTTCTTCAAAAGCATCATCATCATGTCGAGCAATCAGCACGGACATCCATGACAATCTCTCGCCAACATTTCCTATCATTCATTTTCCCAGGGAGGTCCTCTGCGCAGCATCCTGCATCTTTGGTTAGTTGGTCAATGTAAGTCCTTGATGGGCGGCCCACACTAGCATGTCCGTGTGTTGGCTTCCACAAGAATGTCGCTTATGAGCTCGTCCTTGCTTCTCCAGCAGTGCCCGGCATGTCTTGTCCGTCTCTCGAATGGTTTGTGAGATGGGGGCAGGTGGCCATATAGCTGTTTCCTCGTGGGGTGCTGCTTCCACGATTTGTTCAAGACTGCACGCAGCATTCTTGTGCAGCTCCCGTCCAGCTTATTCTCAAGGCGCCTCGTTAGGGTCCAAGTGGTGCAGCCATACAGCAGTACTGATATAACCACTGCTTGGACTCGCTATTTAGTAGTAATGGATCTACAAGACTAGCCTGCTAGCCATTATCACATGAGACTTCTTCACAAGCGTTAGTAATTGGTTTTACCCCAACTCGTTTGCCCTGGGTCGGATGTAACACAAAGTCACCAGTATGGGGTATCCAGTGAGGATTGAAACTTGCTTTTCAGCAATAATAGATCTTCAAGACTAGCTTGTACACCACGATTGTACACTTCCACAAGCGTCGTAGTATAGGTAGTAGTTGGGATTGTACTGTGGACTTATAAATACAGTAGTACTATTTGATGACTGTCGTTATCCATGGCCCACCCAAAATGCAACCATTATTTTTTTTCCTATTAAAGTTCTGTAAGAGGAACTTATATGGGTTGGGCCTCAGAGTTGTAGGGGAGAGAGAGCGAGAGACAGAGAGAGAAAGAGAGAGAGGATCTATATTATTAACTGAATATTTATTGCTAATTATTCCTGATACGGTTTTAATATAGCACGTTCTGTGTTTACACTGCAGGAACTTGTAATGCTTGTCTGCCTCCCGCGACAGACTGTTTTAGTTTATTTACATATATATATATATATATATTGTTTGATAAGTTTAGCTTCAAAGAGACTTCTGTCTTTCTAATTTTCAATCTATGAATGACAAAGCAGTGAAAAATCTTTAAAGCCGTGCGAATATTTCTCCCTATCTTATATGTGAATTTATAACATCTAGATGAGCTCTGAATACGACAACTGGACATATGTGCTTGACTGGTGTACGCAAAAGAGAGTAACAATGACATTGAATATTTTTTCATAGTAAAGAAAAAAAATAGAAAAAAAGATTCATTCGCAGAAAAAGTGGTAGAAAAAGATTTTGAATCATGGAACCGATTTCTCATAATATCCAAATGGTGCCAAATCTTTCATGGTCTCCGACTGTAGAGGTAAGATCCGATATTCATTCTAAATCTCTTTCTACCCCCCACCCATCCTTCATTCTAAATCCCTTCCCCCACCCCTTCATTTTAAATCTCTTTCCCCCCCAATCCTTCATTCTAAATCCCTTTCCCCACACCCCCAATCCTTTATTCTAAATCTCTTTCTCCCCCCTTCATCCTAAATCCCTTTCCCACCCCCACCCTTCATTCTAAATCTCTTTCCCCACTCCCCCAATCCATCAATCTAAATCTTTTTATTTCCCTTATCTTTTAGTATCCTTGGTATGATGTTAAAATGCATCTAGTGGTAAGGTTCCAATTCTGGACCTCTTGCTATTACTCCCAGGACCACCTTGACCCAGAGGGTTAGGGTCCTATTTATGAAAAAACCCAAACATATTCGGCATGAAATAACCCAACAAGGGTTGACATGCCGTAAAATTCAACCAACCAACCTTATCTTTTATTAAGCATACGAGAATTATTTGAGCAAAATTTTTTCTTCTAGACTTTTTTAGAATCTAGACTTCTACATTTTTTTTTCTAGACTTCTCCTAGACTGGTTAGCGACCAGTCTAGGAGAAGGAAAACTCTGAATTTAAATCTCTAAAACTCTGCTTAATAAATTGACCTTGTGTCACATCCTGCTCATGCAGAGGGGTTGGTAAATAGATATATCTGACACATAAGAATTATAAAATCTTAGTTGCTATATACAGTAAATGACTGGAACACATTTTACTGTTGCAAATAGAATTAATATTTGTTTATGAAAATGTTCTTAAGTATATTATTCTTATGCCAGGCGTATAAAACTTAAGTCACTGTAAAAATTCTAATTGATTTTTAATTTTTATGTTGGTCTTCTTTCAAGCATTTAGAACTTTAAGTTTTTTAAATGACACATCTGTGAAATTCCCTTTCAATTAAGTTATATATATACACATCAACTCCTCTTACCACAGGTTGGTATATATATATATATATATATATATATATATATATATATATGTATATATGTAGTATATTTAGAAAATTGAAAAAACACAGGTTTAAATAAGTTGAGTGGTGAGTTTATTGGCCGATGCTGCAGTGTTTCGATTTATTAATTAGATCATCTTCAGGGCATTTGTTGGTATAAGGAAGGTGATAAAAAATTTTTATCACAGAATAACGAGAAAAGGAAGTGATAGAACTTGTTTATCAGTCTGTTCAAAATTTGAAATCTGAAGAAAGGACGCTGAAAAAAGTGGATGGTTTGAAATGTGATGCCAAATATTCTCTTTTACGGTGTGAGTATGAGAGTGTGAGTGTGTGTATCGAAAAAAGGCATTGTGCATTTTTAGGTGTTTTGTATGTGTGGTTGCGCGTGTGTGTATAAATCTTTTGCGATAAATGACATCGAAACACCACACAATCGCAAAAGATTTATACACACACGTGCAACCACATTTGTTTATATATTTTTTATGATCACCAGAGAGATCCTGTCTGTAAACAGACGATCATTGCTTTAGATATGCTTGTGAAAGTTAATTTAAGTCACCCCTAGAGAGCTCTACTGGGTTTTGGGAGCATATAATAAGTCAACCACAGACACTGTGTTTCATGTCTCTTCAGTGTGGCTAGACATGGCAACTACCTCTGACTGGAAGCAAAACCAGACTGACTTTTAGTCCGCAGGATTCGATAACCACTCGGCCATTTGACAGCTGTCGTAAAGGGGTGGTTCTTAAACTATTAAATACATACATTTGTTTATATATCTTTTACGATCACCAGAGATATCCATCAGCAAACAGACGATACATACATGTATATATATATATATATATATATATATATATATATATAAAAAAGGATGGTCCGCAAAATGTATTTTGTTCTCAGAAAAAAATTGTAAAACAAAAAGAATTAAAAAATTTTTTCTGAGAACAAAATACATTTTGCGGACCTTCCTTTTTTTTATAAAATATTGAATTTTCTCCCGTTGGAACCAGAACAACATTATATATATATAATATATATATATAATATATAATGTATGTATGGAAAAATAATGAATAAATGTGAAAAATAAGAGTTCTGAAGAGGATTTATTAATACTAGCAAAATAAAAAACGCCCTCCAGGCGATGTAAAATATATTTTTGAAACATATTGCCTGAGGGGTGGGAGTTAAAAATTTAATGTCAGCGAGTTTGTACCCTAAGTAAGTAAAATCATCAAATTCATTAAAGGATTAAAAAATAAAACAATTTGAAATGTAAACTTTAAATATGTATTAAAATAAAACAAACTATATATAGATATATAATACCAGTCATGTATTTATTAAAACTTGTTTTAAAAAACAATGAGGACTGTCTAATGTTGCATGTTCAAATTTTGAGTGTATTTATTCTATGTTATGATGATTTTGGGTAATGTGACATAAGCAGTGACATAGTTTTTGTTACAGACAAAAACCGGAAGCAATTCTCCATTATTAATAGATTTGAAAATTAAGTCAATGTTTAAAACGTTTTGATTATCAAATATATATTAAACTATAATCTTCATCAGGACATTCAATTATTGCCTGGTGACACGGGCATATTTATTTATTTATTTCAAATTACCACGGGATCTATTTTTTCTTTGGCCCATTTTAAATTCTTCTTTGTCTATATTTTAGCCTGATTGTTTATATTATTCATGTTATTATTCAGTGATGGAAATCATTTCAAAATGAAATGAAAGATGAGAAAGTATTTTTCAAAAAGATTTTTTGCATGCTGGCCTTGCTACGAGCATTGAACAAATTGGTAGCATGCTACCAACTTGTCCACTGCTCGTAGTTAGGCCAGGCTTATATCGAGTTTTGCCAACATTTTGCCTTCGTTTATATGCACAGAATTGGAAGAAGTTGTGCAGTGTGCGTATTTTAAATGAGTCAGATATACCTACTAACAGTTTCGATAAGTAGATCATTAAGGCAAGAATCTGACACACACACACACACACACACACACACACACACATATATATATATATATATATATATATATATATTATATATATATATATTTGGTGGTGAGGATCCTTACATTTGGTGTTCAATGGTAATGTTACAGGTTTATTGTAGTGAGAGCTCGATGTCTAGTATCCGTAAGTGGAAAGACGGAGAAAATAGTGAATAAATAAAGGAAATCCCTCTCACACACCACCCTATCCCATGTCACTCTCACTTACGTCTCCTTGCCTCATCCAAAGACCTAGCCCTGTCGTTCATGACATGCAATACCCCACTTGGGCCCTATCTTGTGCTAGACGGGCGGTCGGATCAATCAATCGGCTGCTCACGTCAAGCCCTAGCACCTATATGATTTTCCCAACCCCATTGCGCTTATGGCAAGCCCCAATCCTTCTTATCATATGGGTGCTAGAAGGCGGTGGCTGCGGGTCTACATGTCTTTGGGAATGACGTTAAACTCTATCTGATGGTGAGGTTCCAGTTCTGGAGGTTTGGGGAATGTGGAGCACCCCTTCATCACCATTGCTCCCTGGTCCACTCTGACCCGGAGTGGTAGTACCTGTTAGGGTCCCATCTATGGGTTAAATAGAAAAATGTATTTATAAAAAAATTGTATTATCCATTAAGAATTGATTTATTTCAAAACTTCATCGGCATTAAATGACCCACTGAGGTTGATATGCAGTAAAACAAAACAAACCAAACCTAGCCCTGTCGTCTTCCTAACTTCTTAAGCCAAAACACCCCTCCTCCTAGATTATTTAAACCCCTAGAAATATTTTTGTAACAACCATGTTTTTACTGATGTCTGCTAATACTGTATGTCTGCACTTGAAATAAATTCACAGGGGGGTCACAGTCAAGTCTGACGCAATGTTCTTCCAATCTAATCAGTGTTCATCAGTCTAAACTAGTATCCTGTAATGCTTTTCTGTTGGTCCGTATATCTTATGATTCTTATAACTGTCATCATCATCATGTCGCGCTGTTAGCACGGATATCCATGACAATCTCTCTCCATCCATCCCTATCGCTCATCATTCTCGGGAGGTCTTCTATGCAGCATCTCGTATCCGTACAGAGCCGGTCAATGTACGCCTTTGCTGGTCGGCCCACACTGGTGTGTCCATGTGCCGGTCTCCACAGGGGGACGTCGCTTATGAGTTCGTCCTTGCTTCTCCAGCAGTGTCCCGCATGTCTTTTCCATCTTATTCGGATGGTTTGGGTGATATGTGGCAGGTGGCCGTACAGCTGTTTTCTCGTGGGGGGTTGTTTCCACATCTTGTTCAGGATCACACGCATCATTCTCGTGCAGCTCCCATCTCTAGAAAATCACGCTCGTCTCACCAACAATATCCAAATGTATATCTCTATCCTGCTCGTCTCGACAACAAACTACTGCAATTGTTCTCTGTCTGGTCTGGGAGGGCAAGTCCTTAAAATATACCTCAATCTCACAACATCTGGGCTCCTCACTCAGAATTGTCCGTGCAGCACGTGCGACACTCGTCAGCACTGCAAGTACGTGTCAATCCTTATGGCGCGACCACTTACATCCGGGCCACTCTGCTATTTCCTATTTCACTGCTCGTCCACAGCCCTCTCAAATTCTGAAGGACGTGGGTTTGACTCTAGGTCAGTCCTACACGCCAGGCAAAGCCTAGCCCGCTTCCTTCGAGAATACGGCAAGGCTTCACACCCGCCACTCTCTCTTATTGAAGTCAGTCAAAGGTTGTAACTCCCTTCTTTACCAAGCCAACGATAACCTCCTCAGCTTAATGGACTCTTCCTGGCAGCAGTGGCAGTAATTATTTAAGCTGAGGAGGTGTTTGACTGTTCCACTGTCCAATAGTTAACAATCTGTAACAGTCATTTCCAGACTGCAGGTTCAATGTATATATATATGTATATATATCTGTATCTGGGATTGTGTGTGTATATATATATGTATATATCTCTTGGTAAGTTAAAATTTCCTTTCTAGCTCAAAAGAATTGTGGATGTAATGAAAATGACATACCTCGAGGCTCAAAGCGTGCGCGAACGAGTCTGGCTTGCAGGGTAATCGCGGGAAGGAAATATGGCTGCTGTAAGCACTATATTTAACGAAGGGCGATCTCGAACCAGCGAGAGTGGGATTGCACGTATGCAAATTCTCTCGAGATCGGGCGTGCATATAAACATACGGCAACGGCTAGAGGCGCGTGACAATATTACGTCCGATCTCGAGAAAATTGTAACAACTAGCAGTAGTATTTTGGCTCTTGCGACGGGTGGACGTCTCAGTTGGGAGAACGTTATTACAAGAAGAATAAAAAAAAGAAAAAAATGAAAAAAGAAAAAAATTAAGATTTTTGTATGATCAGGACTGTCTTTTTGTTGCCCCATTTCTGATTCTTTTTTGTCTATATTTTAGCCTGATTGTTTATATTACTGGACGCATACTGAGGTGAAACCACCGACGCAATCGAGAGAAGTGTCTCCAGGCAGAATTGCTCCCTCTTGGCCACCAGTTCTTGAGGTCGACCATACACGGACAAAACCAGGGCTTAAATATACGGAAGCAGGTAAAACTAAGTTTCAGATGGGGATGATACTGAAACGTCTTCTCTGTTGTCTTGGTAAATATACTAAAATTATTATAGATAACTTTTTTCAACTTCTAACCATACAAACAGGTACCATATCGAGTTTTTTTGTTATGTAGACTGTAATCTCTAATCATAAATTTTATTTATTGTATCTATGTAGGGGAGATAAATAGAATTATATGTATATTTCTCTATGTGGGATCGTATATCTGGGATTTTGTGTCTATATATATATATATATATATATATATATGAAAGTACGTAAATAAACACTGTTTATTTGATATAGCTTTTAGCCGACAATTTTTGGAGGATATGTGCTTAATTGAAGTCGTACCTAATTTTTGAAAATTAATTAGTTAATAATTAATGAATTTAGGCGGGCATATATGTTCAAATGTAAGGCTAAACATTTTTTCGATCTGTTTAGCCTTACATTTGAACATATATGCCCACCTAAATTCATTAATTATTAACTAATTAATTTTCAAAAATTAGGTACGACTTCAATTAAGCACATATCCTCCAAAATATATATATATGTATATATATATATGTATATATATGTGTATCTGGGATTGTGTATATATGTATATATATGTGTATATATATGTGTATATATATATGTATATATATGTGTATCTGGGATTGTGTATATATATATATGTATATATATGTTATCTGGGATTGTGTATATATATATATGTATATATATGTGTATCTGGGATTGTGTGTATATATATATATATAATATATATAATTGTGTGTGTATATATATGTATATATATCTGTATCTGGGATGTGTGTGTATATATATATGTATATATATCTGTATCTGGGATTGTGTGTGTATATATATATGTATATATATCTGTATCTGGGATTGTGTGTGTATATATATATGTATATATATCTGTATCTGGGATTGTGTGTATATATATATGTATATATATCTGTATCTGGGATTTTGTATATATAATATTATATATATCGTATCTGGGATTGTGTGATATATAATATATATATGTATATATAGCTGTATCTGGATTGTGTGTGTGTATATATATATATATCTGTATCTGGATTGTGTGTGATATATATATACACCTGTATCTGGGATTGTGTGTGTTATATATAACACCTTATTCTGGGATTGTGTGTGTATATGTGTGTGTAATATTATATATATATATGTATATATATATATATATATATCTGTACCTGGGATTTTGTGTATATATACACAATTGGAATTCTGTATGTATGTATGTATAAATATATATATATATATATATATATATAGCTGGAATTATGTAAGTGTGTGTGTATGTATATATATTATGATAATCACAAGGGCTATTTTAGCAGTATTGATTATGATTAAATAAACCAAAACAAAATTTGCTTCAATGTTAATTCATAAATCTTTCATGTATTCTAAACAAGAACAACAAAAAATTTAGAACTGAGATATTTTGAGGGGCGTCAGGTGTTTATTCTGAATCTTCACCCACAAAATATTTGCTCATCACGGATGTGTAGGTGGTAGGAAGAAACAACAAATACACTTAAAAACTAACTTGACCTTTTCGCACATGGAGGTCATCTAATATTTTCCAGGCTGCAAATTTCAACCCGAAATGAACATGAAGAACTTACATCATGTTTCCTTTTTGCAAGTTAGACGTGCCGTAAAGTGATTGCTCTTATCTGTATATTAATATAACAATCGACTTTAACAGTTTTGAAGCCAAAGAGTGTATAACTGAATCACCCTGCAACAACTTTAAATCTATACAACATCAATTAATGTTGTTAAAGTATTAATCTCAGTTGAGAAATTAAGAATACTAGCAAATATATGCAAGTATTTAAGTTTTAATGTAATAAAATATCGTATTAAATTAGAAAGTCTAATAAGAATGCAGATAAAAAGATTTGAAACAGAGTGGGGGTATAATAGAAAAATAGAAATGAAACTTACTCTTCCATCACTCCCGTCTTTCATTGCTGAATTTTACTTATTTAACTATTTAGTTAAATTAGGAAATAAAGAATAAAATTACACTTATTTTTCTTGTTAATGGATTTCATTCAAGATTCATTGGAGAGATTTTTGCTTATATTCATTAAAATAAAACCAAACAGTTAGAAATCAATAATACTAAGCACATATTTAATAAAATCACATTTTTAATATCAATATGCAAATTAGCTTTCCCATTCACACTGCAAACCGCTATTTTGTTGTATATATAAATACAATTGCATGTTATTTGTATGTAGATATGGTCAACAGTATTAATGATGTAAAACAATTTTATTAATAATTGAGGTTTAAATAAAAATAAAATCATGGAGAATATGATGTAAATAATGAAAGGAATTGTGACTTGCATAGTAATATAGTTTCGGTTACAGACAGACAAACCCACAATCTCCATTATAATAAGATATACATGGGGTTTATTTCATATTCCACTAACATCTGTCCAGTAGACTATGCTAAAAATTTACGACCCCCCAATTCACAGTCTACCCATTTTCATAGGATATAAAAAGAGTGCACGAAATCTAAACTGCTGTTCTTATCTCGACAACAATACCAATGGGGAAGAGAAACAAGTGTTTAATAGAAGAAAAAGGGCCGACAACGACGACGGAAAGAAAGCTTTTAAGAAATAAAAAGATGAATAAATAAATAGTCACAAAAACTATTAATTGTATTTTGGCAGCATTTTTTCTTTTAAACATGTTGTGTTAAACTGTACAGACAATTCTTTTCGGACGAGTTTTTGTTCGATCCTTTCTAATTTTCTGGCCATCTTTTTGGTGTCAGGGTGGAACTGGTGTAGCAGTCCACCAAAGGTTTCATTACGAACACTTTCGGCAATACAATTTGCCATCATCAGGTAGGAAACTGATGGTATGTTCCGTGTCTCGTTTTTAAGGAAAATGTGTAGTAGTGTAGGAATTAGAAGTGGGAGGTAGTAACAATTGGTAGGGGGTGGTTGTGGGAATTGGTAGTAGTTCGAACGAACGATGCAGTAGTAATATTTTTGTGGGAAGGGGGCACAAGTTGTGAGAAGGGGAGGGGAATAGTGGAAGGAGGATGGACGGGAAATTATAAGCATTTCAGAACATGTTGACTTAATTCACACTCACTCACACACACACACATATATATATATACATATATATATATACATATATATATATATATATATGAGAAGTAAATACACAAGCGATGTGTTTTTGATATGGCTTTTTTAGCCGACAATTTTTTGGGAGAATATGTGCTTAATGGAAGTCATACCTAATTTTTGAAAATTAATTAATTAATATTAATTAATTAGCGGCATACCTATTTAAATGTAAGGTAGATATATATAAAACAATTTTATTAATAATTGAAGTTTAAATAAAAACAATATCATAGAGAATGTGACGTAATACATAAAGAAAATTATGACTTGAATAGTAATATAGTTTCTGTTACAGACAGAAAAACACGCAATCTCCATTATGATAAGAAATATATAATATATATAATATATATATATATAAAACAAAAAGTTCTCATTGAAGCCAATGCCTCTTTCTACACTTGTTTATGCAGCTGTGATTCATAATCGTCATTATAGTTTTGGAGATAATATCAAACAGGCATTACTTTTAGTACAATCCTTGTAAAATCTTTCTTGATGGGTGTCTTTGGGTTTTGGTTTTCCTCAATAATATTTTTTTTATGGTGAATGTTTTAAGATATCGGTAATTCCATATCAAATCATTCAGTGCCATGTCACCCACCCCCCTTTCAATTTTTCTGAAAATCTTGTACAGGTGTGGACTATGTTAAAGTAAGACAATCCCCAAAATTTGAGTTTCCAATTCCAAGAATTGGCCGAGTTATGTTGATATTTAGCTCTCCAAATTTGATTATCGCAAAAAATGGCGACAATTTGTAATCTATTTTTGTCTGTAAAATGAGTTCTAGAGCTTCCCTACTCTAAAAATCGGTTTATAAAAGTATTTTTGCCTAATGAATCAAAAAAGTCTATCAAAAAACGTATAAAAAGTTAATCAGTTTTAAAATTAATTAATGATAAAATGATTTGCAAAATGATACTGATGTTGTAGCTTTTGTACAAATAAGTGTCAATATATGTGAAATGAAATGAGAAAAAATTGTCTTTAGATCAGGCCACACTCGGGATTTGATCTTGTTAGGAAAATTCAGAATCATCATAACTTAAAACGCTAATCTATTTCAATCGAGCATAATGAAAGATGAAAAAGAGAGAGAGAGAGATGAGAAGGAGGAGAGATATTAATTGTTCAAAAATGCCGTATATACAAAAATTGTAAATGTTAATTGAATCTTAAGTTATTGATGAATTTCTGATTTTTGTTTTCATAGCAAGATCAATATCGTTCGATGTGGCACTGCATCTATGAACAAAATCTTTTTTTCTATTATTTCATATCTATTGAACATTATGGGCCGGGTTAAGCATCAGTCGGTAGAGCTGCTTCGGCTAGAAACCACAAGGTTCCTAGTTCGATACTGGTCCTCAAGCGTATGAAGTGCACAAGGGATCTGTGCGGTAAAGTAAGGAGCTGATGTTAGGTGTGGTGCTCCACCAGACGCCAATAAACATATCTCACTTGGTCTAGCGCGTATGAAAGGAGAATAACTCCCTCACTGACATGGCGATAACCCGACTTTGGGCCGCCGCGGACGACTTCACTTTACTTCATTGAACGATATTTGTGCCAAAAAGATATGTTCTGATTTTGTTTCTCAGAACAAATCTAACAACAATTTTGGCAAAAATTGTTAAAATTGAAGAGGGGGTCGGTGATTTTTTACTTTTTTTTCTTTGGATGATTTGACATGGAATCTACCGAAGATATAACAGAATTTGCTGCGAGGTTGTTTGTTTCTTCATATCACGATGGTGTTTTTTACTTCCATTGGGGTTGTCTGTTTCTCTGTGTAGTCCTCTTGTTCTTTGCTTTTAGCCTTGTAAACAAACAAACCAACATATTGTTTGTGTATACCTTTTATTTTCCTTGAATCCTTATTTCATTTATTCGATACATTCTTTGGCTGATTTGCACGTGCAAAGAGAAAACACATATCAATCTGCCAAATTGGTGCTTGGGTATGGTGTATACACCAGTTACGATGCTATATGAGCTGACAATGATGCGATATTACTGCCAAGTATTAAATTGTTGCTCACTGGGTTTGCTCATCGAGAGTGAGAGATAGCTCTTTTGTTTTTAAAAGACTGAACTCAGGTTTTATCAGAGTCTACGTGGCATGTTCGTGTGCCCAATCACAAAATTGCATTGCTATAGTGATTTTTAATTGAAGACGAGAAAGAAGGTGGCATATTATCTGGCAATCGAAAAAGCTTGGACAAGTTCACAAAAGTCCATTAGCATCTTGAAACTTTGGGCATTAAGTGAAGGCAGAGCAGATTCGCAGGGATTTCGTTTTTGATTGTGTGCAGAGAAACTTTTTGGTAGTGGCTGTACACCACCCAGGTAACGATGCAATACGACTATGTATCACGTAATAGTGGTTAGGACTAACTAAATATTGTTAAGTTGATAGGAAGAATTGGAAGAGTGGACGTGGCAAGGACATTTGAGGGAATGGTGTAGAGGGAATAGTTTTAGATTTTAAAGCTAAGCATTTTAACCTCCTTTCAAATACGCAAAGACTGTGCGCCAACTTCATCTGGAGTTTTTAATTTTAATAATTTTTTTAGATTTCCACGTTTGGCCGTGCCGGGGTCCATCTTATTTATGTCTTATAGATATGAATAAGACACTTTAAGATTTTTTTTTGTTGTTTGATTATTTAAAAAAAAATCTCTTTATTACCCCGGCAATAATGTAACTGCAAGCATGATAAGTTGTGAACACGTGAATTGCTAGTCCAATCAAAAAGCTTCCCTCCCTTAACTCCATATATAGAAGTAAGACGTTATTTTACTGACCTGACAGTGTTTATAACTCTAAAACCTCTATGGTAACCTTGTTTATGGTTAGAATATTACTTGGTTAATGGGTTTTGGTACATCATCGTTAGTGGTTCAGGGAGCAGTGGTAATGGTTCTTTTTTTTCTTTTCTTTTTTTTTATCTCTTTTTAACCCATAATACTGTTAGTGATAAAACTTATATTTTCTTTCAGATACCAGGTGCTCTTGTAGCTGTACCGTCAGGAAATATAGGCGCATGAAAGACTAGGTAAAGAAGTAACATCTGCTTTTTTTCTTTTTGTTGGTACCCTCATTCACAGAGCCCAGGTGATGAACAGTTCATTGACTTGCCAAATACTCACTTTGGCTACCTCCTTGGCTAAGACAGGCGGTCGGTAGACGGCCTCCTCGATCAATCAGCTTGGTCAAGTCAAGCCTAGCACTCTATATGATTTTTCCCAACTCTTTGGCCTATGGCAAACCACACCTTTATTCATATGGATCTAAGATGGTGACTGAGGGTCTACATGTTCCTGGAATGAGTTAAACTTAATCTGATGGTGAGTTCCAGTTTTGAGAGGTTTGGGGAATGTGGAGCACCCCTTCATCACCATTGTCCCTGGTTCACTCTGACCGGAGTGTAGTACTGTTAGGGTCCATACCTATGGCCTCCTAAAATAAAATGTATTTTATAAAAAAATTGTATTAATCCATTAAGAATTGAATTATTTCTAAACTTTATTGGATTGAATGACCACTGAGGTTGATATGCGTAAACAAACCAACCAAACCAACCAAAACCTCCATTCACCCTGGGTTAGTTGAGCCGCCTCCATCCAACAACCTGCCCTGTCGGCTAGGGCGTTAGAATGGCACTCTGCAGAGTGAGAATAATTAAAGTTCCAATTACCGTGACTGTTGAAACAGGCAACAAACGGTTGTAACTTTAAATCAAACCCCGATGTCACAATGTCTGCTGCAGAATGACCGTAATTTATAAGACTCACAATGTATTCAAATCAAGCAGTCAAGCAGCCAATCATGAATCAAGGAATGGATACCCAAATCACCAAATTCTGAATGGGTCATTCTTGATTTCTCTATATATACGAACTGTCTTGGGACACTGCTTAAGTGGTACTTTAGCTGCTGTTGTGCAAACCAACAGTAACTTACTGACTTCAATACAGAGGGGTAAGATCTCCCAATGGCCTCACTGTTGGCCGTGGGTCTTAAGGACGGAATCCTGGTGGATGAGCAGTCATGAATGTAACTCCATTTGGCCCTTACTTAGGCCATACGGCGGTTGGAGGAGATCCTCTCTGAATCAATCGGCTGGTCATGTCAGCCTAGCACCTATATGATTTGCCACCCTTATTGCCCTTTTTCTATATACAGTAGCTAGAAGGGGTGACTGAAGGTTCTATCATGCTCCTGGGAATATGTTAAAACTCTATCTGATTGGTGAGGTTCCAGTTCTGGAGGTTTTGGGGAATGTGGAGCACTTCATCACCAATTGCTCCCTGGTCCACTCTGACTGGGAGTGGTAGTCTGTTAGGCTCCCATCTATGGGTTTAATAGAAAAACATTAGTTTTACAACAAAACTGATTATCATTAAGAATGAATTTTTCAAAACTTTGTCTGCATTAAATACCCAATGAGGTTGATATGCCCTAAAACAAAACACCAACCAACGAATTACACTGGTGAATTCATGGAGGGGTAACAGAGGGAATAGGAAAACTACAAAAGTGGTCCAAACACGCCTGCATATCGGTCAGGGCTTAGGTCAAGTCATGCTTAAAGCAGCAGTTCTACTAAATAGCAAATCAAAGTGAACAATACCTGTAGATGTCTGCTCATGGACCACCAACAAAAACTTAGATTAATCAGCTCTGGTGTCAATACTGGATTACGTAGGGGCTGCTCCGAATTTGTTCAAAACAGCAAATGAACATCCTGATAGTTACATCTAACCTTTTTCTCCAATGTTTGTTAAGTTAAGAACTGTTAAAAAAAAGAAAAATAGTAAAAATCATTGTCCATACATTTTCATAGTAACAATCATTGTTATGCAATTTTCATAGTAAAAATCATTTTTACAATGCATTTTTTATAATAAAATCATTGTCCATGCATTTTTAAGTAAAATTATTGTCCAATGCAATTTCATAGTAAAAATCATTGTCCAATGCATTTTATAGTAAAAATATTTACGAATGCATTTTCATAGTAAAAATCATTGGTCCAATGCATTTTCATAGTAAAAATCATTGTCAATGAATTTTCATATGTAAAAATCATTTGCCAATGCAATTTCATAGTAAAAATCATGCTCCTAATGCCATTTTATAGTAAAAACTCCATTTCATGCATTTTTATACGTAAAAATCATTGTCAATGATTTTCATAGTAAAGATCATTTCCATTCATTTTAGTAAAGAATCATTTACAATGTTTCCAATTGAAACTCTAATTGATCCACTTTTTATTTATTTTCAAGGAAGATCACATCCAGGATTAGAAAAAATCAAAGATCATGAAATGGAAAGATCAATTTACAAAGAAGCAATTATTCCTCAACTCAAAGAGCAAATGTGAGAAATAACCAGGTACTTGCGGGAATTGAGCAGTTGACCGGTCGGCACTGGGCGATGCTGACAAGGCAGCCTTGGACTTGAACAGCATACAATCGAGCCAAAACGGCTGTATCTTGTGGAGATTTCAGTTCTCGGATAAACACTCATTCAGTACGCATCACACCTCGCGGCAAACCGGATTGGTGCCTCAACGCGGATTTTCCACTTAACTTTCCAGCCTGGCGATGACCATTATTCAACCCCCTCGGGGACGGACGTCAGTCGCGCCTATCCGTGGCCAGGCAGCTCTCTTCCCCGGCTCGGCGGCGCACTACGTTCCGTATCCCCCCATCCGCCAGTGAAGAGTCGATAGCAAGGGAATGAAGAAAGTGCCGATGGTGACACAACACCAAGGCCGGCCGCTAGCGGCCCCTACCACCACCGATCCCCCTCCCTCCGCCACTGCCCCCGGCGTCCCGCCTCCCACCTCCACATTACACTGGTGTACCGCTACCTCACCCTCATCCAATCGGAGGTGGTCGCCACCCTCCGCCCCGCCCCTCCACTTCCAGTGTTGGAGGTGTCGCCGCCTGTCGCCCCCACCCCTCACTTCCGGTGGTTGGAGGTGGTCCGCCTCCACACTCCCCTCCTCCCTTCCAGGTTGTGTCCACCCCACCCCTCCACTTCGGGTGGTGGTCCCTCCCCTCCTCCTTCCTGGAAAGGGGGTTCTCCCCTCCTCCCCACCCCTGGCGGCGGCTACAGCACCTCTCCACTTCATTTGAAGGTTATTCAATGGCAATGTATTGACAGTAAGATGTTTTATAATATGATATATATGTTGGTTTGAAAAGAAAGGAAAGCGGATAAAACAACTATCTTAACTGGATATTTCACCTCAGTATTATGTGAAGCTTGCAAATTTATTCGAATTTTCACAGCAAGTCTATTTTTTGCTGAAAGAGTATTTGGGGTGGGCAAGAGGAATGAAGGGAAGGGTACTGAGTGATAAGAAGTGTGAGGAGAAGTGTGGTATAGAGTGAGCAGTTAAAGGTGAAGGGGTTTATTAGGACTTTTATCCACTTTTCCTCTATTGTCAACTCACATTGTGTCAGATTTACTTAATCCTTCCTCATCATTTATTATATATATATATATATATATATATATATATAATACAACTAAATGTCTTTTATTCTCAATCTAAAAGGATTATTTGTATATTTTACCTGTACACTTCACTATCGACTAGGCTATTTCTTAATAATCTACCTTATCTAACGGGTATTTTAATCGGTACCTATTTTTTAATTGCTAATCTAATAATGTTGCCCTGTTTTCACTTTGTTAGTTTCATATGTACCCTGTTTCCACTTAGCTAATATTATGTGTTACCATTTCTCACTGGCTACTCTGAAAGGTGCTCCATTCCTCATTTGGCTAACATGGACTTTCATCCATGGACTCTGAACTGCTGTATTAAGGAGTCTAATACCAAAGGCATCTAAATCTTCATGCTTTCTTTTAAATTCGTCTCAATTGTCCATTGAGGAAGCTCTGGAGTAAAAATAAGCAACCAGTTTGGTGATATACGCCTTTCAGTTTGGTGTTTTCAATTAGTTGTTTATTACTGTAGCCGTGCAGTAGCATGTGGCCCAATCCACCATAACTAAAAGTCAAGCCATCCCTGCCAAGACTCAAAGTCCATTGCATCGGGTTTCATTGCATGAAAAGGCCTAGAGCAAGATACACACTGGAACGGATTGAGTTTTTTTAATACCGTGCAAACATTGCAAGACTCAGATATCCTTTTACTGTTTCAATTAGGCTATATTTCCAATTGGCTGTCACCAGCAGTTGTTTAAAGTTTTCATACGATGGGGTGTGCAAATTGCCCTATGCATTTAAGAGCAATTTTCTGATAGCCAATTATTTTTGGCCAAAAGCACTCTTGTACTGTCTTGGTTGTAGGGCCTAAACATAGGGATCATATAGTGTCCATGACTTGGTAATCGGTTGCAGAATTTCCTAACACATTCACTAAAGTTTTTTGTTTAAAATAATTTTAAATATATGAAAAGAGTTAGCATTCTCCAGACGCAGGGAATTGTAGTGAGTTTGATCCTTACTAGAGCGCCCGTACTTTAAGCGTGTGTCAAGTTCTGCTAATCAAGTTTTATTTTTGACACTTGTTTCGTTGGTATTTTGAACCATTTTATTGTATTCGTTCTTATCGTTTTAGATCTCTCAGTTTTTGAAATCTTTCTTCGGACCAAATTTATTTTCAGTTTTCTTCCTTTCATTGCTCATCAAATTATGAATTAAAATTTATTTTTCGGAAGAACTTCTGCTTAATTGTTTAAGATATTTTTTGATTTCCAGTAAAGATAAAAGATTACGTCACAAAAAAAATCGGGCCATTTAAGTGCCTAGAGGATTTGATTAGTGAAACTTTGAAGAAAAGATATCTTTCACATTAGGATAGGGAAAAAACTTTTAGGAAAGACTCTTTAATATTTCGATACGTTTACAGAACATGAAAGGTGGATAGTTTCGCATAGTTGAGTTCAATTATATAATTAATTCTCAAAGAACCCACTCTTGGAAACTAACAACAAGATATCAGTTTCTTATAACTAATCAAGTCAAATAAAGTGAAATAAAGATTTGGTCCGCTACACTGATCTTGAGCGCATACTTTAGCTAAGGTAATTGTTTTCCGTCAGACATGATGTATTCACTCGTAATAACATAAGTTAAGCTTCAGTAGTATTCTAAACATATGGCCAATGTTGGATAGAAAAGTAAGTAAAGTCTGTGGAGTTTGGCTTATTGTCAGTATCAGTCCCCAGAAAGCGAGGGAGTCTCTTTTCGCTAGGGCTCGACCAGCGGAGATTTTTTTTGGCTTTAGGTTGTTAGCGCTACAGACACCTTTCGTCAGCTTCCACTTTACCACACACGCGATCAGTATTAACCAATATGTTTACGCAATGCACTGAGTTGGTGGGGGACTGGTATCGCACTCGGAACCCTTGTGGGGTTCTAGGCCGGTGCTCTAAACTGAATAAGGTTGCTACACTTGGTACGGTTAATTTAGTTTTCCTAAAAACTAAGTCGATCTCTCATCAATAACCAACTTGCTATTATATTTAGACATGTTATAATAATAACACTTCTTGAAGATTGAGAACATTGAAAAATTCAATAAAATCTATTATTAACGATTCCTAATCCAAATTCAGATTTATTTCTACCCATCTCATACCTTTAAGTCTTATTCTTTCTTTATCTAAATTTTCTTTATGACAAGGTGTGTCAAAAGTACCAATTATTTTTGACATTTTGCACACCTTGTATTCTGGAGAAAAAGATACACGTTCCATTCATCTCTTTCGCATCTTTGGTAAATAACAGTTTAAAATTTGGTATTTTTTTTAACACACTTTGTATTCTGAAATATAATGAATAGAAGATTATTTTTAAAACTATAGGTGTGTCAAAAAGTACAAACTTTCTCGATACTTTTGTGACCTTGTATTTTGTAATTCTAAGCATTTTATTTAAAAATTCACTAAGTTTTTTTTTTAATGAACTAGCATACTGTTCGTGCATTGATGATTTTACTCGTAACAATGATATATTGGGCAGTCCTTAATATTGTTGGATTATTATTTTTTTTCAAGCCATGCCAGTAGGTAATGTTAACATTTTCAGGCTTTACAATATGGAATGTGGATGGTTCAGTTTTCACCCTTGTTTTTTTTTTCTTTGCATCCAGGGTATCTAGTATATTTTTCACTCCTGTGAGTTTTTCACACTATCGTTAGCTGATGGTCTTTCACTGGAGTTTACGTGACAAAAGTTCCTTAGTCTCGCAGGAACTCTTCTGAGTATTCTAGCTGATTCAAACAAAGTGTTGTTGAATGGTCCAATTCTTCTCTGATTTCCAGCTCACTCTAGTCTTTTTTTTTCTAGTTTTGTGGACAGTTCAGAGTGCACCAGACTATCAATTGGTATCACTTTCACTTCATATTCCACACATTTTTTTTTTTCAGTTCTCTTGTAAAAGTAAGAAAAGTTCTCTGGGAAATGTAAGAACCCCATAATCCACCAAATATGGTTTGATAGTACCACTAACTTCTTCTACAAGGATGTTTGGCTTAAATAACCGCATGAAGGTTGAATATGCATTAAACGAAGAAACAACTTTTGTTGTATACCATTTTCATGGACGAGGCTTTGTTAAACCTTTAGGAAGGTATGATCCGATATTTCTTCTCCAGCTATGTAGAATATCTGTCTGATTTATATTTTTTTTTCAGCCAGCCAGTAGGTAATGTTAACGCTTTTCAGGGCCTTTTACATATGGAATTTGGATGGTTCAGTTTTTCCCCATTTGTTTTTTTTTTTTTTCTTTGGCATCCAGGGTTATTAATAATATTAATAATAATGAATGAAATTATTGCATACAAAGTTGGTCAGGTACATCACAACTCATCAAATAACTCATGTCTAGTACATAGAATAATCGTACTCATATCAGGAAAATAATAGCGTACAGTCATGCGTGTGCGTGTATGGAGGGGGGGATATCAGATATAGTAATTGTTATACAGGAAGCATGGAGGGTTTGAAAGATGTATGTAACTACTCTGAAAATAGGCAGAAATAGCAAAATTTTTATTATGTAAGTAAAGCCGTCGGGGGGCGTAAAGTCAGTATCGCCAGACATCAAGGGAGGTCTATGCTCCTTTCATAGTGTAGAGCAAAGGAGATTGTTTGGCGTCTGAGGTGGAGTGCCATACTCCATTGAGCCCCCTCACTTTACCACACAGATCTTGTACTGAATACTCATACCCTGTAAGACATGACCATTCCACACAGTTTTTGAGCAACCAGAAAGTCTTTGAGGTCCAGGGAACAAAACCAGTAGGCATTTCTCCGAATTTATGAGATGAGGCTTGATTATTTGGATTATTCGGATTTATTCGGATATTGTCCCTCATCTTCAATTGTTATCTTTACATTTTGCCGTGTCCCTCTGTAGACGAAGAAGTTGGTTAAGAACCAGTTCTAAGTGATATGTTATCTCTAGACTGCAGGTTCAATCGGTCAAGAGCAGCAGTAAGCATAGAATAATATTAACACAGTTTAACACCACTACTATATGGTTTGCGGATAAGAACAGGTACCCATGGACTGAAAGGTTGAGTTCAAGTTTCGTGATGCTCCCGATTACGACAAAAAGGTTCCGAGTCCAACAAGAATAACCTGAAGAAGGCCGGAGGCACATCGGCGCGAGTTGTACAAGATACAATAAAGAATGAGGCCAAATAGTCAAATGATAAGATCACATACTAAACCAATAGCCGTGCTGTTAACGCATCATAACTCCATTTAAGTGGTTCTTGTTTCTGATGCTTAATATATATTTTTACTTCCTCTACTTCACTATCATTGGCATGGGGTCAACTCTAAGCCCGATGTTTCGAGCTCCACAAATAAAACATTGTGTAATTTTACCATATCACCAAAGTGGTTATTTCTTCCTCTTCCTTTCTTGGTGACTCTGGGCTAATCATGTAAATGCATCCAGGCATGTCACCACAGCCTCTTCAATTTTTCTGGAAATTTTGTCAAGTGTGGATTATGATAAATTTAGACAATCCTAAAATTTGAGCTTCCATCCAAAAATTTGGTGGGAGTTATGTCAATTTTAGCCTCCAGAATTTGAGGCTGGGGTCACGAAAAATGGCGAGCATTTTGTAAGCCTATTTTTGTTTGGAAAGCTAAAAATGCATAAGTCTGCCAATTTTTGAATTGGACAGTCAATTTTGGGGGATGTCTAACATTACATAGTCTATATCTGGAAAAAATTCAGACAAATTGGAGAGGGTGGGTGACAATTTTTATTTTTTTCTGAGATATATAGATGAATATGCCATAGCTCTCATATAACTCTACTTCACTATCATATAGAGAGATAATAAGGCCAATGTATATAGATATAAAAATAATATAGATAATTTTCGCATCATTACGTAGAGGATATATATATTTCATACTTCTTCCTCAGATATAATATATAATATGGAAATAATAATCTATATATATATTCCGGTTTTTTCAGCTCGTAACAAATTACGGTCACTTGCTTTACTCAAATTACCCCAATTGTCATAGATAAAACAATTTATTCTACATTTTTGGCATGTTCAAATATATATAGAGATGTATTTATTTAATATATTTCAATAATACACTGAAATTTGAAAAAGATATAGAGTCTCATTGTTTTTTAAACCAGTTTTAATATATAGATAAATATCACATATAGTTGTTTTATTTTAATACATATTTAAAGTTTACATTTCAAATTGTTTTACTTTTTTTAATCCTTTAATGATTTGATGATTTTACTTACTTAGGGTAACCAACTCGCTGACATTGAATTTTTTACTCCACCCCGTTAGGCAGATATGTTTCAAAAATTTATTTTTACATCGCGGAGGGTTATCGTTTTTTTTTATAGTTGTACTAGTCCTGTAAATTGCCGATGTTTGTTTGCGGTTTTGTCTGTGTATAATGCTTTAGCATCCATACTGGGTTCACTTTGTTACCCAACGTTTCAGTCATTCGTTTCAGAAATATTCAACAGGCATCTTTTTTTGTAAAATAGATTTTTTTTTTAAACGTCTCTCATACACTAAGCTTAATCGTCAGCTTTTTTCTACTGCCTTCCTAAGGTGTCCCTGTTGATTGGGCCATGCAAATTATCAACTAGTAACAGGTTGATCTTCTCCAACAGGCAATTTTTACAGAGATGAATAATCAGTCCACCTGTCAGCTGGGGGTTAGAATGCACCGACTGCAACTTCTGTTAGAGGGGTAAGAATCTAATGGGGGCCACCTGTTGGCCCGTGGGTGCAACCCGTGATGCTTAAAGAATAGACCCAGGTGGATGAGCATCAATGACTTGCAAATACTCCACTTTGGCCTATCTTGGCTAGACAGCGCGTAGAGAGGCCGCTCCACGATCATTTGGTTTGGTCACGTCAAGCCCCAGCACCTATTGATTGCCCAACCTATTACCTTATGGCAATCCCCAACCCTTTTTATCATATGGGTGCTAGAGGCGGTGGCTGAGGGTCTACATGTTCTGGGAATGACGTTAACTCTATCGTGATGGTGAGGTTCCAGTTTCTGGAAGGTTTGGGAATGTGGAGCACCCCTTCATCACCATTGCTCCCTGGTCCACTCTTACCCGGAGTGGTAGTATTGTTAGGGTCCATCTATGGTTAAATAGAAAACAATAGAAAGTTATAAACAAAATTGTATTATTCTTAAAAATGAAATTATTAAAACTTTATCGGCATTAAACATTTTTGAATACGAAATTCAAAAGAGTATTCGGCATAAATAACAAGGAGTTGACATTGCATAAAACCCACAACCAACCAACCCAACCTAACTTAGTTTCTTAACACGCATTCCCGCTTGCCAATTTGAAATGTACCCATTCTTTACTTGACTTACTCTAAACCGGCAACCAGTACCCCATTCTCCGATTTCTTTTAAAAAGTAATTTTTATCTTGATTTTTAAATCTTACTGGATAATTCATGTAAATCATCCAGAAACAGTAAAATTGTCACCGTACCAACAATTTGCAAAAAAATATTGACTTTTTGTAATACTATTTTTTATCTGTAATATGAGTTCTAGAGCTTCCTTACTACTAAATTGTTTATAAAAGCATTTTGGCGAGGAATCGAAAATGCTATTAAAAAAAGTCGTTAAAGTTAACCAATTTTTAGTTATTAATGATTTAATTACATCGAATATACCATGTAGCATGCATCTTAAGGGTGCAATGTTTTCTATTATTATTTACATTATTGAATCATTATATGTAACAAAACGGAAGTTTGATTTTGCTCAGCACCAGAACTAGCAACATTTTTGCAAAATGTTGGTTAAAATTTTGCACTTACAATTTCTCTGCGATTCTTGTCCAAGTATGAACCACAAATTTTGAGAGCATAATAATACATACTTCCTGCCAATTTTTGTGAATTGGAAGCTCAATTTTGGGGAATTGTCTAACTTTAACATAGTCAACTGGAAAAAAAGTTCAGAAAAATTGAAGGGGTAGGTGAAATTTTACTTTTTTTCTGGATGGTTTTGACGTTGAATTACTGTTGATAACCTCCCTTGTTTTGTTTCACTTGAAGGAAGCCTTTATGTTTGGTCGGACCATTTTGAATTGTACATATTCAATGATTCTCGCTTATTATTTTCAGGTTCTAGTCAACCTGTTGCGTAACCTCCCTTGTTTGTTTCACTTTGGAGGAAGCACAATTATATAGATAATATAATATCTAATGATCTCTTATTATTACTTCTTAGGTTTAGTTAAAGCCTGTTGAGTACCTCACCTTGTTCTGTCTAATATATTCGAGAGAGATATTTAGAGTAGATTTTGATATCGTACATATCATTCAATGACTTCTCCTTAATTATTTTTAGGTTTCCTAGTAAACCTGTTGTGTAACTTCCCCTTGACATCCTGTTTCACTTTGGAGGAAGCTTTCCTGTTTGTGGTGCGGCCATCATTTGAATTGTACTTCTCAATGATTCTCCTTATTATTATATAGATATATAGATAACTGTTGTGATATCCCTTAGTTTGTTTTCACCTTTGAGGAGCTATGTTTTGGTCGAAAAATATATGAATTGTACATTGTTCAAATAGATTCTGGCCTTATTTATTTTGAGAGAATTTCTAAAAGATAACCTGTTTTTGAGTAACACTCCCTTTAGTTTGTTTACTTGAGGAAGCCTTATGATATATATAGTAGCATATATATGAAATATAGATATCATACAAGTGATTCCCTTAATATTTTTTAGCGTCTAGATAAACTCGTTGTGTAACCTCACCTTGTTTTGTTTCACTTTTGAGGAAGCCTTATGTTTTGGTCGAGAAAATATATGATTAGATAAATAATAAATATTCTCGCTTATTATTATATATATAGAGATATATATAAATATAGAGATACCTCCCTTGTTTTGTTTCACTTTGAGGAAGCCTTATGTTTTTGGTCGGGCATTTGAATTGTACATATCTCAAAGATTCTCCTTAATTATTTTTAGGTTCTATAAACTTGTTTGTGTAACCTCTCTGTTTTGTTTATTTGAGGATATATGTTTTAGAATAGGCCAATATTGTTACATATCTCAATGATTTCTCCTTATATATATTTAGGTTATAGATATATATAGAATATACCTTGTTGTGTTCACTTTGAGGAAGCGCTTTGTAGAGTCGGCCAATTTTTAGATATAGAGATACTATCTCAATGATTCTCCTTATTTATTTTTAGAGATATATAGACCTGTTGTGTATATATAATTATGTATTTACTTTTGGGAAGCTTATGTTTTGGTCGGCCATTTTGAATTGTACATATCTCATAATATATATATTTTAGGGTTCTAGGTAAGAAATATATACACTGTTTGTTTCACTTTGAGGGAAGCTTATGTTTTGTGCCATTTTGGATTGTAATATATATATAATGTAATTTTTTAGGATTTAGATAAAACTGTATGTGTACTCCACCACCTAATGTTATAGATAATATAATGTGTGAGGATATAATAGATAATTGATCGGCCCATTTGAATTGTACACTTCTCAATGATTCTCCTTATTATAATATAGATATATAGTAATGAGAGTATATATATGATATATATATAGAGATATGTTATATAGATAGAGAATATATATAGATTGTCAATATATATATATCATATTATATATAGAGATATATAAACATAGTTGTGTAACCATATTAAGTATTTTCCTATATAGAGAGACGCCTATGTTTTGGTCGGCCATTTTGATTGTACAATTCTCAATGATAATATATTATAAATAGGTTCTAGTAACTGTTGTAGTAACTCCTATAGATATATAGATATATATATAGAGGAGCTTATGTTTTGGTAGAGATTTTGAATTGTACATATCTCAATGATTCTATTATTTTTTAGTTCTAGTAACCTGTTTGAGTAACTCCATTATATATGTATATATATATAGAGATATATTATTTGGTCGGAACAATCTTGAAATTGTACATATTCAAGATTTCCTTATTTTTTCTCTAGGTTCTAGTAAATCGTGCTCTGAGTATCCCCCTTGTTTGTTTACACTTTGAGGAAGCTTTTTTTTGGTCGGCCATCTTATGACATTGTACATATTCAATGATTCTCATATATAATATATATAGATAAGTAAAATAGATATAGATGTAACTCCCCCTTTTTGTTTCACTTTGAGGAAGCTTAATGTTTGGTCGCATTTTTGATTGTACATATCTCAATGACCCTTTATTTTAGGTTCTAAGTAACCTGTTGTGTACTCCTTGTTTGTTTCACTTTGAGGAAGCTTATGTTTTGTCGGCCATTTTGAATTGTACATATCATCAATGATTCTCCTTTTATTTTTTAGGTTCTAGTAACCTGTTGAGTAAACCTCCCCTTGTTTGTTTCACTTTGAGGGAAGCCTTATGTTTTGGTCGGCCATTTTGAATTTGTACATATCTCATGATTCATCTTATTATTTTAGGTTCTAGTAAACCTGTTGAGTAACCTCCCCCTTGTTTGTTTTTCACTTTGAAGGAAGCCTTATGTTTTTGGTGGCCATTTTGAACTTGGTACATATGCTCAATGATTCTCCTTATTATTTTTGGTTCTAGTAAACCTGTTGAGTTAACCTCCCGTTGTTTGTTCACTTTGAGAAGCCTTATGTTTTGGTCGGCATTTGAATTGTACATATCTCATGATTCCTCCTTATTATTTTTAAGGTTATAGTAAACCTGTTGTGGTAACCTCCCTTGGTTTGTTTCACTTTGAGGAAGCCTACTGTTTTGGTCGGTTCCATTTTGAATTGTACATATCTCAGATGATTCTCCTTATTATTTTTTAGTTCTAGTAAACGTGTTGTGTAACCTCCCCTGTTTGTTTTCACTTTGAAGGAAGCCTTTATGTTTTTGTCGGCCATTTTGAATTGTACATATCTCAATGATTCTCCTTATTATTTTTTAGGTTCTAGTAAACCTGTTGTGTAACCTCCCCTTGTTTGTTTCACATTTTTTTATTTTTTTTTTTTTTTTTATTTTGAGGAAGCTTATGTTTTGTCGGCCATTTTGAATTGTACATCTCCTCAATGATGTCTCCTTAATTCATTTTTTAGGTATCTAGTTAACTGTTGAGTAAACTCCCCTTGTTATGTTTCACTTTGAGGAAGCTTATGTTTTTGGTCGGTCATTTTGAATTGTCATAGTCTAATGATTCTCCTTATTATTTTAGTTTCTAGTCAAACCTGTTGAGTATCCCTTTTGTTTTGTTTCACCTTTTGAGGAAGCCTTTATGTTTTTGGTCGGCCTTTTGAATTGGTACATATCTCAATGATTCTCTTATTAATTTTTAGGTTCTAGTAAACCTGTTGTGTACTCCCTTGTTTGTTTCACTTTGAGGAAGCCTTAATGTTTTGTCGGCCATTTTTGATTGTCATATGCTCAATGGATTCTCTTATTATTTTTAGGTTCTAGGTAAACCTGTTTGTGTAACCTCCTTGTTTTGTTCACTTTGAGGAAGCCTTATGTTTTGTCGGCATTTTTGAATTGTAGCATATCTCAATGATTCTCCTTATTATTTTTAGGTTCATAGTAAACCTGTTGGTAACCTCGCTTGTTTGTTTCACTTGAGGAAGCCTATGTTTTGGTAGGCCATCTTTGAATTGTAACATATGCTCAATGATTCTCTTATTATTTTTAGGTTTCTAGTAAACCTGTTGAGTAACCTCCCCTATGTTTGGTTTACTCTTGAGGAGCCTTATGTTTTGGTCGCATCTTTTGAATTGTACATATCTCAATGATTCTCTTATTATTTTTTAGGTTCTAGTAAACCTGTTGAGTACCTCGCTTGTTTTTTCACTTTGAGGAAGCTTAATGTTTTGGTCGGCATTTTGAAATTCTACATATCTCAATGATCTCCTTTTATTTTTAAGGTTCTAGTAAAACCTGTTGTGTACCTCCCCTTGTTTGTTTCACTTTGGAGGATGCCTTATGTTTTGGTCGGCCCATTGTTGAATTGTACATATCTCAATTGATTCTCCTTATTAATTTTAGGTTCTAGTAACCCTGTGTGTAACCTCCTTGTTTTGTTTTCACTTTGAGGAGCTTATGTTTTGGTCGGCCATTTTGAATTGTACACTTTCAATGATTCTCCTTATTATTTTTAGGTTCTAAGTAAACCTGTTGAGTAACCTCCCTTGTTTTGTTCACTTTGAGGAAGCCTTATGTTTGGGTCGCCATTTTGAATTGTACATATCTCAATGATTCTCTTATTATTTTTAGGTTTAGTAACGCTGTTGAGTAACTCCCTGTTTGTTTCAACTTTGAGAAGCCTTATGTTTGTCGCGTCCATTTTGAATTTAAATATCTCATAGATTCTCCTTATTATTTTAGGGTCTAGTAAACCTGTTGAGGTAACCTCCCTTGGTTTGTTTTCAGCTTTGAGGATAGCCTTATGTTTGGTCGGCCATTTTGAATTCTCATATCTCAATGATTCTCACTTATTAATTTTCAGGTTCTAGTAAAACGCTGTTGAGTAACTCCCCTTTGTTTGTTTACTTTGAGGGAAGCCTTATGTTTTTGGTCGGCCATTTTTGGAATTGTCAAATATGTCAATGATTTCCCTTATTATTTTTAGGTTCTAGTAAACCTGTTGAGTAACCTCCCCTTGTTTGTTTCACTTTGAGGGAAGCTTATGTTTTGGTCGGCATTTGAATTCTACATATCTAATGATTCTCCTTATTTTTTCAGGTTCTAGTAACGCTGTTGAGTAACCTCCTTAGTTTGTTTCACTTTGAGGAAGCCCTTATGTTTTGGTCGGCCATTTTGAATTGTACATATGTCAATGATCTCCTTATATTTTAGGATTCTAAGTACTGCTGAAGTAACATCCCTTGTTTTGTTTCCATTGAGGAAGCCTTATGTTTTGTCGGCCATTTTGATTCTACATATTCAATGATTCTTCCTTATTATTTTTCACGAGGTTCTAGTGAAACCTGTGAGTAACCTTCCCCTTGTTTGTTCACCTTTTGAGGAAGCCTTATGTTTTGGTCGGCCATTTTGGAATTGTCTATATGTCAATGATTCTCCTTATCTATTTTTAGGTTCTAGTAAACCTGTTGGGCGAGTACTCCCTTGTTTTTCCAAAAAAAAAAAAAAACCACTTTGNAGAGAGTGAGAGTACTATCGGATATCGGTCAGTTTTGTATATTTATATATTATCAACATTTGATGAAAACCATATTCAGTGCATTACACACATCTATATATTATAATCCTTAGAATTTGACTATAATCTATATATCTAGTGTTGTGGGGATATGATCTGAATTGAGCGGATTTATGGTAGTATGAAGAGGTGATTCTTGGGAATTGATCATGAGGTATGGTGTGGTATATAATTATTATTACATTATTATTTGAAATAATATTAATATATAATCAAAATATTTTAACTACACTTAAATTGTTAACTATTAAGACCTGTTTTATCTTGGGATTTTATTTAGGCTAGAGTGTATTCAGGTGATTACCTGGGCCAAAATATGCTTATAAAATAAATTTATTTATAGTAAGTAATGTATGGAAAGCTCTAGGATACTACATTAACTCAGATAAAAATAGGATTACAAAAGTTACTCTAGTATTCTGGGATTTTTTGTGGCAATGATAATTTGGTGGGTTAGTATATAGTGATATTCATTTTCTCTATTGGAGTAGTATTTTCAAATGGGAATTATTGTATTTACTCAGTATGTAGTTAAAATAATCATAAGTAAATTAAAATTACTTTTTAAAAAGTAATAATGGTACATTGAGAGTCTGGGATTTTTGTGTGTAATAGTATCTGTTAGGGGCGTTTAGAAGTAGTTTATATGTAATGAAATTATAGGGTAGGTTACAATATATCTGTTTATTCCATGGGAATATTAAGGTTGTGTATATAAAATATTATACGTCTGTATCTGGGGATTGTGTGTATATATATATATATCTGTATCTGGGATGTGTGTGTATATATATATATCTGTATCTGGGATTGTGTGTGTATATATATATATATATTATCTGTATCTGGGATTGGTGTGTGTGTATGTATGTATATATATCTGTATCTGGATTGTGTATATATATATTATATATATATATATATATATATATTATATATATGTTTGTGTGTGTATATATATATATATATATATTCTGTACCTGGATTTTGTGTATATATACACAACTGGAATTATGTATGTATGTATGTATGTATGTATATATATATAGCTGGAATTATGTACGTGTGTGTGTATGTATATATATTATGATAATCACAAGGGCTATTTTAGCAGTATTGATTATGATAAAATAAACCAAAACAAAATTGGCTTCAATGTTAATTCATAAATCTTTCATGTATTCTAAACAGGAACAACAAAAAATTTAGAACTGAGATATTTTGAGGGGCGTCAGGTATTTATTCTGAATCTTCACCCACAAAATATTTGCTCGTCACGGATGTGTAGGTGGTAGGAAGAAACAACAAATACACTTAAAAACCAACTTGACCTTTTCGCACATGGAGGTCATCTAATATTTTCCAGGCTGCAAATTTCAAGCCGAATGAACATGAAGAACTTACATCATGTTTCTTTTTTGTGAGTTAGACGTGTCGTAAAGTGATTGCTCTTATCTGTATATTAATATAACAATCGACTTTAACAGTTTTGAAGCCAAAGAGTGTATAACTGAATCACTATGCAACAACTTTAAATCTATACAACATCAATTAATGTGGTTAAGTATTAATCCCAGTTGAGAAATTAAGAATACTAGCAAATATATGCACCCTCCGGGTGCAAGTATTTAAGTTTTAATGTAATAAAATATCGTATTAAATTAGAAAGTCTAATAAGAATGCAGATAAAAAGATTTGAAACAGAGTGGGGGTATAATAGAAAAATAGAAATGAAACTTACTCTTCCATCACTCCCGTCTTTCATTGCTGAATTTTACTTATTTAACTATTTAGTTAAATTAGGAAATAAAGAATAAAATTACACTTATTTTTCTTGTTAATGGATTTCATTCAAGATTCATTGGAGAGATTTTTGCTTATATTCATTAAAATAAAACCAAACAGTTAGAAATCAATAATACTAAGCACATATTTAATAAAATCACATTTTTAATATCAATATGCAAATTAGCTTTCCCATTCACACTGCAAACCGCTATTTTGTTGTATATATAAATACAATTGCATGTTATTTGTATGTAGATATGGTCAACAGTATTAATGATGTAAAACAATTTTATTAATAATTGAGGTTTAAATAAAAATAAAATCATGGAGAATATGATGTAAATAACGAAAGGAATTGTGACTTGTATAGTAATATAGTTTCGGTTACAGACAGACAAACCCACAATCTCCATTATAATAAGATATACATGGGGCTTATTTCATATTCCACTAACATCTGTCCAGTAGACTATGCTAAAAATTTACGACCCTCCCAATTCACAGTCTACCCATTTTCATAGGATATAAAAGGAGTGTACGAAATCTAAATTGCTGTTCTTATCTAGACAACAATACCAATGGGGAAGAGAAACAAGTGTTTAATAGAAGAAAAAGGGCCGACAACGACGACGGAAAGAAGAAAGCTTTTAAGAAATAAAAAGATAAATAAATAAATAGTCACAAAAACTATTAATTGTATTTTGGCAGCATTTTTTCTTTTAAACATGTTGTGTTAAACTGTACAGACAATTCTTGTCGGACGAGTTTTTGTTCGATCCTTTCTAATTTTCTGGCCATCTTTTGGGTGTCAGGGTGGAACTGGTGTAGCAGTCCACCAACGGTTTCAATACGAGCACTTTTGGCAATACAATTTGCCATCATCAGGTAGGAAACTGATGGTATGTTCCATGTCTCGTTTTTAAGGAAAATGTGTAGTAGTGTAGGAATTAGAAGTGGGAGGTAATAACAATTGGTAGGGGGTGGTTGTGGGAATTGGTAGTAGTTCGAATGAACGATGCAGTAGTGATATTTTTGTGGGAAGGGGGTACAAGTTGTGAGAAGGGGAGGGGAATAGTGGAAGGAGGATAGGCGGGAAATTATAAGCATTTGAGAACATGTTGACTTAATTCACACACACACACATATATATATATATATTAAATTTTAATCTTATCAGCGGTATATACCGCTGATTCGACTTAATAAAGTCGAAACAGTCTGTACAGTATTCTACACACCGAGCCATCCTTTGCCGGGATTACACTTGTCAAAAAGTTCATTTTCTATAAGAAAAAGTATCGAATTTTATGCGATACATGCGTTGTAAGTGCCTTCAAGTAAAAATTTAATATATACTTTATTCAGCAACGTTTCTAAATAAACAAACATCCAAAAATCTTATATATATATATATATATATATATATATGAGAAGTAAATACACAAACGATGTGTTTATGATATGGCTTTTTTAGCCGACAATTTTTGGGAGAATATGTACTTAATGGAAGTCGTACCTAATTTTTGAAAATTAATTAATTAATAATTAATTAATTATGCGGGCATACCTATTTAAATGTAAGGGTAGATATATATAAAACAATTTTATTAATAATTGAAGTTTAAATAAAAACAATATCATGGAGAATGTGACGTAAATACATAAAGAAATTATGACTTGAATAGTAATATAGTTTCTGTTACAGACAGAAAAAACACGCAATCTCCATTATGATAAGATATATATATATATATATATATATATATATATATATAAACAAAAGTTCTCATAGAAGCCAATGCCACTTTCTACACTTGTTTATGCAGCTGTGATTCATAATCGTCATTATTAGTTTTGGAGATAATATCAAACAGGCATTACTTTTAGTACAACCCTTGTAAATCTTTCTGGTGATGGTGTCTTTGGGTTTTGGTTTTCCTCAATAATATTTTTTTTATGGTGAATGTTTTAAGAATATCGGTAATTCCATATCAAATCATTCAGTGCCATGTCACCCACCCCACTTTCAATTTTTCTGAAATCTTGTACAGGTGTGGACTATGTTAAAGTAAGACAATCCCCAAAATTTGAGTTTCCAATTCCAAGAATTGGCCGAGTTATGTTGATATTTAGCTCTCCAAATTTGATTATCGCAAAAAATGGCGACAATTTGTAATCTATTTTTGTCTGTAAAATGAGTTCTAGAGCTTCCCTACTCCTAAAAATCGGTTTATAAAAGTATTTTTGCCTAATGAATCAAAAAAGTCTATCAAAAACGTATGAAAATTAATCAGTTTTAAATTATTAATGATAACTGATTTGCAAAATGATTACTGATGTTGTAGCTTTGGTACAAATAATGTTCAATATATGTGAAATGATAGAAAAAATTGTCTTAGATTCAGTGCCACATCGGGATATTGATCTTGCTATAAAAAAATCAGAAATCATCAATAACTTAAAACGCTAATCTATTTCAATCGAGCATAATGAAAAGATGAAAAGAGAGAGAGAGAGAGAGAGAGAGAGAGAGAGAGAGAGGAGAGAGAGAGAGAGATTATTGTTCAAAATGCTATAAAAAAATTGTAATGTTAATGAATCTTAAGTTATTGATGATTTCTGATTTTTTTTCATAGCAAGATGAATATTCTGATGTGGCACTGCATCTATGACAAACATTTTTTCTATTATATTTCATATCTATTGAACATTATGGGCCGGGTTAGCTCAGTCGGTAGAGCGTTCAGCTAGAAACCACAAGGTTCCTATTGATACCGGTCCTCAGCGTATGAGTAGCACAGGGATCTATGCGGTAAAGTAAGGAGCTGATGTTAGGTGTGGCGCTCCACTTCAGACGCCAATAAACAATCTCCTTGGTCTAGCGCTATTGAAAAGGGGATAGACTCCTTTGCTGACTGGCTGATACCGACTTTAGGCCGCCCCGACGACTTTACTTTTACTTCATTGAACATTATTTGTGCCAAAAAGATAGTTTGATTTTTGCTCGGAACCAAATCTACAACATTTTGCAAAAATTTGTTAAAATTGAAGAGGGTCGGTGATTTTTTACTTTTTTCTGGATGATTTGACATGGAATTACCCAAGATATAACAGAAATTTGGCTGGAGGTGTCCGTTTCTTCATATCACGATGGTGTTTTTTCTTCCATTGGGGTTGTCTGTTTCTCTGTGTGTCCCCTCTTTCTTTGCTTTTAGCCTTAGTAACAAACAACACAGAGACATATTTTTGTGTATACACTTTTATTTCTCTGAATCCCTTATTTCATTTATCGATACATTCTTTGCTGATTTGCACGTGCAAAGAGCAAAGACACATAACTACATCTGCCTGAATTGGGTGCTTGGTATGGCTGTACTACCACCAGTACGATGCTATACTGACAATGATGAGATATTACTGCCAAAGTACTCAAATTGTTCTACTGAGTTTAGGAGTTTGCCATTGAGAATTGAGATATCTCTTTTGTTTTTAAAAGACATGAACTCCGTTTTATCAGAGTCTACGTATTGGCCGATGTTTCGTGCTGCCCAATCAACAAAATATTGCATTCATAAGTGAGACGAGAACAAGAAGGTGGCACCTATCAGCTGGCAATCGAAAAAGTTGGACAGAGTTACAAAAAGTCCATTAGCATCTGAAACTTTGGCATTAAGTGAGGCAGCAGATGCAGGATTCTTCATTTCTTCTTTCAATACGCAAAAAACTGTCGCCAACTTCATCTGGAGTTTTTTTATTTTTTAAATTTTTTTTAGATTTCCACTTATTGGTGTGTGGGGTCCATTTATTTATGTCTTTGTTGACTGCACTTTAAGATTTTTTTTGTTGTTTGATTATTTTAAAAAAAATCTCTTTATTACCCTCCGGCAATAATGTAACTGAAGCATGATAAGTTGTGACACGTGATTGCTAAGTCCAATCAAAGAAAAGCTCTCCCTCCCTTAACTCCATATATAGAAGTAGACGTTTTTTACTGACCTGACAGTGTTTATAACTCTAAAACTCTTATGGTACCTGTTTTATGGTTAGAAATATATGGTTATGGGTTTTGGTACATCATCGCTTAGTGGTTCAGGGAGCAGTGGGTATGGTTTCTTTTTTTTCTTTTTCTTTTTTTTTAATCTCTTTTTAACCCATATACTGTTTGTGATAAAACTATATATTTTCTTTCAGATCACCAGGCATCTCTTGTAGCTGTACGTCAGGAATATAGGCAAAGCATAGAAAGACTAAAGGTAAGAATAACATTGCATTTTTTTCTTCTTTTGTTGGGTACCCCTCCATTCACAGAGCCCAGGTGGATGATCAGTTTCATGACTCCACTTTGGCCCTATCTTGGGCTTTGCAATGCATTTTTATAGTAAAAATCATTGTCCAATGAATTTTCATAGTAAAAATCATTTGCAATGAATTTTCATAGTAAAAATCATTTGCAATGAATTTTCATAGTAAAAATCATTTGCAATGCATTTTTATAGTAAAAATCATTTCCAATGAATTTTCATAGTAAAAATCATTGTCCAATGCATTTTCATAGTAAAAATCATTTCCAATGCATTTTTATAGTAAAAATCATTGTCCAATGCATTTTTATAGTAAAATCATTTCCAATGCATTTTTATAGAATCATTTCCAATGCATAGTAAAATCATTTCCAATGCATTTTCATAGTAAATCATTGTTCAATGCATTTTTATTGTAAAAATCATTGTCCAATGCTTTTATAGTAAAAATCATTGTCCAATGCATTTTCATAGTAAAAATCATTTGCAATGCATTATTATAGTAAAAATCATTGTCCATGCATTTTATATAAAAATCATTTCCAATGCATTTTTATAGTAAAATCATTTCCAATGCATTTTCATAGTAAAATCATTTTCCAATGCATTTTCATAGTAAAAATCATTTGCAATGCATTTTATAGTAAAAATCATTGTCCCATGCATTTTTATAGTAAAAATCATTTCCAATGCATTTTTATAGTAAAAATCATTTCCAATGCATTTTCATAGTAAAATCATTTTCCAATGCATTTTTATAGTAAAAATCATTTCCAATGCATTTTTATAGTAAAAATCAAATCATTTCCAATGCATTTTTTAATAAAAATCATTTCCAATGCATTTTCATAGTAAAATCATTTTCCAATGCATTTTTATAGTAAAAATCATTTCCAATGCAATTTATAGTAAAATCATTTTCCAATGCATTTTTATAGTAAAAATCATTCCAATGCATTTTTTATAGTAAAAATCATTTCCAATGCATTTTTATAGTAAAAATCATTTCCAATGCATTTCCAATGCATTTTATAGTAAAAATCATTTCCAATGCATTTTTTATAGTAAAAATCATTTCCAATGCATTATATTAAAAATCATTTCAATGCATTTTTAAATTAAAATCTTTCCAATGCATTTTTATAGTAAAAATCATTGTTCAATGCATTTTTATAGTAAAAATCATTGTTCAATGCATTTTTATAGTAAAAATCATTGTCCAATGCATTTTTATAGTAAAAATCATTGTCCAATGCATTTTTATAGTAAAAATCATTGTCCAATGTATTTTTATAGTAAAAATCATTTGCAATGTTGTCCAATACTGAACTCTAAATTTGATCCACTTTTTATTTTATGTTTCAGGAAGATCACATCCAGGAATTAGAAAAAATCAAAGATCATGAAATGGAACAGATCAAATTTTACAAAGAGAAATTATCTCAACTCAAAGAGCAATGTGAGAAATACCAGGTACTTGCGGGAATTGAGCAGTTGACCCGGTCGGCACTGGGCGATGCTGACAAGGCAGCCTTGGACTTGAACAGCATACAAACGAGCCAAAACGGCCTGTATCTTGGGGAGATTTCCAGTTCCTCGGATACACCAACATCATCTCAGTACCACACCCCTGCGGCCACACCGGATTGTGCCTCACGCGGATTTCCACTTAACTATTCCAGCCCTGGCGATGACATCTATTCAACCCCCCTCGGGGATCGAACGCAGTCGCGCCTATCCGTGGCCAGGCAGCTCTCTTCCCCGGCTACGGCGGCGCCACTCGTTTCCGTATCCCCCCCATCGCCAGTGAAGAGCACTCCGATAGCAGGGAATGAAGAAAGTGCCGATGGTGACAGCACCAAGGCCGCCGCTGCCGCGCCCCCTCCACCACCGCCTCCCCTCCTCTCCCACCACTACCCCCGGCGTACCGCCTCCCCACCCCCTCCACCATTACCACCTGGTGTACCGCCTGCCCCACCCCTCCACCAATTGGAGGTGGTCCGCCGCCTCCGCCCCCACCCCTCCACTTCCAGGTATTGGAGGTGGTCCGCCTCCTCCGCCACCACCCCCTCCCCTTCCAGGTGTTGGAGGTGGTCCGCCTCCACCACCTCCCCCCTCCACTTCCAGGTTGTGGTCCACCTCCACCTCCTCCACTTCCGGGTGGTGGTCCACCTCCCCCTCCTCCCTTGCCTGGAAAAGGGGGTCCTCCCCCTCCTCCCCCACCCCCTGGCGGCGGCTCAGCACCTCCTCCACTTCCATTTGAAGGTTATTCAATGGCAATGTATGACAGTAAGTGTTTTTTTTATATACATATGTGGTTGAAAAGAAAGGAAAAAGCGGATAAAACAACTAAATTTAACTGATATTTCACCTCAGTATTATGTGAAGCTTTGTCAAATTTTTCAAAATTTTCACAGCAGTCTACTTTTATGCTGAAAAGGTAATATTGGGGTGGGCAGAGGATGAAGGGAAGGGTACTGAGTGATAAGATGTGAGGAGAAAGTGTGGTATAGAGTGAGGCAGTAAAGAAGTGAAGGGGTTTATTAGGACTTTTATCCACTTTTTCCTCTATTGTCAACCACATTGTGTCAGATTTACTTAATCCTTACTCCTCATATATATATATATATACATACATACACATATATATATACACACACACACTAAATGTCTTTTATCTCAATCTCAAAAAGGATTATTTGTATCATTTTACCTGTACAAAACTCATCACTAGGCTATTCTTATATCTACCTTATTCTAACAGGTATTTTAATCGGTACCTATTTTTTAATTGGCTAATCTAATATGTGCCCTGTTTTCACTTTGTTAGTTTCATCTGTACCCTGTTTCCACTTAGCTAATATAATGTGTACCCCATTCTCACTGGGCTACTCTGAAAAGTGCCCCATTCTCATTTGGCTAACCATGGACTTTAATCCATGGACTCTGAACTGCTGTATTAAGGAGTCTAATACCAAAAGCATCTAAATCTCTCATGGCTTCTTTATTAAATTCGTCTCCATTGTCCATGAGGAAAGCTCTTGGAGTACCAAAATAAGCAATCCAGTTGGTGAATATAGCTTTCAGTATTGTGTTTTCACTTTAGTTGTTTATTACTGTAGCTATGCAGTAGCATGTGGCCAAATCCACCATAACTAAAAAGATAACCATCCTGCCAAGACTTCAAGTCCATTGCCACTGTTTCATTGCATGAAAAGGCTAGAGGCAAAGATACCACTGGACAAGATTGAGTTTTTTTTATACCGCTTGCAAACATTGCAAGACTCAGATATCCTTTTTACTGTTTCAATTAGGCTATTTTCACATCGGGCTTCAACCAGCAGTTGTTTAAGTTTTTCATACGATGGGTGTGCAAATTGCCTATGCAATTTAAGAGCAATTTTCTGATAGTCCAATTATTTTTTGGCCAAAAGCACTCTTTGTACTGTCTTGGTTGTAGGGGGCCTAAAAATAGGGATCATATAGTGTCCATGACTTGACGTAATCGGTTGCAGAACTTTCCTAAACACATTCACTAAGTTTTTGTTTAAATGAATTTAAATATATAAAAGAGTTAGCATTCTCAGACAGCAGGGAATTGGTAGTGAGTTTGATCCTTACTGAGCGCCCTGTACTTTAAACCGTGTGTCAAGTTCAGTAATCAAGTTTATTTTTAGACACTTGTTCTTTGGTATTTATGAACCATTTTTATTGTATTGTTCTTTGGTTTTAGATCTCAGTTTGAAATCTTTCTTCCCGGATCCAAATTTATTTTCAGTTCTTCTTTTATTGCTTATCAAATTATAGATTTAAATTTATTTTTCGCCAAGAATCTTCTCGCTTAATTGTTTAAGATTATTTGATTTCAGTAAAGATAAAGATTTACGTCACAACAAAAATCGCATTTAAGTGCTAAAAGGATTTGATGTAGTCAAACTTTTGAAGATAAAAGATATCTTTCATTAGGATAGGAAAAAACTTTTAGGAAAGACTCCTTTTAAATTTTCGATACGTTTACAGAACATGAAAGGTGATAGTTTCCGCATGTTGAGTTCAATTATCTAATTATTCTCAAAGAAACCCACTCTTTGGAAACTAACAACAAATATCAAGTTTCTTATACCTAATAAAGTAAATAAAGTGAAAATAAAGATTTGGTGCCGCTACATGATCCTTGAGCCGCATACTTAGCTAAGGTAATTGTTTCCCGTCAGACATGATGTATTCACTCATGAATAACATAGTGTAAGCTTCCAGTAAGTATTCCTAACATATTGCCAATTTGGATAAGAAAAGTAAGTAAAGTCTGTGGAGTGGCCTATTGTCAGTATCAGCCAGAAGCGAGGGAGTCTCCCCTTTTCGCTACGGCTCGACCAGGGAGATTTTTTTTGGCTTAGGTGTAGCGCTACACCTTTCGTCAGCTTCCCACTTTACCACACCGATCAGATTACCCAATATGTGTTACGCATGCACTGAGTTGGTGGGGGACTGGTATCGAACTCGGAACCTTGTGGTTTCTAGGCGGGTGCTCTACTGAATAAGGGTTGGCTTACACTTAGGTACGGTAAATTTAGTTTCCTAAAAACTAAGTCGATCTCTCGTCCAATAACCAACTTTGTATTGATATTTAGACAATGTTAAAATATCAACACTTGAAGATTGAGAACATTGAAAAATACTATAAAATCTATTATTAACCATTCCTATCCAAATTCAGATTTTATTTCTCATCTCATCTCATACCTTTCAAGTCTTATTCTTTCTTTATCTGAATTTTCTCTTTATACAAGGTGTGTCAAAAAATACCAATATTTTTGTACATTTTGACACACCTTGTATTCTGGAGAAAAAAGATAACGTTCCATTCATTCTTTCTATCTTGGTAAATACAGCTTTAAAATTGGTATTTTTTTACACACTTTGTATTCTGAAAATATAATGAATAGAACGTTATTTTTCAAACTATAAGGTGTGTCAAAAAGTACAAAATTTCTCGATACTTTTGTGACACCTTGTATTTTTGTAACTCTAAGCATTTTTTAAAATTCACTAAGTTTTTTTTAAAAAAACTTGCATTGATGATTTACTCGGTAACAATGATATATTGCAGTCCTTAATATCTGTCTGGATTATTATTTTTTTTCAGCCATGCCAGTAGGTATGTTAACACTCTTCAGGGCTTTTACAATATGGAATTGGATGGTTCAGTTTTCACCATTTGTTTTTTCTTTGCATCCAGGGTATCTAGTAATATTATTTCACTCCTGTGAGTTTTTCACACTAGCGTTAGCTGATGGTCTTTCACTGGAGTTTGAGTGACAACAAGTCTCCTCAGGTCTCCAGGACTCTTCTGAGTATTCTAGCTGATTTCAACAAAGCTGTTGTATGGATGGTCCCAATTCTTCCTCTGATTTCCAGCTCCTCTAGTCTGTTTTCTAAGCTTTTGTGGACAGTTCCAAGTGCACCAACTACAATTGGTATCACTTTCACCTTCATATTCCATAGTTTTTTTTTCAGTTCTCTTGTAAAGGTAAGAAAGTTCTCTGGGAAATGTAAGAACCCCATAATCCACCAAATATGGTTTGAATAGTACCACTAATCTTCTTCTACAAGGATAGCTTTGGCATTAAATAACCCATGAAGGTTGATATGCCATTAAATGAAGAAACCAAACTTTTGCTTGTATACCATTTTCATGGACGAGGCTATTTGTTAATACCTTTGGGAAAGGTATGAATCCGACTATTTTCTCTCCAGCTATGGGTAGATATCTGTCTAGATTATTATTTTTTTTTTTTTCAGCCATGCCAGTAGGTATGTTAACAATTTTCGGGCTTTTACAATATGGAATTGGATGGTTCAGTTTTCACCATTTGTTTTTTCTTTGCATCCAGGGTATCTAATAATATAATAATAATAATGAAATTATTACATACAGTGGTCAGGTACATCACAACTCATCAAATACTCATGTATAGTACATAGAATAATGTACTAATATCAGGAAAATAAATAGCGTACAGTCATGTGTGCGTGTATGGAGGGGGGATATCAGATATAGTGTTGTTGAATTACAGGAAGTATGGAGGTTTGAAAGATGTATGTAACTAACTCTGGAAAAATAGCAGAACAGAGCAAGATTTTTATTATGGTAATGTAAAGCCGGTATCAGCCAGACAGCGAGGGAGTCTATCCCCTTTTCAATAGCGCTAGACCTAGGAGATTGGTTATTGGCGTCTGAGGTGGAGTGCCATACCTACCATCAGCGCCTCACTTTACCACATAGATCCCTGTACTACTCATACCCTGGTAAGCCATGACATTCCACACAGTCTTTGAGCAACCAGAAGTCTTTGAGGCCCAGAAGAACAAAACCAGTAGCATTTCTCTGAATTTTTGAGATGAGGCTTGATTATTTGGATTATTTGGATTATTCGGACTATTGTCCTCATCTTTATTGTTATCTACACTATTTCTCTGAATTTTTGAGATGAGGCTTGATAATTTGGATTTTTGGACTATTGTCCTCATCTTCATTGTTATCTTTACGTTTCTGCCGATGTGCCCTCTGTAGACGAAGGAGTTAGGTTAAGACAGTTCTAAGTGACAGTTATCTCTAGACTGCAGGTTCAATCCTGGTCAAGAGCAGCAGTAACATAGAATAATAATTAACACAGTTTAACACCTCTACCCTAGCTATGGTTAGCAGAATAAGAACAGGATACCCCCATGGACTGAAAGGGTTGAGTTCAAGTTTCCGTGATGGCTCCCGATTAGGACAAAAAGGTTCCGAGTCCAACAAGAAATACCTGAAGAATGCCGGAGGGCACATCGGCCGAAACGTTGTACAGATAACAATGAAGATGAGGACAATAGTCCAAATGATAAAGATGATACTAAAACCAATAGCCTCTGCTGTTAACGCATCCATAACTCCATTTAGTGGTTCTTTTTCTGATGCTGTCAATAATATTTTCACTTCCTCTACTTCACTATCATTGGCATGGGGACAACTCTAAGCCCAATGTTTATGAGATCCACAAATAAAACATTGTGTAATTTTGCCATCATCACCAAGTGGGTTATTTCATCCTCTTCCTTTCCTTGGTGACCTCTGGGTAATTCCATGTCAAATCATTCAGGCCATGTCACCCACCCTCTTCAATTTTTCTGAAATTTTGTCAAAGTGTGGATTATGATAAAATTAGACAATCCCTAAAATTTGAGCTTCCAATTCCAAAAATTTGGTGGAGTTATGTCAATTTTTAGCCCCCCAAATTTGAGGCTGGGGTCACGAAAAATGGCGACATTTTGTAACCTATTTTTGTTTGGAAAGCTAAAAATCGACATAACTCTGCCAATTTTTGGAATTGGAAGCTCAAATTTTGGGGATTGTCTAACATTAACATAGTCTATATCTGGAAAAAAATTCAGAAAAATTGAAGAGGGTGGGTGACGATTTTACTTTTTTCTGTATGATTTGACATGGAATTGCCACGTTGCTCTTCCTCTACTTCACTATCATTGGCATGGGGACAACTCTAAGGCCAATGTTTACGGGATCCACAAATAAAATATTGTGTAATTTTGCCATCATCACCAAGTGGGTTGTTTTTTCCTCTTCTTCCTCGGTAATCTATTAATAATGGAAATTCTCTTCCGGGTTTTTGTCTGTAACAAAAATTACGTCACTGCTTACATCACATTACCCAAAATTGTCATAGAATAAAATTTATTCTACGATTTTTGGCATGTTCAAATTTTGAGTGTATTTATTTATTTATTCAATAAATACACTCAAAATTTGAACATGCAACATTAGACAGTCCTCATTGTTGTTTAAAACAAGTTTTAATAAATACATGACTGGTATTATATATCTATATATAGTTTGTTTTATTTTAATACATATTTAAAGTTTACATTTCAAATTGTTTTATTGTTTTAATCCTTTAATGAATTTGATGATTTTACTTACTTAGGGTACAAACTCGCTGACATTGAATTTTTTTACTCCGACCCCTCAGGCAATATGTTTCAAAAATCTATTTTTACATCGCCCGGAGGGTGTTTTTTTATTTTGTACTAGTCTCTGTAATTGCCATGTTATTTCCTGTTTTGTCTGTTGTATAATGCTTTAGCATCCATACTGGGTTCACTTTTTACCAACGTTTCAGTCCATTCACTTTCAGAAGTATTCAACAGGCCACTCTTTTTTGTAAATATTTTTTTTTGAATGTTGGTCTCTCATACACTAAGCTTAAATAGTCAGCTTTTTCTAACTGCCTTCCTCAAGGTATCTGTTGATTGGCCAATGCAAATTATCAACTAGTATCACAGTTGATCTTCTCCAAACAGGCAATTTATTAAGAGTGGATAACTCCGTCCACCCTGTCAGCTGGGGCGTTAGAATGCACCGACTGCACCTCTGCAGAGGGGTAAGACTTCCCTAATGGGGCCACCTGTTGGCCGTGTGTGGCGACCCGTGATGCTTAAGGATAGAGCCCAGGTGGATGAGCAGTTCATGACTTGCAATACTCCACTTTGGCCCTATCTTGGGCTAGACGGGCGGTCGGAGAGGCCCCCTCCGATCAATCGGCTGGTCACGTCAAGCCCTAGCACCTATATGCTTGCCCCAACCCTATTGGCCTTATGGCAAACCCCAACACTTTTTATCATTGGGTGCTAGAAGGCGGTGGCTGTGGGTCTACATGTCCTGGGAATGACGTTACACTCTATCTGATGGTGAGGTTCCAGTTTTGGAGGTTTGGGGAATGTGGAGCACCCCTTCATCACCATTGCTCCCTGGTCCACTCTGACCCGGAGTGGTAGTACCTGTTAGGGTCCCATCTATGGGTTAAATAGAAAAACATGAGTTTATAAACAAAATTGTATTATCCATTAAAAATGAAATTATTTCAAAACTTTGTCGGCATTAAACATTTTTAAATACCAAATTACCAAAAGAAGTATTTGACATGCCGTAAAACCCAACCAACCAAACCAGACCATAACTCAGTTATCCAGTAATTTATGAGGAAGTGCGTCCCGGTCTCCTGCCTCAGAAATTGCTACCCGGTAACTATTAAAATAACGTCCCCAGCTATGTCGTCTTGGTGGTGTTACTTGAAAGAAAACAACCAACTTAGGGCGTTAAATGTATTTTAGAGGGGGGGGGCTTCTCTTTTTTGATATGAACAAATGGAGATGGGTGGATAGATATATATAAACAAAGTAAAAAATGAACAAATTGAGGTAGATAGATAGATAGATAGATAGATATCCATCTTCATATCTAAACAAGAATTACGACAAATTTCTATAAATAAACAAGAATTATGACAAATTTTCTATAAATAAATAAGAATTACGACAAAAAAAAAATAAGCCCCCCCCCTCTAAAATACATTTAACGCCCTAAGTTGGTTGTTTTCTTTCAAGTAACACCACCGAGACGACATAGCTGGGGACGTTATTTTAATAGCCACTGGGTAGCAATTTCTGAGGTAGGAGACTGGGACACACTTCCTCATAAATTACCAGTTATCCTAACACCCCATTCCCACTTGACTAATTTGAAATGTACCCCATTCTTACTTGACTACTCTAAACCCCAACAGTACCCCATTCTCATTTCTTTTAAAAAGTAATTTTTATCTTGATTTTTAAATCCATACTGGATAATTCCATTTGAAATCATCCAGAAAAAAGTAAAATTGTCACCCACAATTTTGCAAAAAAATAGTAACTTTTTGTAATCTATTTTTATCTGTAAAATGAGTTCTAGAGCTTCCTTACTACTAAAAATTGTTTTATAAAAGCATTTTGGCCCAAGGAATCCGAAAATGCTATAAAAAAAAGTCTTAAAGTTAACCAATTTTAAGTTAAAAGGGTTTTGTAATTTGCTTGAAGCATTGTGTATATATTGGTTTGTTGGTTGGTTTTGAAGGCTGTCACAATGCGAGTGTAAAGAAAAAAGAAGGTAACTGAATAAAATGACAGGTTAACAAAAAACATCATAGTTAACTTCTTTTTTCTTTACACTCGCATTGTGACAGCCTTCAAAACCAACCAACAAACCAATTTTAAGTTATTAATGATTTAATTACATCAATATACCAATGTAGCACTGCATCTATGGCCAAATGTTTTTCTATTATTATTTCACATATATTGAACATTATATGTAACAAAAAGGAAGTTTGATTTTTGCTCAGAACCGAAGCTACAACATCTTTTGCAAACATTTGTTAAAATTTTGCACTTCAATTTCTCTGAGATTTTGTCCAAGTGTGAATCCCACCAAATTTGGAGAGCTAAAAATCAACATAACCAATTTTTGTAATCGGAAGCTCAAATTTTGGGGATTGTCTAACTTTAACATAGTCCACACCTGGAAAAAAATTCAGAAAAATTGAAGAGGTAGGTGACAATTTTACCTTTTTTTCTGGATGGTTTGACATTGAATTACCTGTAATCCAATTGGAATTCTATATATCTCAATGATTCTCCTTATTATTTTCAGGTTCTAGTAAACCTGTTGAGTAACCTCCCCTTGTTGTTTCACTTTGAGGAAGCCTTATGTTTTGGTCGGCCATTTTGAATTCTACATATCTCAATGATTCTCCTTATTATTTTCAGGTTCTAGTAAACCTGTTGAGTAACCTCCCCTTGTTTGTTTCACTTTGAGGAAGCCTTATGTTACGGTCGGCCATTTTGAATTCTACATATCTCAATGATTCTCCTTATTATTTTCAGGTTCTAGTAAACCTGTTGAGTAACCTCCCCTTGTTTGTTTCACTTTGAGGAAGCCTTATGTTTTGGTCGGCCAATTTGAATTGTACATATGTCAATGATTCTCCTTATTATTTTCAGGTTCTAGTAAACCTGTTGAGTAACCTCCCCTTGTTTGTTTCACTTTGAGGAAGCCTTATGTTTTGGTCGGCCATTTTGAATTCTACATATCTCAATGATTCTCCTTATTATTTTCAGGTTCCAGTAAACCTGTTGTTCATACACGATCAATCATGAAACCTCTGTTTTGGACAAGACTGCAAGTTAGAGAATTACGGAGAAAGCAAGCATTGAATCCAAGGTAAATGACAAAAAAAAAAATATTTTGAATATCTTATTATAATGGAGATACAGTGTCTGTCTATAACTATCTCACTGCTTACATCACAATACCCTCAGTAATAGTGTAAGTCTATCAATGAGTATTTAATTCATAATTAAAATAATTAATACAGAGATAAAATAAGTATTTATTGACGATGCCTCTTTAAAAATCTAAGTTAGATTGCCTCAAAACAGCCCATGTTATTAATGCATTTAAAATACTGCAATATGTCTTATATATCACTAAGAAATATAGGTTTACTTAACATATGGTGTGGTTACTTTGCACACTGGTTTTAACAAAACTGTGTTTCATAGATAATTACATGGTTTTATTGATCTCCAATAAAGTAAAGTAAAGTCATCGGGGGTGGCCTAATGTCGCTATCAGCCAATCAGTGAGGGAGTCTATCCCCTTTACAATAGTGCTAGGCCAAGGAGATGTTTTTTTTGCGTCTGAGGTGGAGCGCCACACCTACTATCAGCTCCTTACTTTACCGCACAGATCCCTGTGCTACTCATACGCTGAGTTGGCAAGGGCCGGTTTCAATCCGAACGATCTACCGAATGAGCTAACCTGGCCCTTTTATGTGTGCCACAGTTAGTCATGCAGTTTTCTTCACACCCATGTATGGCATTTGATTAGTTCTGAGGCTAACCCAGACCCTATTGTTGTTTTATTCTCCAATGTATTAAAGTCAAACTTATGAATGATTTTATGTAGAAACCAATTAAGATATTATTAAAATAAGTGTAATCTTTTTATATGTTCCCATCTATGGGTTAAATAGAAAAATGTATTCATAAAAAAATTGTGTATCCATTAAGAATTAATTTGTTTCAAAACTTTATCGGCATTAAATGACCCACTGAGGCTGATATGCCGTAAAACAAACCAAACCAAATTTTTATATGTGTTTTTATTTAATTTTGTAAGTCTTTCTAATATATTTCATTGAACTAATGGTAATAATAATAATAATATAATAATAATAATAATGATGATGCTCTGAAACCATCGCGTGAACACGCTTGACGTTTATATAAACGCTAAAAAACTATTTTATATAGAAACCAATTAAGATATTATTAAAATAAGTGTAACTCAGTATGAGATATTAAGTGGGGATCGACCTCGCTATAAAGTAGTAATGGATCGTCGAGACTAGCAAGCTAACCATAATACCACGATAGGATGCCCTTGGAGAGTCGTAAGAGAAAGTTACAACCAAAATCTCTCTTCAACAGCTCCTTTTGGTTACACAGAGTCGTTGAAGGAGTATTGTCGTACAATTACTGAGTGTGCATTTATTGATGCTTCCAACAATGTCACATGACAGTACTGTTCTATGTCTGGAAGAACAAGAAAAATAATCAAGTCATTTGAAAGTAATTGTCTTTATATTTCTTTGAATCATTGAAACAGCGAATTGATGTAGATATAAATTTGCATTCTTTTAAAGTTTCATGTATATATTCACAGACACACAGACACAGACCTAAATTTATAAGTTTATTACCCAGCCACCCAAAAAACAAAAACACCTGTTAAAAACACAAATGTTAAATGTCTTTCTAATATATTTCATTGAACAAAATGGTAATAATAATAATGCTCTGAAACCATCGCGTGAAGACGCTTGACGTTTATATAAACACTAAAAAAACTACTGGTTTTTAAAATCTCAACCATTTGACTCATCTGAAGATTGCGTAAGTATGAAACTTAAAGTTCAGGGTTATTGTCTGATGATGATGACTTTATTTTAAGGTAAATATGAAACACTAGAACAACGCTCGAGGATACAGTGGGCTGAATGTTGTGTATACATACCACAATAAAGATGAGGACAACAGTCTGAAAAATCTAAATAATATCAATGTTTGTTTTGTGATTCTTTTGTCTGAAGACTTTAAAAGATTTAAAAAAATTTATTTTCCAATATTTTTTTATTTTTCCAAAATCATTTTTATATTTTATATTATTTTTATTTTTCCAATATCGATTTTTATTTTTCCAATATTGTTTTTTATTTTTCCAATATTATTTTTATATTTTATATTATTTTTATTTTTCCAATATTTTTTTTTATTTTTTCAATATTGTTTTTTATTTTTTCAATATTGTTTTTTATTTTTTCAATATTGTTTTTTTATTTTTCCAATATTGATTTTTATTTTTCAATATTGATTTTTATTTTTTCAATATTGTTTTTTATTTTTCCAATATTGATTTTTATTTTTTCAATATTGATTTTTTTTTTCCAATATTGATTTTTATTTTTCAATATTGTTTTTTTATTTTTCCAATATTGATTTTTATTTTCCAATATGATTTTTATTTTCCAATATTGATTTTTATTTTTCCAATATTGTTTTTTTATTTTCCAATATTGATTTTTATTTTTTCAATATTGTTTTTTATTTTTCCAATATTATTTTTATTTTTCCAATATTGATTTTTATTTTTCCAATATAAATTTTTATTTTTTCAATATTGATTTTTATTTTTCCAATATTGATTTTTATTTTTTCAATATTGTTTTTTATTTTTCCATTATTGTTTTTTTATTTTTCCAATATTATTTTTATTTTCCAATATTTTTATTTTTCTGATATTGTTTTTTATTTTTTAAATATTCTTTTTTTAATTTTTTCAAGCAGTGCTTTTGTGGGTGAAGAGATTTTATGGGAGAAATTAGAAGAAATCGATTTAAATATGGATGAATTTGATGAACTATTTTCCAAACCACCTGCTGATAATATTCTCCGTGCAATGGCCAAACCGAAACCAAAAACCAAAGAGGTAATTCATTCAATTATATATATATATATATATATATATATATATATATATATATAAAAGTAATTGGTAATTTGCTTGAAGCATTGTTAAGTATGTTATTATATATTAATGATTTGAAGGCAATAACAATGCATATAAACATCTTTAACATAAAGAAAAAGAAAGGAGGAGAAAGAAAAAAGAGAAGAGGAAGACAAAAGAAAGAAAAAAAAATAACCACACAAAAAAAGACTGAAGCTCGTACATTTCTGATAACCGTCTCTGAAGATAAAGCTTTGCTTTGAAATCGATAAGACAAAAAACATCTTTTTTTGTTATTCTCGCGTTTTTATTTTTATATGCATTGTAATTACTTCAAATCATTAAAGATATTATAATATATATATATTTACCTCCACACGAGCAGGATGTGACACAAGATCAATTTCTTAAGCGGAGTTTAATAATTTTGAATTCAGAGTTTTTCTCCTCCTAGACTGGTTACCTAGCCATGGTTAAAGAGCCCAGTCTGCCTTGCTATTTACCCATAGCTAGAGGGAGAATTGGATTCATACCATTCCAAGGATATTAGCGCTATGTGAAATACAGACAGCTTCGTCCAGGAATTGAACTCGTGTCGACGAGTCCATTTCCTATGACTCTAACCATTAGACCACGCACCTTCACTTATATATATGAAAATCTTTAGAGGTGCTTGTTGTGTAATGGTTATTCTCATAGGAAATGGACAAAGTGCTGATACCCTTGGGAAAGGTATTGTTCAATATTCGGTATCTGAACATTAGCAACATAAATGAGAGTAACCTTCCCTTGTTTCTTTCACTTTGAGGAGCTGTCTGTTTTTGCTGGCCATTTTCATTTCACCGTAAATCTACACTGAAAACACAAATTTGTTCGAATCAATACAACTGCATGTTTTAACACGAAAATATCATAAAATGTGTTCTTGATTGTGCTTGCACATTATTTGAAATGAACTTAATTGTTATTAAGAACACATTTTATGATATTTTTTGTGTTAAAACATGTAGTTGTATTGATTTATGGGGAAATGAAAATGTTCGACCAAAACATATGGCTTCCTCAAAGTGAAATAAACAAGGGGAGGTTACTCTCATTTATGTAAGTAATGTTCAGATTACCCACTATTCTTCCTCCAGCTATGAGAAAATAGTACGGCAGACTGGGATCTTTAACCTCAGTATGGCAACTGGTTCTGGAGAAGGAAAACTCTGAATTCAACTATTTGTAGACCTGAACAGAGATGTCCTGGGTATGATGTTAAGCTGTAATTGCATTTCACTTAGTGCTATACCTCTTGGGAAAGGTATGAATCCTAATCTCCCTCCACTATGGATAAATAGTAAGCAGACTGGGCTCTTTAACCTTGGTTAGGCAACTGGTCTAGGAGCAGTAAAACTCTAAATTCAAACCTGTTGAACTCCGCTTAAGAAATTGACCTTGTGTCACATCCTGCTCGTGTGGAGGGGTTGGTATATAATATATATCTAACAGCTCACCATTTGCTCTTTTCTAAATTTCTTTTCTCTTTATTTAGGTTGCTAACTGCTCGACTCGAAGAGGTCCCAAGCACTTGGTATTTTCTTATCAAGCATTCGTTTGGAAATGGCAGACATTGAGAATGGTGAGTGTAGGGTAATCTGAACATTAACTACATAAATTGAGGAAGCCATGTGTTTTGTTGTGTAAAATCACAGATTTTTCGACAAATTGGGTATACCTATATTTTTCTAATATACAGGTACTCTCATAGAAATATTAACATCTTTTTTTTACATCACCTGTGTGAGATTCTAAGCATATGTTAAAAAGGGATGGTGAACATGTGAAGACTGTTTGAAAATATATTAAAGGTATTCCTATAAGGTGTTAACATTTTTAAATCAATTTAAAAAAAAAAAGATGTTAATATTTCTATGAGAGTACCTGTATATTAGAAAAGTATGGGTATACCCAATTTGTCGATAAATCCGTGTTTTTACAAAACAAAACACATGGCTTCCTCAAAGTCTTTTAAAAAAAAAACCCATTTCTTCCTTTATTTTTAATCTCTGAAAAAAAAAAAACTAACACAAATATTTTGATTAGTAATTGAGCCATTCTTGTTAGTGATTCAATAATTTTTTCCACTGCCTTATGTAAAAAAAAAAAAATTAGTATATAGAAATACTTAAAACTATATAACTAGCAAATTATTTATATCACTTAAAGTTAATATATATATATTATATATATCGTCGGATTCAATTCCATATATATATATATATATATATATATATATATAACTAGGATTATATTCAAAATTATGTATCTATATTGTTTATGTCTCTTCTTCTACTCTCCAGCATTCTAAGCCATGCATCAAGTTCCAATTACCATCGAATTAGTAAGACAAGTAACAAGGTTAGATCTGTATTAAGTTACGGCTACATGTTGCCTTGTCTTACCATTCAACGGTAATTGGAATTTTCTATTATATTTCCAATATAATCTTTTTTCTATATTTTTTTTCTTTCAGCAATTTTATTATTTGAATACATCACAATTAGATCTGGAAAAATTGAAAACACTCATGAGTTGGTAAGTTATTTTGAACACTAGTTTCAAATATAAAAGCAAAAAAAAAAATCTCACCTTAATTTACAACAGTTCCAGTGTTGTGAACGGCAATGAGGTCCGTTTAGCAGATCAGAACTGCAAGACCAAGAAAAAAGATCTCTGCTTTTTAACAACTATGGCACATGCTGAGGCAGAGAGGAAGATGCCCATTGGCTGGCGGTACTCGAAGCAAGTAGCACTGGCCAATGGATGCCACCACTCAACCTCGCATGGTCAAAAGAATCTCTTATAAACCAACACTGACACAAATGCCATACTTAAAAAGTATGCCATACAATGAAGTAGCAAAATATTGCTGGGATGCAAGCCCGAAATTTAACATTTTGGACTGGGTCTCCTGTGGGAACCGGTATAATGTTGAAAGACCCAAAACTGGTAATGAACACAGGGAAACATTACTGACAATGCATCCCAACGCATCTTGTAGATGTATTTTCCAAATTTAACAATGTTTTAATTGTTGTATACCATTTTTAATTGATGTGGACTTGTACTTTTTTTTTATAGTTCTGGCTAGCTCTGTTATAGCTGTTATCTATTGAAGTCAGTTAGTCTACTGTTGGTTTGAATAACAGGCGGCTAACTAAGCACAACATTTATTTTGTAAAATATATAACAAAAATGTGGCCCAAGTCCTAAAATGGAAGGTGGGGGAGTTGATCATTTCGGTCCTAACTTTTAACTTAACTATTTCCATTCATAACACAATTCATACTACAATTTTCCATTCATCATAAAATTCATACTAAAGTCACCAGAACTTACCATCCTCTATGACAAACCACACACCTAATCCTGTATTCACATAGTTATGGTCCTAACTTTAACTTAACTATTTCCATTCATAACACAATTCATACTACAATTTCCATTCATCATAAAATTCATACTAAAGTCACCAGAACTTACCAGTCCCTCTATGACAAACCAACACCTAATCCTGTATTCACATAGTTATGGTCCTAACTTTTACTTAACTATTTCCATTCATAACACAATTCATACTACAATTTTCCATTCATCATAAAATTCATACTAAAGTCACCAGAACTTACCAGTCCCTCTATGACAACTCAACACCTAATCCTGTATTCACATAGTTATGGTCCTAACTTTAACTTAACTATTTCCATTCATAACACAATTCATACTACAATTTCCATTCATCATAAAATTCATACTAAGAGTCACCAGAACTTACCAGTCCCTCTATGACAAACCAACACTAATCCTGTATTCCACATAGTTATGGTCCTAACTTTTAACTTAACTATTTCCATTCATAACACAATTCATACTACAATTTTTCCATTCATCAATAAAATTCATACTAAAGTCACCAGAACTTACCAGTCCCTCTATGACAAACCAACACCTAATCCTGTATTTACATAGTTGTTAGGTATTGAAGTCAGTTTGTCTACTGTTGGTTTAAATAACAGTACAACTGAAGCAGTGTCCAAGGACAGTTTGGTATATATAGAAATCAAGAATGATCCATTCATGAATTTGAGTGATTTGGGGTCCATTCCATTCTGAGTTCTGATTGGCTGTTTTGATTTTGAATGATATTGTGTAGTTTATAAATACCCTGTCATTCTGCAGTAGACTTTGCAACTATTCGGGTTTGTATTGGGTTACAATCGTTTGTTGCCATGTCTTCCCAATTCCGATGGTAATTGGAACTTTGATTATTCTTCATTATCTAATCTTCTATCTTATTTCATGAGTACATTGTATACCATGGTTGTACACAGGTATACCCATCTTCTTTGGCTGGGATACTTAACTTCTGTTTATTCTCTCTATGCGCTATCTTTCATCTTAATCTTCGGGCTGGGTCTGTCTATTGGTGTTGAATCATCTGCTATCTGGCCTATTTGGATTATTGGTTATTTTTGGACCTTGACACCAAATAGGCACCCCAGGTGAGATCTAGATAAAAGACATGTTTTGCTTTTCACCCTCAAAATCGCGTTGTTTGCTGGTTCTTACAGACGATTTTTAGACGCCTCTTTTTTTAAATTTATAAAACTATAAATGAAACACTTTTTTATGATAAGAGACACTGATTTTTTACTTATTCATGTTGTTGTTATTCAATAGCAATTCTTTTTTAATTATAGAAACTTTTAACGTTAGACAGGGGAATAGTATTGAAGCTATAAAAAGCGATATTATTAAGGTTATAATAATAACAGCCTAACCCTAACTCCTAACCCTCACCCCTAACCCAAACTTTAGCAAAATCTTTTTTTGAATAAATACCTTTAATATTAACGTATCCGTAGAGGCACAGAAAAAACAGAATCCACAAATTTTTGTAATAAAACTTAATTTTAAATCTAATTTTTTTAAAAAGTTTAAGTCAAACAAGGTTATGGTTTAAGGTTAGGGTTGGTTTATGGTTGGAGTTAGGGTTCGTTATATGGCGAAAATAAATAAATAATTTGGGGTTCTGTTTTTTCTGAGTCACTCTGTAATATTATGTTACTCAACTAGGAAATAACCAAAAAAAGTTTTAGAAATGCCTGAACTACAGAAGTTGATTTGTTTAAATGTTTTCTGCATTTTATTTCCCTTTTTATTTTATTTTAGAAAGCAGAACCTGCTGAATTAAAAGAAAATTATGATCCATGTGACCAAAAAACCTGGAATATCTCTGGACAAACCAGAACAGTAAGTGAATGGCTAAAAAAAAATGAGGGTATTGCATAAATGCGTCCTGGCCTCCGTTAAGCGGTGCCTGCTGAAAATTCAACCTGCACTACTATCAATTGCAAGCTGTTTGAAGGCGTTTTTCCCGAAAGTTAAATGCCGATATGAAAGACGATATTTTACTCCACCCCTTCTTTTCTCACGACAAGTAAATGTAAAATATTTTACCGCCGTAGCGCCCCTTTAAAAATTTTTGTTGTTGTTGAGTGTTTTGAAGGCATTTTTATCGAACAACTAATTTTTTAGTGGTTTGAGGGCGTTAAAAGTCAAGCACCACCCAGGTTTTTTATCGACAGGTAAATGTAAAATATTTTACTCATCATCCCTTTATAAAATAACTTTTTTTTTTCTTTCGGTATTTTCATTTTATTTTTAATTAAAAAAACAACTGTTACATATTTTAAATAAATACGCCAAATACACCTTCAACCCAGTTATGGAGTCGAATCATAGCACACATGTTGGAATTTTTCAGCAGGCACCGCTTAGCATTTTTTAGCGGCAGGAGACCAGGATGCGTTTATACAATATGCACCAAATTGCATTCCAAAATTATGTAAAAGGATTGTTTTTAAGCCTTGCTCTTTTGTAAAAAATGTAAAAAAGATCTTTGAAATGTTATGTTTTTTTAACAATAAAAGCGACTTACTCGCTCAAGCATGCCTGCGCACGTGCATTGCGTACTACTCACAACAAACCCAAATCCAAAAGTAACATGGCCGTAAACACCATTTCCGGGTTTCCATCAGTCCCCTACTGATCAAAGGGGCAGCAACTCTATTTTTGTTAGGATCTGAACCTAACAGAAACCAATTTAGGTTATTTCCTATAAGTCTAACATAAACAAAAGGGGAACCCACCTCTGACTGATAAATTATGTATTTATTGATCTACTAGGAAAAAAGAAAGACTGGGTTAGGGTTAGGGTTTAGGGTTTAGTTTAATGGGAAAATAAATAATTTATCAGTCAAGAGTGATTCCCCTGGATCATGTTAGACTTATAGGAAATAACCTCAATTTAAATATAATTAAAATAAATCTTTTTATAAGTGTTCTTATTCAATTTCGTTAGTCTTTCTAATTTAATATATTTCATAACATTAAAACTTAAATACTTAAAATATAATGTAATCTTTTATATGCATTGTNTGGGTGAACTTGTGTTTATGAAAAAAGGAATTTTTATATTTATTTGTTTAAAAGTCTCAAATGATAGTTAATCAATGGAACACTCTGCTTACGCGTATTTTCGATGTCAAAAGTGTAACTGAAATGTGAATTGAATTCTTTTTTGTATGAATCTTTGTTTCTCATTGAACATTAAATTTTATGTGGTAGTGATATGATATTTAAATAGAATAGATTGTTTAGATAATCAATGTATACAACGTTTAATTGGTTTATCTGTATTGCGAGGTGTGATGAAAGTTGATCTTTACTACTCTGAGCACAACTTTTAAATTCATTTATAAGTGGTGAAATAATGTAGATTTATTCTAAGTTATGAAAAAACAATGAGAGTAAAAAGATTAATGAGAATAAATTTGAACATTGAGGTTGAATGACATACATGGCGGTTTCCTGGTGTGTTATCATTTGTTTTAACTTCGGCCCTAATCTGGGGCTACATGGTTGGAGTAGTGGCTCTCCCTCCACCCTTGTGCCGAATTCTCAAGGATCGGGGTGCTGGGTCACGTCAAGCCCTAGCACCACGTGCGTTTTTAAAAAATCTTATATTATTGGTGGCTAGATATAGGTTGATTGGTGGGTGATCACGATAAGTGTCTTACATAGCCTGGTGAGACGGATCAATGTCGATATGTGATATCGTGCTGTATCGTGTATGTGAGGTCAAGTTTGCCAATTCTTGAAGCTTCATGTGGGTGAAGTGGATGCTGGTCCTAGTGTTATGACGTTAATACGTTAACTCCATTATAACATGGAGAATATATATATAATTGGATCAGTGTTTGATAGTGTGTGTTTAATTGATATGTATATAATATATATATATATATATAACATACATACAACCACCTAACACCCTATAATTAGGTACTCCATTTACACAATTATATGTTATACGGGTTAATATACCTCATTTACAGAAACATAACACCACATAAAATACTGCATCGTTGACCACACCACCACCCACACATTCTATGTCTCAACACTACACACCACCCTAAAAAGAATGCATGCTATCCGTTATGAATTAGGCCAACTACCACCACCCACCTACTACACCATCACGAACACTGACAGTTTACAACATAGTTATGCTATCTCACATCTCACATTGCGAGGACAGAAGACCTCGGTATACACTAACCACTACTTTCTTCCATACAACACATTCACTAACACACATTTATATAAATATTGCACAGTGGAGCCAATCACTTACATTCTCCATTTCACACAACACAATGTCCATTCAACATGTAATCAACACCGTTGTAAGTTACTTCATGACTTAGCGACACAGTCATGACAGTGACACTAGACGCCCAACAGTGTGATTGACCTCACACACACACAACCCAGCACGAGGCACAAGGCATGTCCATTGTCACATGCTCTGCTCCAACTGATTTATATCCAATATACTCATTTTCAGCAGACATACCCACAACATCTAAAATTATGCACGTTGACCACAACAACGCACACAACACACCACACTGGCCTGTGTTTCTGTGAACTTAAAAGGTATGAAAATGAAAAGTCACTCGGTTTTGAGTGTGGGAGAGGGCCCCCCCTCCGATCAATCGGGCTGGTCACGTCAAGCCTAGCACCACGTGTGTTTTTAAAAAATCTTATATGTGCTAGAAAGTGGTGGCCGAAGGTCTTCATGTCCTGAGTATGACATTAAACTGCATCTGATGGTGAAGTTCCAATTCTGAAGCTCTGGGGAATGTGGAGTATACACGTACTCATATATTATATATATATATATATATATATATATATATACATACATACACACACACACACATGTCCATTCTCATGTATACATATACTCATACAGACATACACACATAAAATATGCACGTGACCACACACACACACACACACACAACACACATGTCCGTTCACATGTATACATATACTCATACACACATACACACACATAAAATATGCACGTGACCACCAC
>CM042172.1:18986960-19011960 GCA_023376005.1 Doryteuthis pealeii
ACTAATACATTATTCTGTGTACTGACATGAGACTTTGATGAGTTGTGGTGCACCTGAGCACTGTACACATACATGTATATTATTACTGTATGCTATTCATGTTCCTGACACTAATACATTATTCTGTGTACTAGACATGAGACTTTGATGAGTTGTGGTGCACCTGAGCACTGTATACATACATGTATATTATTACTGTATGCTATTCATGTTCCTGACACTAATACATTGTTCTGTGTACTAGACATGAGACTTTGATGAGTTGTGGTGCACCTGAGCACTGTACACATACATGTATATTATTACTGTATGCTATTCATGTTCCTGACACTAATACATTATTATATGTACTAGACATGAGACTTTGATGAGTTGTGTGCACCTGAGCACTGTACACATACATGTATATTATTACTGTGCTATTCTGACACTAATACATTATTCTGTGTACTTGACATGAGACTGTGGTGCACCTGAGCACTGTACATGTATATTATTACTGTGTGCTATTCATGTTCCTGACACTAATACATTATTCTGTGTACTTGACATGAGACTTTGATGAGTTGTGGTGCACCTGAGCACAGTACACAATAAATTTAATTATTATTATATCCTGAAATTTAATTTTTAAAAATCTTGTATCTCTTCATTATTTTTTCTTCTTCTTCTTTTGTAGCCTTTTTCCTGTTGAAGTCAACAATCCAATTGCATGCTGCTGCTGATGTGGAAGAAAGACAAAAGATTTTAAAAAACAACACCAAAAAACAAAACAAATGACCCTGACCAATTTAAATAGGAGAGTCGGTCAAATCAGCCGTGGATTACCTGCCCCTGATTTTACTATTTACCCTTTAACTTAAGAAAACCAAAAGAAAAAACAAAAACAGTTGACATAGGAGGCGCCACTGTTGTTAGTCTACTCAAAAGCAGTAGACGATGGCCCTGACCAATTTAAATAGGAGAGTGGGTCAGATCAGCCATGGATTACCTGCCCCTGATTTTACTATTTATCCTTTAACTTTTAAAAGAAAAAACAACATCAAAAACTAACACCTGACATAGGGGGCGCTACTGTTGTTAGTCTACTCAAAAAAAAATGGTAGACAGAACTTAATGGAAAAATATGTTCAAAGAAGAAGAAGAAAATGTAAAAATGTTGAGAATCAGAAAAGACTGAATTTGTACAATTGATAAAAAAAAAAAAAAAAAAGTAGTATCAAACAGAAATATATGAGACTGTTATGTTTTTGTTATTGTTATTTGTTTTTATTGTTTTAGTGTAAAAAAAAATTTGGGTGTATTTCACAAGTGGCCATGAAAAAGATAACACAAATGAAGGATGTTTCTTGTTGAAAAATATTGGTTTGCGGAAAAGTGACCCTAAGATTTGAAATAGATGTAAATATAGCTTGAGGAAACAGAAGCATTTACTGAGGCATGGTATATCTCAAGTTAAACATAAAGATGCACACACACACATATGTATGTGTGTGTACGTGAGTGTGTGAATAATATATAAAGTGTGTTCATGCATATATGTATAAAGTATGTGTGTGTGTGTTTATATATATATATGATAAGTTGTAAACAAGGTTTGTTTAGAATGGCTTTTTGCCGATAATTTTTGGGAGAATAAGTGCTTAATTGGAGTCGGACCTAATTTTGAAAATTAATTAATTAATAATGAATTAGGCGGGAACACCTATTAAATGTATGGCTAAACAAATCGAGAAAAATCAATCTCTGTATGTACAGGCCGAAATGTACATACAGAGATTGATTTTTCTCGATTTGTTTAGCATACATTTAATAGGTGTTCCCGCCTAATTCATTATTAATTAATTAATTTTCAAAATTAGGTCCGACTCCAATTAAGCACTTATTCTAAATATATATATATATATATATATATATATATTTTATAAAAAAAAGAAGGTCTGCAAAATGTATTGTTCTCAGAAAAAATGTTTTATTCTTTTTATTTCACATACGCAACACGTGTTTCAGATATTCTGGTATCTTCTTCAGGCTTTGATCAATACATATATTGATATATATATATATATATATATATATATGTACACATACATAGGTTGTGCGTGTTTCTGTAATTTTTCTGTTATCTTATATATATATATGTGTGTGTGTGTGTGTGTTACATATAAAAGTATATATATAAAGTATGTATATATAAATATCTATGTAAAGCATGTTTGTGGATATATAAAGTGTGTGTATATATATATGATGTATATATGTATGTGAAGTGTATGTATATATATATATGTAAAGTGTGTATGTATATATATATATATATATATATATATATATATATATATATATATATATATTCAGCACTAGTGCCATCATCTAGGGCAGATATAATTGAGTTGATTCCTGATCTTGTTCAACACGGTATGCATATATATTTATATATATGAAAAATGAATGTCTTACTGGTTAAAATATTTGGTCTTAATATTTGGTTGGTACAAGTTTTACCTGGATAAGTCAGCGTTATAACAAGGATAAAGTGCTCAATACGTAAGTAGAGCGGATTTATTATTATAGTGTGTACAGAAATAAGCTACATAAGTTTCACCATAACTAGTTAGCTGTTTGCTGTAATTAATCAATATCTTGATTAATTCAGTGGATTTAACTCTGAAGATCCTTATTGTGAAACTTGAGTAGGTTATTTCTGTACACACTATATATATATATATATATATATTTTTTTTTTTTTTTTTTTTGAGGATATGTGGTTAATTGAAGTCATACCTAATTTTGAAAATTAATTAGTTAATAATTAATGAATTTAGGTGGGCATATATGTTTAAATGTAAGGCTAAACAAAGAGAAAATGTCAATCCCTGAATGTACATTTCAACCTATTAGGTCTTATCAGCAAGGTTATAGACCTAATGAGACCTAATAGGTTGAAATGTACATTCAGGGATTGACATTTTCTCTTTGTTTAGCCTTACATTTGAACATATATGCCCGCCTAAATTCATTAATTATTAACTAATTGATTTTCAAAATTAGGTATGACTTCAATTAAGCATATATCCTCCAAAAATTGTCGGCTAAAAAGCCATATCAAATAAACACATTGTTTACTTACTCTCATATATATATATATATATATATATATATATATGAGTTGAGGTAAAAGGAAAGTGAACAAAAATAATGACTCAAAAAAGTCCAAGTAGGAGAGAAATATTTCGTCCTTCTGATGTGCTTGGATTTGTTTGAGTCTTTATTTTTGTTCACTTTTCCTTTTACCTCACCTCATACTGTCAGATTTTACTCCAACCCTCCTATCTTCATATATATATATATATGGGAGTAAATATGGAAATAAATCCAACAATATTAAGAAATTTGAAAAAACAAGTGTTCCAAAAATAAAATGAATTTATTTATCGACGCTTAAACGTTTTGGTTTCTTTAAACCTTCATCAGGATGTATTATGGGGTGAAGAAATTGATGGATGTTTTATAGATGACGGGAGATAAAAAAAAATATCTTTAAAAAAATATAACGTGAACAAATACAGTTACAAAAAAAATAAAAAAATTTTCTTGTCATCTATAAAACATCCATCAATTTCTTCACCCCATAATACATCCTGATGAAGGTTTAAAGAAACCGAAACTTTTAAGCGTTGATAAATAAATTCATCTTATTTTTGGAACATTTGTTAACATTACTTTATATATATATATATATATATATATATATATATAATCATGTCGCGCCAACCCTCCCTATCATTCATTGTCCCCGGGAGCTCCTCTGCGCAGCATCCAGCATCCTCACATTGTTGGTCAATATAGGTCCTGGCTGGCGGCCCACACTAGCACGCCCATGTGTTGGCCTCACAGGAGTATGTCGCTTATGAACTTCGTCCTTGCTTCTGCAGCAGTGTCCTGCATGCCTAGTCTGTCTTACTCGTATCGTTTGGGAGATAGGGGGTAAGTGGCCATACAGTGCCTCCTTGTGGAGTGCTGTTTCCACTACTTGTTTAAGTCTGCACGCAGCATTCTTGTACAGGTCCCATCTAGCTTATTTTAAAGGCGCTTCGTTCGGGTCCAAGTGGTGCATCCATACAACAATAATGATATAACCACAGCCTGGAAGAATTGTCGCTTTAGCTTGTCAGCGAGATCGGATTTCCATATGACTGATAATTTGTATATATATATATATATATATATATATCCAAATGTACATGCTTGCATAAACCCACCTATTTATATATTGCATTTATATAAATAAGTAAGTATTTACTTGTGTTCATCTATAAGCGTATTGTATATAAAACTTAAGAAATATTTAAGAGCATAAACTGGTGTCACTTCCCAGCCACCAAAACACGGACACAAAAGAAACACAGATAATCTTCTGAAAATTCTAAAAGAAAGGAAAAAAAAAATGAACAAAATATTTAAAAGAAGAAACATTTTTTAAATTTTGATTTGAAAAAAAAAAAAAAACTTTTTTTTTTTTAGTCTTCTTTTAGTTCTCAATCTCTGTCTCGACCGGAGGTCTGGTGACTTCAGCCCTGGACTGTGAAAAGTTAACATCGTTGATCCTTGGGGGCCATCCCACCAGGCAACACCTGCTCCCTTGTTGTAAAGGTGCAGGGCTGGGTTTATTGCCCGGTGCCTGAGGCACCCTCCTTTGAGGGGTAATGCCGACAGGATCAACACATTTTTTGCACCCGCCTCCCATGCGCTTCAGTTTGTGCATGGTCCCTCATTAATGGGATATGTGGTAAATACAAATCTCCACCTTTCTCTTAGTTTTTATTATCTCCCTTGGGTATTAAAGCCAAATTATCTCCCTTTCATATTAAAGGCAGATTGTTCCTTCGATCGACTAGTGACTTGATATAAAGTCGTTGGGGTGGCCTAATGTCAGTATAAGCCATACAGCAAGGGAGTCTATCTCCTTTGCACTAGCACTAGCACAAGGAGATTATTTTTGGCATCTGAGGTGGAGCGCCACACCTACCATCAGCTCTTTATGGGACAGATCCCTATACTACTCATACAGTGTTCAATTTACAAGGTAAATATAATTTGAACTGCACCCTGACTTTATGATCCCTAGTTCAATTTACAAGGTAAATATAATTTTGAACTGCACCCTGACTTTATGATCCCTAGTTCAATTTACAAGGTAAATATAATTTGAACTGCACCCTGACTTTATGATCCCTAGTTCAATTTACAAGGTAAATGTAATTTGAACTGCACCCTGACTTTATGATCCCTAGTTCAATTTACAAGGTAAATATAATTTGAACTGCACCCTGACTTTATGATCCCTAGTTCAATTTACAAGGTAAATATAATTTTGAACTGCACCCTGACTTTATGATCCCTAGTTCAATTTACAAGGTAAATATAATTTGAACTGCACCCTGACTTTATGATCCTAGTTCAATTTACAAGGTAAATATGATTTGAACTGCACCCTGACTTTATGATCACTAGTTCAATTTACAAGGTAAATAAAATTTGAACTGCACCCTGACTTTATGATCCTAGTTCAATTTACAAGGTTAATATAATTTGAACTGCACCCTGACTTTATGATCCATAGTTCAATTTACAAGGTAAATATAATTTGAACTGCACCCTGACTTTATGAAGTTCATTTACAAGGTAAATATAATTTGAACTGCACCTGACTTTTATGATCCCTAGTTCAATTTACAAGGTAAATATAATTTGAACTGCACCCTGACTTTATGACTAGTTTAATTTACAAGGTAAATATAATTTGAACTGCACCCTGACTTTATGATCCCTAGTTCAATTTACAAGGTAAATATAATTTGAAACTGCACCCTGACTTTATGATCCCTAGTTCAATTTACAAGGTAAATATAATTTGAACTGCACCCTGACTTTATGATCCCCTAGTTCAATTTACTATAATTGAACTGCACCCTGACTTTATGATCCCTAGTTCAATTTACAAGGTAAATATAATTTGAACTGCACCCTGACTTTTATGATCCCTAGTTCAATTTACAAGGTAAATATAATTTGAACTGCACCCTGACTTTATGATCCCTAGTTCAATTTACAAGGTAAATATAATTTGAACTGCACCCTGACTTTATGATCCCTAGTTCAATTTACAAGTAATTTGAACTGCCACCCTGACTTTATGATCCCTAGTTCAATTTTACAAGGTAAATATAATTGAACTGCACCCGACTTTATGATCCTACAAGTAAATATAATTTGAACTGCACCCGACTTTATGATCCCTAGTAAATTTGTGTAATATAATTTGATGAGTTTATATATATATTGTGTTCTCTGTATATTTATATATATTATGAGTATGTGTACATGCATATTTATGTGTAATATATTATGAGTTGTATATATATATATATGTATGTATTGTGTATATATATAGTGTGTATCTCATATATATATATATATATATATATATTAAAGGTAGGAAGAAGCGCGTGGTGTAATGGTTAAAGTCATGGGAAATGGACTCGTCGCCCCGAGTTCAAATCCTGGACGTGGTAATTGCATTTCACTTAGCACTAATACTCTTGGGAAAGGTATGAATCTTACTCTCCCTCCAGCTATGGGTAAATAGCAGGACAGACTGGGTTCTTTAACCATGGCTAGGTAACCAGTCTAGGAGAAGGAAAACTCTGAATTCAAACCTGCTGAACTACGCTTAAGAAATTGACCTTGTGTCGTATCCTGCTCGTGTGGAGGAGTTGGTAAATATATATATATATATATATATATATATTATATATATATATACAGAGATGTGTGTGTGTGTAATTTTCATACAATGACTGCTATTTACACAGTAGCATTGCAACCAACAAAACCTTCATCAGATAATGACTCTGGGTTCAGACATGGTTTTTGGGATATATATATATATATGTGTGTGTGTGTGTGTGTATAATGATACCTTGACTTATGTTCCTGGTGGTGTTAGTCAAGCCTGTTTCAAACCAAGACAAGTTTCCACAATTCCTGGCTCAAGAGAATTTATGTTTTTTAAAAGATTTCTTCAAGTCAGTGAATCTAACTAAAATTTGAAATCATTTGAGATGGACTGGGTTTTTCAGAAAAATGAATATCCTTTTGTAAGTTAATAAAGTGACCAGTTCTCATTCAAATGATATCAAAATAACTCAGAATTCTATGTTTAATGTTTAAACGCCTTTTCTGGACCCTGGCTTTAGGATACGTGGTTCAATTTCAAATATGAATATAATTTAAATTGAACCCTGATTTTATGGTACATGGTTCAATTTCAAATATAAATATAATATAAATTGAACATTGATTTTATGGCACATGGTTCAATTTCAAATATAATTTAAATTGAACCCTGATTTTATAATATGAGGTTCAGTTTAAAAAATATATAATTTAAATTGAACCCTGATTTTATAATACGTGGTTCAGTTTTTCAAATATAATTTAAATTGAACCCTGATTTTATGGTACATGGTTCAATTTCAGATATGATTTAAATTGAACCCTGATTTTCTGATACATGGTTCAATTTCAAATAAAAATATAATTTAAATTGAACCCTGATTTTATGATATGTGGTTGAATTTCAAATATAATTCAAATTGAACCCTGATTTTCTGATACATAGTTCCATTTACAGTCCAAATATAAGATAAACTGGACCCTGACTTTATTATACATGAAGCAATTTCAAATATAAACATAAATTAAATTGAACCCTGATTTTAGGAAACATAGTTTGATTTACAATGTAAATATAATAAAGACTAAACCCTGACTTTATGATACCTGGTTCAGTTAATAATATAAACTGATAAATGATACGTGATTTAGTTCAATTTCAAATATAAATATAATTTAAATTGAACCCTGATTTTATGATACATAGTTCGGTTTCAAATATAAATATAATTTATACTGAACCCTGATTTTATGATATGTGGTTCAATTTCAAATATAAATATAATTTAAATTGAACCCTAATTTTATGATATGTGGTTCAATTTCAAATATAAATATAATTTAAATTGAACCCTGATTTTATGATACGTGGTTCAGTTTCAAATAAAAATATAATTTAAATTGAACCCTGATTTTATGGTACATGGTTCAATTTCAAATATAATTTAAATTGAACCCTGATTTTATAATACGTGGTTCAGTTTTTAAAAAAATAGAAATTTTTAATTGAACCCCATTTTATAATAGGTGGTTCAGTTTTAAATTAAAATATAATTTAAATTGAACCCTGATTTTATGGTACATGGTTCAATTTCAAATATGATTTAAATTGAACCCTGCTTTTATGATACGTGGTTCAGTTTCAAATATAAATATAATTTAAATTGAACCCTGATTTTATGATACGTGGTTCAGTTTCAAATAAAAATATAATTTAAATTGAACCCTGATTTTATGGTACATGGTTTCATTTCAAATATAATTTAAATTGAACCCTGATTTTATAATACGTGGTTCAGTTTTTAAAAAATAGAAATTTTTAATTGAACCCTCATTTTATAATAGGTGGTTCAGTTTTAAATTAAAATATAATTTAAATTGAACCCTGATTTTATGGTACATGGTTCAGTTTCAAATATGATTTAAATTGAACCCTGCTTTTATGATACGTGGTTCAGTTTCAAATATAAATATAATTTAAATTGAACCCTGATTTTATGATACGTGGTTCAGTTTCAAATAAAAATATAATTTAAATTGAACCCTGATTTTATGGTACATGGTTCAATTTCAAATATAATTTAAATTGAACCCTGATTTTATAATACGGGGTTCAGTTTTTAAAAAAATAGAAATTTTTAATTGAACCCTCATTTTATAATAGGTGGTTCAGTTTTAAATTAAAATATAATTTAAATTGAACCCTGATTTTATGGTACATGGTTCAATTTCAAATATGATTTAAATTGAACCCTGCTTTTATGATACGTGGTTCAGTTTTCAAATATAAATATAATTTAAATTGAACCCTGATTTTATGGTACGTGGTTCAGGTTCAAATATAAATATAATTTAAATTGAACCCTGATTTTATGGTACATGTTCAATTTCAGATATATTTAAAAAAAATATAATTTAAATTGAAACCTGATTTTATAATATGTGGTTCAGTTTTAAATTAAAATATAATTTAAATTGAACCCTGATTTTATGGTACATGATTCAATTTCAAATATAAATATAAATTTAAATTGAACCCTGATTTTATGATATGTGTTTCAATTTCAAATATAAATTAAATTGGACCCTGATTTTCTGATACATGGTTCAATTTACAGTGCAAATATAAGATAAACTGGACCCTGACTTTATTATAAATGTTGCAATTTCAAATATAAACATAAATTAAATTGAACCCTGATTTTAGGAAACATGGTTTAATTTACAATGTAAATATAATAAAAACTAAACCCTGACTTTATGATACCTGGTTCAGTTAATAATATAAACTGGTCTCCAATTTATGGTTCAATTTACAATGTAAATATGAACTGAACCCTGATTTTATGATACATGGTTCAATTTAAATATGATAAAGACTGTACCCTGAATTTTGGATACACGGTTCAATTTACAGTGTAAATATAAGATACCTGGGTCAATTAATAATACAAATATAATTTAAACTGGACCCCAATTTTATGGTTCAATTTACAATGTAAATATTGTATAAACTGAACCCTGACTTCATGTCCATTTTACATATGTTCTAAACTAAACATTTTAAAGTTAACTTTCAAACGGACCTGAATACAAGAGAATAGATATTTCTGAGGAAATTGTAAGTGGACATAAAATCAGGGTCCAGTTTAGATAGTTTTATTTTACATTAGGTATCATAAAAATTTACAGAAAATCAGTGCCCAGTTATCCAATTTGCATCTATTTGAAACTGAACCCCCACTTTATGACCTCCTCATTATATATATATATATATATATTATAATGTGTGTGTATCTGGGCAGCATTCTTTCATTTATACATGTAGAATTAAACAAAATGCAGGTCTCCTGTTTAACGATTTTATTGGTGAACTTTTCAAGTTTTCTGGCCAACTTTTTTTTTATATTTGGATGGAATTTGTGGATTAGTCCACCGAAGTTCATATCCCGAGTACTTTCGGCACTTCGAAGTGATATGAACTTCGGTGGACTAATCCACGAATTCCATCCAAATATAAAAAAGTTGACAAGAAAGCTTGAAAAGATCACCAATAAAATCGTTAAACAGGAGACCTGCCTTTTTTAAAATTATATTATATATATATATATATCATTCATTACAAAATGAATGGTCACATTTTGTCTAATATACAGGTTGTCCGAGAAGTCGCGCACCATGTATGAAAATAGATATAAAAAGTATAAAAAGACATATGAATATCAATTTTATTCATCATAATCATAATAGATGCTCAAATTGTTCACCCTCTCCATTCTTGCACAAGATGTACTTTGTACGGATGAAATTTCTGTGTCTTAAGAATACGATGTACTGATGATTTGCTAATCGTAAGCTCCTGGCTTATTTTCCTTACTGATTTCACGGGGCTTCTAGCAACATTCGCCAAAACCATCGTTGGTGTTGCTTCATCAGTTGCACTCTTTCGTCGACCACATCTCTCGCGGTCGGCAACTGAGCCAGTTTCTTGGAAACGTTTTATCAAACAGCAGACAGTTGTATGGTTCAATGGTTTTTCTCGCTCGGGATGAGTGAGGTTGAATTCTTCAGCTACAGAGCGGTATGTAGCCCCATCTCTTCCAAACATAAAAAAACAATTTAACTCTTTCTTGTATTATTATTTTCTCACCCATACACAATAAAATCTGAAAAACAAAAAAAAATATATGGTGCGACTTCTGGGACACCCTGTATATATAAGGGGAGGACTCATTAAAATTATCGTGAAAAATCCCACTAGGTCTTATTTTGCAAGTAAGTCATATTTTCGAGGAAACACGGCAATTTGAGAATTTGTCGAACGTACCCCAAACCGGAATGAATATTTAAAAAAACCCAGTGAAAAATTGTCGTAAGGTTCAAAACGACTCGCTTCCAATTGGGCTGTGTCATAAAGCGTCTGGAAGAAGATTATATGGACTTTCAACATCGTTTTAAGGGATGGTAAAACTTATACAAGGAGGGCATTATTGGGTACATATGCAGAATAACGCGCAAGAGATAATATCGCTACAAGTGCAGAATAGCGCGCAAGTGATAATATCATTAGAATCACATTTTACGTATAAATAGCATTGGTACAAGTGCAGAATAGCGCGCAAGTGATAATATCATTAGAATCACATTTTACGTATAAATAGCATTGGTACAAGTGCAGAATAGCGTGCAAGTGATAATATCATTAGAATCACATTTTACGTATAAATAGCATTGGTACATGTGCAGAATAGCGCGCAAGAGATAATATCATTAGAATCATTTTTTTGTGTAGAAATAGCATTAGATTACGGAAACTCCTGAACTAGCCTAACACTAACCCTAAACCTTACCCTAACCCTAACGTCTCAAAGGTTTCGGGTATTTCCGTGAAATGTAATTTTCATACGTAATCTCGGCACTGTCAAAATGTTGATTCGTTTTCATTTTAAAAACGAATTAATATTAATCAAATCGATTATTTAAGGTCAAATTTTTGTCTAAGTTGAAAAGTAGTAACATAATGAGCATCAGTAAAAAAAAAAATACTACACATATAATTTATTTTTAATACATTTTAAACTATTTTTCGGTCAATTTTGCTCAAATATATCGTAAACATGGTAAACGGAGTCTAAGATGCCGTAAAATCCATATTTTACAAAATGAATTTAACCCCCTCCCCGGATTGAATAAAAAATTACCAAACATCAGGGAATTATCCGATTTTTAATGATTTTCAGTGTTGATTTATAAAATTCATTTATTGATAAATCAACAGTGAAAATTTAATTAAAATCGGATAATTACCTGATTTTTGGTAATTTTTTTTCAATCGGAGGTGTTAAATTTATTTTGTAAAATACGGATTTGACGGCAACTTTGGCAGTACCTATCGTAATCTAATGATATTATCTCTTGCGCACTATTCTGCATGATTTAGTACCCATTATTGTTATTAACGTTAATTATCTGAGATATATAAACAACATTTTTATATTCTTAACCCAATTATTTCTGTAGTTAATAAAAGTAACAATATTAAAGTATCAAATATGAGTATTGTTATGCAAAGGTTATGAATCGGTTTTATCATCTTAGCTTATATATTTGTTATAGAGTACAATACATTTAAAGTGCGATTGTTACCATTGGTTTCAAAGCAACCTATTGGCCACTTATCATCAAACAACGCACTTACTCGCCAGATTGCATATTGGGCACACCCACATTACCCATTCGTAACTGTTAAAAGGGGAGGATGCCCCAGTGTGTCCAACATGCAAAGTACAACTTACAACCAAGCGTATCCTTCTAAATTGTAACAGACTTAAACATATCCGCGCCAATTTCTATCAAGCAAGAAACCTGAAAGACATCTTTAAGAATACAAACCCTGAAAACATTTTAAATTTTCTAAAAAAAAAAAGCAACCTTTTCAACAAAATATAACAGAACATAACCAATTATCTCCATAGAACCACTACTTTAAAGACTGAAATCCAAAATAACCTTTTTGGCATTAAATGACCCACATGAGGTTGATATGCCGTTAAACAAAATTCAAACTCAAACTCAAAGAAGGTACAACGAATAAAGATAAACTGAAATTCATTGTACGTTATTTCACAGGTGCGTTGTCTTGATAAGTGGCCAATATGCTGCTTTGCAACCAATGGTAACAATCACACCGTAAATGTATTGGGTTCTGTAACAAATGAATATAGCTCTTACACCCGTAATCGAGCATTTATTTTCAATTCTTCAATACTAAATAACTACGAATGTTATTTCTCTGAATGTTTGAGATGAGGATTGAAGATTAGTATTATCTGCGTTATTCGGACTATTGTCCCCATCTTCATTGTTATGAAATACCCGAAGAAGGCCGGAGGGCATATCAGCCGAAACGTTGTACAAATAACAATGAAGATGTGGACAATAGTCCGAATAACGCAGATAATACTAACTACGAATATATATATTATATATATATATATATATATATAAGGTTGTTACAAAAATAATGGCCGATTGAAGTGTTCGGTTTTGAAATGTCATTTTAACATAGAATTTGTTGTTTATTTCAGGTGAATTTTTGCATAAATAATAATTAATGTGTGCTCAAAAATAAAATTTAATTTATTTTCAGATAGAAAGTATTTTTGAAAAATAGGGGCCTTCAAAGATGAACAGGCCTAAACATGACCTTCGCCTTCTTATGTTGCATGAGTTCAAGCTTGGGCACAATGCCTCCGAAATTGCTGCCAATATCAACAAAGCATGGGGAGATGAATCCACAAGTGATCGGACTGTACGAAGGTGGTTCCAGAAATTCCACAGTGGAGATGAGTCGACAACCGTCGTAAAGGATCCACTTTTCGTCACAAGTGACTATTCGGTCAAGAAAGGGGTAATTGGTGTTACGCAAACTGAGCAACGAGCACACTTCAAACCGCCTAAGTTTTTGGTGCTCATTGACCTCATGAGGAACCCATTTATCAAGCTTTTTCACCTTTCCAATACTCTGTAAATGGCGGGAAACTGTTGCAATGCTGACACTAAGTGTCTGAGACATTTCTCTGACACTTTGTCGTGGATTTTGCTCAACAACTGCCTGCAATTGTTCATTGTCAAGACTGCATGTCCGACCTCTACCTTCTTCATTTTCAAGACTCTCATCTCCACTGCGGAAATTCTGGAACCACCTTCGTACAGTCCGATCACTCGAATTGGGCATATGTAAAGTCAGTCGGGTTTTGCTCCTGGTCGGATTTAGTTGCTGCATCTAGCCACACTGATGAGACGTGAAACGTTGAAACACGGTGTCTGAGGACGACGCTTTATATATATATATATATATATATATATATATATATATATATATGGCCTATTAGGCCTCATCAGCAGAGCTATAGATCGGAAGACCGCCCTGTGCGTGATTTGAAACCGGACTGCCAAGCTGACAGGCCGATCCTATAACCTCTACACTAAACGGACCTCTTAGATTTTATGATTTGTTTAGAGTAGGTTAATATTCCTCTTCTAGTGACTTTTATTACACGACGATATGATAAGTTGTAAACAAGGTTTGTTTAGAATGGCTTTTTGCCAATAATTTTTGGGAGAATAAGTGCTTAATTGGAGTCGGACCTAATTTTGAAAATTAATTAATTAATAATGAATTAGGCGGGCATACCTATTAAATGTATGGCTAAACAAATCGAGAAAAATCAATCTCTGTATGTACATTTCGGCCTATTAGGCCTCATCAGCAGAGCTATAGTTCGGAAGACCGCCCTGTGCGTGATTTGAAACCGGACTGCCAAGCTGACAGGCCGATCCCATAACCTCTACACTAAACGGACCTCTTAGATTTTATGATTTGTTTAGAGTAGGTTAATATTCCTCTTCTAGTGACTTTTATTACACGACGATATGATAAGTTGTAAACAAGGTTTAATTCAGCCCTGATGAAGATCTATTGAAACAGATCGAAACACTGCAGCGTTGGCGAAATAAACATCACTCGTTTTATGAACTTGTGTTTTTTCAATTGTTCACTATATTGCACACACACACACACACACACACACACACACATATATATATATATATATATATATATATATATATATATATATATATACTAGCAAATATATGCACCCTCCGGGTGCAAGTATTTAAGTTTTGATATAATAAAATATCATATTAAATTAGAAAAGCTAATGAAACTGACTAAGAATGCAGATAAAAAGATCTGCAACAAAAAAAAAAACAAAAACAGAGGGGGTATAATCGAAAAGAACAACTTTGAAACTAACTATTCCATCATTTTCCATTACTCCCCCCTTTCATTGGTAAATTTTCGTAATTTAACTATTTAGTTAAAATAGGAAGTAAAGGATAATATCACAGTTATTTCTTCTTGTAAATAAATTTCTTTTAAGATTTATCCACGAGATTTTTGTTTATATTTCTTAAGATAAAACCAAACAATTAGAAATCAATAATACCAAGCACATATTTATTAAAATAAAATTTTAAATATCAATATGCAAATTAGCCTTCTCGTTCAAACTGTAAACCGCAATTTTGTTGTATATATAAATACAATTGCATGTTAATAGTACGTAGATATGATCAACAGTATTAATAATGTAAAACAATTTTTATTAATAACTGAAGGTTTAAAAGAATGAAATCATGGAGAATTTGACGTAAATAAGTAAGGAAATTGTGACTTGAGTAGTAATATAGTTTCGGTTACAGACAGAAAAACACACAATCTCCATTATAATAAGATATATATATATATATAGTTGGACATGGAGTCAACACCTGCTTACTGATCTTCAGGTTTTAGTCTGCATACACGAGAAACAATGTTGACTCCATGTCCACACTACCTTAACTCAAATATAAATGGTATATCAATGAAATTGAGCACTGTCTACTTAAAAATATAGTGCCCATATTATCTACAATATATATATATCTTATTATAATGGACATTGTGTGTTTTTCTGTCTGTAACCGAAACTATATTACTACTCAAGTCACAATTCCCTTAGTTATTTATATCACATTCTCAATGATTTTATTTTTATTTAAACCTCAATTATTAATAAAATTGTTTTACATTACTTACACTGTTGACCATATCTACATACTAATAACATGCAATTGTATTTATATATACAACAAAATAGAGGTTTACAGTGTGAATGGGAAGGCTAATTTGCATATTGATCTTAAAAAATTGATTTTAATAAATATATGCTAGGTATTATTGATTTCTAATTGTTTGGTTTTATCTTATTGAATATAAGCAAAAATCTCTTCAATAAATCTTAAAAGAAATCCCTTAACAAGAAGAAATATCTGTAATATTATTCTTTACTTCCTATTTTAACTAAACAGTTTAATTAGGAAAATTTACCAATCAAAGACGGGAGTAACGGAAAATGATGGAAGAGTTAGTTTCAAAGTTGTTCTATTTTTCAATCATACCCCCTCTGTTCAAAATCTTTTTATCTACATTCTTATTCAGTTTCATTAGCCTTTGTAATTTAATATGATATTTTATTTAACTAAAATACTTGCACCCGGAGGGTGCATATATTTGCTAGTATATATATATATATATATATATATATATATATATATATATATAATAATGTGTGTGTGTGTGTGTATGTGTGTGTAAGTTGAAAATGGAAGCGAATCCGATGGTATGTTGAAAGGAAAAATAAATATAACAAAATGCTGAATGGATAAAATAGATTTTATTTTATTTTACTGACACGTGTTTCGGCCAGGAGTTTATCCATGCGCATATGCAATCTATTATTTTAAATACAAAATAAAATAATGATAATAGTAAGGTCGTCGGGGCGGCCTAAAGTCGGTATCAGCCAGTCAGCGAGGGAGTCTATCCCCTTTTCAATAGCGCTAGTCGAAGGAGATTGTTTTTGTCGTCTGAGGTGGAGCGCCACACCTACCATCAGCTCCTTACTTTACCGCACAGATCCCTGTGCTACTCATACACTGAGTTGGCGAGGACCGGTATCGAACTAGGGACCTTGTGGTTTCTAGTCGAACGCTCTACCGACTGAGCTAACCCTAATAGAAAACTACAAAATCTTTTAGTATACAAGGACTAACGGCTTTCGTCAGAGTAAATTCTTTGGTGTTTTAAATCAAAGCGGTTAAAATACGGAGAATTTCTGAAATGTTCGAAAAAAGAATTAAAAAAAAAATTGTTTGAAGAAAACGTTCCACAACGATAGAGAAACAGTGATGGTGACGTCATCGTCGTATGCGACGGATTTTGAAAAGTTCTGCATTAAGATTATCACTAGTAAGTTGAGACCTACCATTTTTCAGAAATACCTTTATTCATTCAGCTGCAAAATAGCTGTTAGCAAATACTTAGATAAGTATATTTAACTTTGCTTCTGATAATTATATATATATATATATATATATATATATATAATTACAATGTGTAGATATAAAGGAGCGGTGCCTGTCTCGCCGTTTTGTCGAGATACGGTGTTGATAAAAACAAAACAGGCCAGATGACAGGATATCCGGACAGTGAAAAATGGAGGCCAGAGAGGATCTTTACCCATGGCACCCACCCTCAAAGCAATGACAGATCGAAAAGTTTGTACCGTTGAATTTCTGAGATTTGGTCGTTTGCTTGTTTTACAGCATATCAAACCTTTTCGGGTCATTTAATGCCGAAACACGTCATTTTGATAAAAGTTTCTGTTTCAAGTTTTTAATATTTTCAAATTGGTATAAATAATTTCCATTAACTTCATTTGGTTTTGTTTGGTTTTGTTTGGTTTGTTTAATGGTATAATAACCCTGTGGGTTATTGATGTAATGAATATGCAAATACCTAGGTATCCCCTCACTATAATCTGATTGGATAGTGTCCTCCATAAATACTCAACACTGTGGTGGTACAAGCGCCTACTAGCAAGACTACCACACCGACTGCTCAGAAGACGTGCTGCTATTACTGCTACTCGACGCACCAGCTTCTATTTACCTTCGAGAATATACCTTACTACAACTTCAAAAAGGGCCGGATTAGCTCAGTCGGTAGAGCGTTCGGCTAGAAATCACAAGGTTCCTAGTTCGATACCGGTCCCCGCCAACTCAGCGTATGAGTAGCACAGGGATCTGTGCGGTAAAGTAAGGAGCTGATGGTAGGTGTGGCGCTCCACCTCAGACGCCAAAACAATCTCCTTGGTCTAACGCTATTGAAAAGGGGATAGACTCCCTCGCTGACTGGCTGATACCGACTTTAGGCCGCCCCGACGACTTTACTTTACTTAGAACTTCATAATATATCCCTTAACCCGGATATATCAGTTAGGCAACCAGTCTAGAAGAAGGCGGAAAACTCTGAATATATCAGGTATTTAATGCCGAAAACTGTTAGAGTATGAGATAAAATTTGGTTCACAAGTTTCCTTTAAATGTTTAGTTCTGTAAACTTATTTTACAGACATCAGTGGACAGTTTTTTTAAAATGCTGTCAACAAAAACACATATACAAAAGATTTTAATTTTAACATTGGGCATTTAAGCGACACAAAGACCATTGGAATGTTTCATTTTTAAAATTTGGTGAAATTGAATGGAACAAATAAGAAATCTGCGATTAAGCAACACCAGATAATCTGGATTTACATTTTCTCATTTCATCTTGAACAATTGTATGGTCTCATTTTTAACCAGAGGGTGTTGCAGGATGATAAAGACGGAAGATTTAGGAACAGAAGTATAAATAATAATAATAATAATAATAATAATATATTATTTATTATTATTATTATTATTATTAATAATAATGAGGAGACTTGCTGTCACTCAGCCTCCAGTGAACCACCGGCTTCTGCAGTGTGAAAAACTCGAATGGAGTGAAATAATAATAATAATAATAATAATAATAATTATATTATATATATATAATATATATATATATATATATATATATATTATATATCTTAGAAAGGAAGGAAAAACTCAACACCGCGTAATTCCATAATAAATTTATTTCGACCAAAAATGGGGCTTTTAAATCTAACTTGATTTAATATAGCTCCCAAAATCCAGTCTCATCAGATGGAAGATTTATTTAAATTGCACAACTGAAATTTTTTTTTACTTCTCAAAAAAATAAAATAAAAATAAATTTTCAAAAATATTTTTTTTTTTTTATATTGTAAGACTGTCCACCATGGTGATAGGAAGTCAAATGAGAAAAAAGGATACACTTCGAGTTCTGGTTTCTTTGGGTGGATGGTAGTCAGACAAAATTAAACTATGAATTAAACTATTGATGAATCTGAACAAGTATAGAGTAAGGATAACAACAAAAATTATATAAAAAATAATAAAATATAAATAGAGAAATATATTTAAAAAATTATATTTAAACCTTAAAATATATTAGATAATTAATGTTGTATAAATATACTATTGATAAAAATGAAATAAAAATAAAAATGTATATGTATGGTATATATATTATATATATATATATATATATATATATAAATATATGAAAAAAGGTGGAAGTAAATCGACAAATATGTAATGTTGTAAAAATTGAAAAACACAGTTTCATTAACAAATGATTTATTAAGCCTATGTTGCAGTGTTTCGGTCAGTTTCGATAGACCTTCATCAGGGCTTTCGTTTGTTTAAGAACAAAAAATTATTAATGTAAACAAAAGTCTGCAATGCTTCTGTTTTTATTGTGTGGTTGTTTTTGTTGATCTTCAAATGTGTAGGAAGAAAAGACTTAAAATTGCTAACGTCGGCGTCTTAATTTAAACCTAATTTATCTCGAAAATTCTTGGAAACTAATTTTTCATAAATAATTTATTCATTCGTTTATGAAACTTGTGTTTTTTCATTTTTACAACATATATATATATTATTATAAAAGTTATATATAAGTTAAAAGAATAAAAATATATAAGTTAAAGAAAGGAAATGAATCCGACGATATGAGTATTATGATATATATATATATATATATTATATATATGAGTGATATGAGATACCCATTATATATATATGTGTGTGTGTGTGTGTGTGTGTGTGAAGAGGGAAGTGAATCGCGACGGTATGTAGTATATTAAGAAAATTGAAAAAACACAGGTTTAAATAAGTTGAGTGGTAAGTTTATTGGCCGACGCTGCAGTGTTTCAATCTATTAATTAGATCATCTTCAGGGCATTTGTTGGTATAAGGAAGGTGATAAAAATTTTTTATACACATAGTAACGAGAAAAGCAAGCGATAGTCCTTGTTTTCAATCAATCAATCTCTCTCTCTCTCTCTCTCTCTCTCTCTCTCTCTTCTCTCTCTCTCTCTCTCTATATATATATATATATATAATATATATATAATTATATACACCCATCAGTACCTCGCCCATTCACCCTTATTCACTATAAACGCAAATGCATGAGTATTATGTTCAATAAAGCTGACGAAGCTTCATTCAATATGAGCGCGAAATATCCACTAAACTGTGCTGTTATATATATATATATATATATAAATAAGTTAAAAGAAAGGAAAATGAATTTACTTACAGTTACTTTTNCGGGAGGATTCTTGTTTTCGTGTCGCAAATGGTTTTCCAAATCTCTGCAAAGGAAGCACCAATAGCACCTCGACGGCAAGATGGTCGCATTGGTAAGTTGGTCGTTGCCTACGGAGGTCATTGTCCACTAATGTGTCGATTTTGGAACTTTTCTGATTGTGATGACAATCAAAACAGCCAACCCTCAAAAGCAGATGTCACTCTCTCTCTCTCTCTCTCTCTCTCTCTCTCTCTCTCTCTCTCTCTCTCTCTCTCTCTCTCTCTCTCTCTGTCTCTCTGTCTGTCTGTCTGTCTGTCTCTCTGCTCTCTCTGTCCCTGTCTGTCTGTCTGCTCTGTCTGTCTGTCTGTCTCTCTCTGCTCTCTCCTCTCTCCTCTCTCTCTCTCTCTCTGTGTTCTCTCTGTGTCTGTCTGCTCTGTCTGTCTCTCTGTTCTGTCTGCTCTCTCTCTCTTCTCTCTCTTCTCTCTCTCTCTCTATCTCTCTCTCTCTCTCTCTCTCTCTCTCTCTACTCTCCACCACTCACACACACACACCGCGCGCGTACACGTCTGCTCTATATGCTTCAACTGTAGTGTTTACTCTTATTCCTCTCCATTGGTTCTTTACACAAAATATTTTCTTCTCAAAACTCGTTTGAGAAAGATTTCATCTTTAAATGTATACTGTAGCATAATACGTCGTTTATAACTAAGTATCATTTAAGAACAAAGTTTTTAAAAAACTTGTGTTATCTATTTAGTTGCATAAAAAGCAATATTATCAAAGAAAGTGCCGGTATGTGGCATTATGAGACATATTTCTATTTGAATTCTAGTTATAATATTTTATCATTTCGTTTTAAAATGAAAAACTCTTCTGTTTTTAAATATTAAATTGCTAAATTTTCTAACAAATTTCTTGCTAAATTTTGTGAAAACCAGTATTTTTGGTTCATTTTAGCAGCGATCTTTAATGATATTTTCTCAAACAATAGTGCAAGTAAAAGATCTAGTTCATCTCTTATTCATCTCTTCGCCTTCCTTTTTTCAGAGACCGGCCTACATGACAATAACTGGTCAAAGAAATCTGCTCCAGATTGGGTCATTTTTAGTGGACACATACCTCAGCTCTGACGTCACAGAGTTTCAAGAATGTTCTGGATGTTCCCTTTAACTTTCGAGTTCGTTCTATAATCAATTTCGAGTTACTCGTAATACTAACAGGTATCAGTATTCATTATACCAACACCACAACTTTCGCTGTTTGAGAGAATTTGATTTTTTAAAGTGAAAAATCAACCAACCTATTGTCCACGCTTGAGTGAGGCTTAATTTAAGTAATAAAAAAAAAAGTTCGAGAAGAAACTGCACGAGCGCACGCACAAACGGACCGACATGTACCACGGAAAAAAAACGAACATTTTCAAAATATCCGGCGTTCCTTTAACTTATAATAAACAACAAACGATTACGCCGCGCGCGTGGGATAAGTTTAAAAAACACAAGTCTTCTGAGACCTTGATGATGGATGTATCCCGAAAAGTTTAGGAAAAAAAGGTAAATAAACATCATTTTTAAACACCTATTCCATTGCATTGTCAATTGCCTTTCAAATTTCTATTTTACACATACATACAATGCTCAAAAAACTATGAAAAAAAACTATTTATATATTATATATATATATATATATATATATATATATATATTATATTAGGGTTACCCTTTTTTTCGCTGTAAGAGTTTTAAAAACGAATTAAAACTAAATTAAATCTATTACATTCATACTATCATTACATATGCAGTTTATTTAATTATAAAGATTTAAAACAATTTTGGTCAATTTTGACGCGATCCGCCATTCAGCCTCTTTTTCAATGGTTTAGGCGCTTGTTTACAATTTTAACGTAACATTTGGGATGGAAAAAATTTTACCAAAAATCAGGTAATTATCCGATTTTAATGAAAATTTAGAATGATTTTAACAATTAATGAATTTTATAATGCATCAGTTATTTTATTTCAAAACTTTAATTTAGTATTTTTGCTATGAAAAATTAATATATAAATTCATTTAAAAATACTTAAGCCTGATTTTAAGTTGAAAATGTTATTTTTTAGATTCTAAAATAAATATCTACTTAATGCAAACCTTATTTTTTCCGCAAAAGTCTACTTTTTGAGAAAAGAAGCTCGATTGAAAAGTACCCCCCCCTTTTAAGCAGAAAAACATCGATGTAATAATTTTTTTTCTTTTAAAGAATAATAGCAAATTAAATAATTATTGAAATGAGTAAAAAGAAATCTCCAAAAAATTATTATTATTATTTTTTACATTTTATTTTTCGATTTTCGGTACTTATTTTCTCATAAAACAGTAAACCGTAAAAAAATTTTGTTTCTATTCATAACTTCGGTCTTTTATCTCTTATTTATACTGTAATTAGTATCGAAAATGACCAACTCGCAAAACATTTTACACCCCCAACATAAGGGGGGTCAAAATTAATGACCTGAAAAAATGAGAAAGTTTGAAATAAAATAAATAATACATTATAAAGATCATTCATTGATACATAAACATTGAAAATTTCATTAAAATCCGAATATTCCCTGATTTTTGGTAAAATTATTTTCTCGAGGGGGGGGGATAAGGTATTTTGTCAAAAACGCATTTTAGGCTCATTTTGGGTATCAAATATATATACATACAAACAAATCATCAGCTCATATGGAAATCTGATCTCACTGACAAGTTAAAGCGACAATTCTTCCAGGTTGTGGTTATATCAGTACTGCTGTATGGCTGCACCACCTAGACCCCTAACGAAGCGCCTTGAGAATAAGCTAGATGGGACCTGCACAAGAATACTGCGGCGGTCTTGAACAAGTCGTGGAAACAGCACCCCACCAGGAAGCAGCTGTATGGCCGTCTGCCCCCCCCCCATCTCACAAACCATCCGAGTGAGACGGACAAGTCATGCTGGACACTGTTGGAGAAGCAAGGACGAGCTCATAAGCGACGTTTTACGGTGGAAGCCAACACATGGACATGCAAGTTGTGGCCAGCCACCAAGGACCTACATTGACCAACTATGCGGGATACTGGATGCTGCAACAAAGACCTCTCCTGGCACAATGAATGATAGGAGGGTTGGCGAGAGATTGTCACGGATATCCGGGCTAATTGCGTGACATGATGAGGATGATATATATATAGATATTTATATATATATATATATATAATATAATATAATAATGTTGACACTACTAAACTGAGATAGATAGATATATATATAGATAGATAGATCTGATAATCGTATAGCCAGAAACTGACAGTTACCAAGTGCAGTTGATTCTGTGTTTACGCTATAATGTATGTATTTGTATGTTTATGTGATTCGGAGAGGTATCGTTCTCTCTCTCTCTCTCTCTCTCTCTCTCTCTCTCTCTCTCTCTCTCTCTCTCTCTCTCTCTCTCTTTTGTCCCTCTTTCTTTTTGTCTCTCTCTCTTTCTTTCTCTCTCTCTCGCTTTCTCTCTCTCTCTTTCTCTCCCCCCTCTCTCTCTCTCTCTCTCTCTCTCTCTCTCTCTCCCATTATCAGTTCGTACCACGCTTGTAACTTTAACCCTTATTCTAATTTCCTCCCTATTTATTACTGGTCCCACAGTCCAAACTCAACCCCTCCCCACATCCGTGCTACTTCCTTTAATTAACCTCCTCTAACCCTCCTTTGTCGTCTCCCCTCTCTCTCCCCCCTCTCTCTCTCTCTCTCTCTCTATCTCACACACCACACACACACTTTCTTTCTTCTTTCTAACCCCGTTGCTCATAACAACCGACTCTCCCTGTTTCCTTTTCATTTGTGGGTCAGACGTACAATTTGGCGAAACAGCTAATATTGTGAATGATGTCCGGCAATGGACGCAAAAAAAACAATTTGCAATGAACCATTTTGACATTTATTCTTCTTTCTTTTTCTTTCATTATTATTTTGTTTTTCACACCTGCTGTAGCTGGTGGTTCCCTGGAGGCTGAGTGACAGCAAGTCTTCTCAGGTCTCCAGGACTCTTCTGAGTAATCCAGCCGATCTCAATAATGCTGTATTTTGGATGGTCTCGGTTCTTCCTCTGATTTCCAGTTCACCCAAATTCTTTTCCAGAATGTGGGGATCGTTCCAAGGCACCAATTACAATTGGTACGACCTTCACAGTGTCTTCAGTTCTCTGGCAAGGTCCAAGTATTTATCTGTCTTTTCGCTTTCCTTCATTTTCACTCGGTGATTAGCCGGGACAGCAAAATCCACAAGATGGCAGGTTCTCTCTTTCTTGTCAATTAATACTAGGTCCGGTCTCCTGGCCGGGATTAGATTATCCGTCTGTACCTCGAAATCCCAGAGAATTTTGTGCGTCTCATTCTCTAGGACAGGTTTTATTATTATTATTAGCAAATATATGCACCCTCCGGGTGCAAGTATTAATGTCAGAAAATATTATATTAAATTAGAAAGCCTAAATAAACTAAATAAGAATGCAGATAAAATGATTTAAAACAGGGAGGGGTATAATCGAAAAATAAAACCGCTGTAGCTTCCTCTTCCATCTCCCCCTCCCCCGTCTTTCCTTGCTAAACTTTTCTAATTTAACTATT